>CM035119.1:120345592-120729259 GCA_020205555.1 Panax stipuleanatus | reverse complement strand
TATATAATTTACAAGTAAACAATATCATCTTGGTTCCTATCGTATCTAATCTTCGGTCCTCGATTTTTTTGTTACTTTGTAGTATACTATTTGTGATTCCTATCGTATCTATAAAACCAATAATACACACTTGAAATATATGTTTGAGGATTTTGGTTCATCATTGAGCCCTTTGATTACTGCTCAATACAAAAAGTATGTGATTTCATGTGAATGATTCGCAAGAGTAAACATATAATCGCTATATGGTATGTATGTATATATGTAAAAAGAAAAAAACTTGTTCTATAAATTATAAAAAAAATTATTGTGCAATCAAAAACTCACATGAATACCTCTTCATCCAATAAGGGTTTCGTGATAAAATCTGAGCCGATCATTCGTTAGGGGTGGTTTATAGATCATCAAATTCCCACAAATGGAATGAAAGCTCGATCGATCAGACTCCCATCCCAGGAAGTCCTTCTCTTTTGAGCCAAAACTTGTTCAGTAAATCATAAAAAATTATCGTGCAACCAAAAAATCACATGAATACCTTTCCATCCAATAAGGGTTTCGTGATTCAACATGCTTAAACATGAGTTGATCGTTCGTTAGGGTTGGTTTATAGATCATCAAATTTCCAAAAATAGAATGAAAATTCAATCAAACGAACTCCCATCCCATCCTGAGAAGTCTTCTCTTTCGAGCCAAAAAAAGATCTTGGGAAAACTGGTTCCGTAACATTAGAAGTTGAAGTATCCAAAAGAATGAGGAAAATTAAGTATTAGCTAGGATATTACCCACAACCCACCTATTAACATTGTCCAACTTAACTTAAATTAAATTAAACGAAAATTATTTGAGTTATTAATTTTAAAGTTCAAATGATAAGGGTTTAGGAAGATGAAGTCTTCCTCCACACATCCCGTGGTACTAACAACAGATCTGAAACGAAAGAAAGAAAAGGTGAAACGAAAAAAAGTTAATCTTTGCGGTTTCCGTCGGCTGCAATTGTGAAGTTCGCGGCGGCTACCACCTCTCGTCACTGGGCTGGGCTGTTGTAGGATGTTATCTCTCTCTCTCGGGTTTTTTTACTGCTGAATTAACTAATGACATAACAACTGAATATGGGACCTGTTTTTATTGTCAATTAGTTAGCATGCCATGTGGACAATTTTAATAAAAATAGGCTTTTTATTTCTTCCATTATGAGAAAATTATAAATTGGTTTTTTGTACAGCTTGTGAACTTGGATGGAATTGATAAAGACATCAAACAATTCATTTTTCCTTTCATAATTTTGTATTTGAAATATCCATTAGAAAGAACCATGAATTACATATATTGAATGTATGAAATAATTAAATATCAAGAACCAGGAAAACAAGCATTAAAACCCAATCCAAATTAAAACGTTCTCCTCACAAACCAGGTTTATAAGGAACACCTGCAGCTTGAATCCAGTCTGATCCGTTAATAAACGAATTCACCGTAAACTTCTGTGCTTGTTCCTCTGTAATGTTCTTCAGTCCCTCCCACTTAACCCTGTTTGTGGTCGACGAACCGGGACCATAATTCAGATACTCGGCGTAGAAAATGGTATTTGGTGCGCTATTTCCAGTCCACGGCAGCCAGCCCTTGGGATCAATCAAACCTCCCATCATGGTATTCATGTAGACGGTTGTGGAGTAATCTTTCCAAGGGCGGCCTAGGAATGTCTTCACGTTGGACAAGTCTCCAAATGAGGAAATGTTGCAGTTTTGTATAGAAATCCCAGTGTTTTGACTCGACTGGGTTTTGCCTTGTGCTGTGATCGTGTTCTGTTGGCCGGCCATTGGTTCTCTCGGCAGTATGTTGCAGTTTTGGAAGACGACGACGGAGTTACCGAAAATGAAATCAACCGTCCCGTATATGTCACACTCGCGGTAGAATTGGCGGTTGGCGTGGGAGTACAGGGTGTCCTGAAAGGCGTCGAATCGGCATTTGTAAAAGACTGAATGGTCCGCGGTTGACATTAGGGCAACAGCCTGAAGCTTGATTGCTCCGGCAGTGTTGTAAAACCCATGTCACGAGCAATGAAACCCTGACCAAACACGGCTGCATGTGCATGCAAATATAAACAAATAAGCACACAATGTAAACACGAGAGTAAACCGGAGTTACGGTGACTGTATATATGTGTGCAATCACGAGATATATTTAAAAATGTTATATGATACTTACCGAATGTTGCTGAATAAAATGGTTTAGTTCCCTCGACGTAATTCAAACTACCAGACACGATAGTATTATCCATTCCATCACCAATCATCATAACATTCCATTTTGTCTTCTCAACCCTAACATTTTCATAATACACCCCCTCTTCACATAAATCACAAACCGCTTCATGCTATTATCCGGAACCTCCTTAAGTGCATCACCGATTATCTTGTATTTCCCAGAACCATCCTGTGCCACGACGACATCGGCCATAATCGTGTTAGGCTTTTTACCACTCTGAAGCAGCTTCCTATCATTCGGGGACAACCAGTGTGGCATATCGTCACCGTCACTAGCCAAAAACCGTCGACGAAATTTCAAAGATTTTGCAGCATTTGAAATCCCACTAATAATAGCAAGGCTATTACTAGTAAACTCAGTGGAGTCTTTAAGGTACTTCAACACATTAGCCCTTAGTGTTGTATTCTCAAAGCCATCTATACATGTATCCTGATAAGTACCGACAGCACTCAGCCATGTTATGACGTCATCAGCAGCCTCGAACAACGCGAGATCGCCGACAGACAACGAGGCGTTTAGATGATCCAACGCAAGATCCAAGAGCTCGCGACAATTCTCCAGAGCCTCTACCTCTGCAGGCGCAAGATTCCCAATACTTTTGAATCCTTCATTTTCAGCAAAATATTTAGAGGCCTTGACTAGTTCACTTGTAGCCACTTGCATAGATGCTTTAAAAAGCTCTTCAGGCTGTATTATCCCCCTGCTCGTGTTCAGCACCGGAAGAAGGCTGTGATAACACGAGTCGGGGTATAAGGTCACGCCGCAGGCTGCCTTGATTGACGTGGAGATAGGCTTAGCAGCACCGGTGGATGGATCAGAATCATCATTACTGAGAGTAGTTCCTACTACAGCAGAAACTATAACAACGACGAGAACTACGCATGATAAAGATTTGAGAAGCGACATGATTACAATTGCAATATCTTGTTTGTAGGAGAAGTATTGAGATTGGTAAGATGATTTGGTGTGCTTAAATAGCGAAGGCATTGCATGGATAAACTTACCTTTTTTTTTCCAGAACATGGATTGACATTGCTTAGTCAACTAACGTGGGGTACGTGCATGGCAAAATAGCACTACGACTAAGATTAAAGTTCTTCAAATGTTCGGTACAAATAAGTTCAATACTATAAATTAAACAGTATGAATTTAAGGAAACGTTTTGTTGTATATGACAGACAAAATTATATCGATAATGATAAAATTATATCATATTAAATAAGGAACATGTAGGTTGATAAGAAGAAATAAAAAAAAAGTGACTCATACAAAATTATTTTATCTTATAACTTATAATTTCACTCTAGTCAATCCAAATTTGAAATGAATTAGTCAGCATATTAATCCCCCTTTCCTTCTTGAAGGAAAGGGGGCAACTAAGCTTCACCTACGTACACAATATCCATCAGACTAATTTTAAAATTTTATCTACTCACAAATTTTAATATTTAAGTTTAAAATTATGTCTCAAATATCTATCAGCAGTCCTACCTAATTCTCTAAGGAACTCGATAAAATTTAAATAGGAGACTAATTTAATCAGTGTGAACTCAGCATTTTCCTACCAAAATATGTATTATCTTTCTATCCTATAATTTAAATAGACAATTTGGTTTGTCCTAATTAAATCTTCGGTCCTCGGTTTGATTGAATTAAAAGAATATAGTAATATAATTTTACAAGTAAACAATATCATCTTACCTAATATTAATTTGCTCATATTATATAATGTGAGTTTTAGTAAGATTTATAACTACTATAATTATATAGCTTGAGAGTTTAGAAGGAAATAATTTTCTCCTAAAAATCATCTTATCTAATAACTTTGAGTATGATTAGGATTTTTATTACTACTTAGATATATAATATTAGAAGCAAACAATTTTCTTATAAGAATTATCTTACAGGTTTATATTACCTAATAGTATGAGTATGAGTATTAGATTGTTACTATTATTAAAAATAAAAGTATAGATATAATATAATATATATATTAACCAACTATATGATTCAATTATTAAACAATAAAATAAAATTAATTATTCTAGTCAATAAGAATTTATAACAATAAAATTAAAAACATCAACCATATTATAAATTTTTATTCTACAACAATGTTCGTTCAATTCAATTGAGTGTGAAATAAGAATTAGTAATATAATTTTACAAGCAAACAATCATAAGATCATATTACCTAGGCCTAAATATGGATTAATACTCTGAATTTTTAATTTTTTTCACTTTGAACATTGTCTTCTCAATTTTTTCAATTAGGGGATTAAACTCTTAATTTTTTATTTTTTCAATTAAGGAATTAAACTTTTAATTTTTCTGATTACGTCTAATTGATAGCACTATTAGAGTTTACATATTTAATTTTGATGATGAATGTGATTAATAAATATTTGCACCAGTAAGTTTTGTAAAGTTCTTAATAATGATTTGATTCGATGTACAAGTACTTAGATTAGAAAGATCAAATAATATTATGTTGATCTTATGGAAGTTGATTTGATGTATAGTTGATCTAATCAATCGTAAAGTTACTCTGCTAGTTTGTAATGTGAAGATGGATCACAGAGAAAACTCATGATCGTAGTGCACCACATGGATCGCAGAACATTTTCAACTTACCATAAAGTTCACTTCAAATCGTATAGTAAATATCGGTTCGTAAAATAAACTCAGAATCGCAGAGTAAAGCAAAGCTCGTTGAGTAAGCCGAAAATAGAGTACTTCAAGTGCAATCGCTAAAGGCACTCTGCCAGTTCGTAATGTGAATATGGATCACAGAGAAAACTCATGATCATAGTACACCAGATGGATCGTAGTACACCAGATGGATCGTAGAGCATTTCCAACTTACCATAAAGTTCACTTCAAATCGTAAAGAAAATATTGGTTCGTAAAATAAACTCAGAATCGCAAAGTGAAGCAAAGCTCGTTGAGTGAGAACCGAAAATAGAGTACTTCAAGTGCAATCACTAAAGGCATATGAAAGAGTATCTCAAGGATCGTTTGGTAAAGCGAGATTGCAGAATCAACTTCAAAATCGTAAAACACATTCATCTAGCTGATCATAGAGTAATCATCGCAGAAGCACAGGATGTAGAGTAAACACTACGATCCTTCAACTTCGTAGAGTAAGTCAAGTCTGACAACATGACTGACAGTGAAGTGTTGCTGATTGAAGGTCCCGATGCATTCACCAAACATCCTTGGTTGAAATCAAAGATCAGAAGATATGTCTAACAACTAGGTTGCTTAAAGCGACACGTCAGTGGTGTTAGATGAGAAAGCAGACTGATGTGACAAGCAAGCTAAAAATGAGCTGACACATATGCTCAAAATGTCTACATCAAGTATCCCAGAATATCTGAGCACACTACTACAAAACAGTAAAAAGATGACACTTAAACAATATTTTTTTTATAAAAAACGTTGTGGTGTTTTTCTACACAATATTTTTTTGACAAATGTTGTAGTTATATATGCAAAAATATTTGAGTTGATAAGGGGTAATTATTGGTTTAAGGTTATAACGTTTTCTTAAATAAAACGTTATGTATGTAAAAAAACACAGAGCCCATGAATAAGGACGAAGCCCACTTGTCTGTGTAAAAACTAACAAATAAACTCTTATTTTAAAACTTGCCCTAACATTCCACCCCCAACCATATCCGCCCCATCTCCGTACGATTTCGATATCCCATATCTAGACTGCAGACGAGATAATCAAGACTAAATACTAGAGAGTTAAGCATCCATATCCCATATATGGACTGCGAACGATATCTGGACTGCGGACGAGAGGCGTCGCCAGATCACGGGAAGGGGAAGAGGAAAGTGTTCGTTTTGCATTCAGTTGCATGGGATGGAGTTCGGAATGAAGGGTGCGGCAAAGGGCGTCGGGGCGGCCAAAGGGGAGGAGAAGGTGGCGGAGAAGATGACGTTCGATTTGAAGTTAGAGGGAGGGTTTGATGACTCAGTGAAGATCAAAATTATTAAGAAAGTGAGGACGTGTACTGATTTAGGCACTACTACAAAATAGTAAAAAGATGACACTTAAGCACAATATTTTTATAAAAAGCTGATAGGTCTCCAAAATTGGGTATTTAGTTTTGATGATAACAAATTAGGATTAAAGGTCAAAAAGGGTAGAATCCTCTCCAAAGGATTAAGTGCTAAAATGATTTATTAATTACCTTGAATATTTTGACCAAAAATATTTATTTTCTTACTTTACTTGAATTAATTTTATGACCTTGATAATTTAATATCAAGTGTTAATAAAATGAGTTCATATAGTAATATTCCTAAGGCAAGGAGATTCCTATTTTAAAATTGATTTTCAAAAATCTTTTATTGGCAAAAATTATTTCCAAATATATATACTAAAATAGTATATAATATATATATATATATATATATATATATATCCGTGTGTGTGTGTGTGCATGTGTGTGACCGAGTATGTGCATGTGTGTGCATGATGTGTATACCGAACTTGAAAGAATATGGGAATGAAATTGGATGCTTGCCTTGGTGTTGGTGCAAATGTATTATAAATGCATGGAAGTATGTGCCTAGGAATGTGTGTGCCTAAATGAAAAATTGTTGGGCATATGTGATGAGTGCTAAAATGTTTGCTGGCATGAATGAAAAGGCTTATACCTTAAAACTTTAGTATATTGGGCATTGAAGTTTGTGCTGGAACAAATCAAGGCTTATGCCTTAGTTTAAAATCTTGGGCGCACAATTTCAAAATCTACCAAGTGATCTGAGCCTTTCATTTTCCATCATGCAATCCGGACCTTCCAAATCAAAAATGTTTTTTCAAAAATTATAGTTTTGCCCGAACCTGAAAATTTCTATAAATAGGAGGCTTTTCTATTCATTTCAATTTATCAATTCTATAAAACTGAAAGCTTAGCTTACTCTTCTTGCCAACGGATTATTCAAACAAAGATTTTACTCTCTTCGATCAATCAAAGTTATAATTTTCTTTGGAAGAGAAAAATTGGTCCAAGTATTTGAGATAAGTTGTTAAATTATAATTGTTCATATCATCTCATACTTTCTCATTCATATATATCTGTGATAAATTGTCATACATATTCATATATCTATATATCCATATTAGTAAAGAGTCAGTACTTGGACACCGAAACGCGTTAAGCAAATTCGGATGATATTTCTTTGAAATACTCTGAACGGTCTTTAAAATCCCAAGTGGCCCTTTACTGGTATAATCAATATATAGATTTAGATAATAAGATATAACCTGTGATAAACATTTATATATATATCTTATATATGATCTATCCTATCTAGTAAAGAGTCAGTACTTGGACACCGAAATGCGTTAAGCAAATTCAGATGATATTTCTTTGAAATACTCTGGACGGTCTTTAAAATCCCAAGTGACCCTTTACTGATATAAATAATTGTTATAAATATTCTTTAATATTCTATATCCGATTATCAAGTTGTGAATCGAAAAATTTAGTCAGTACTTGGACACCGAAACACGTTAAGCAAATTCGAATATTTCACTTGAAATACTCTAGACGGTCTTTAAAATCCCAAGTGGCCAAATTATTCGCAATGTAGATCAAGTATAATATAATATATATAAGTGGGTAGAACGAGTTTGTTAAAGTATTATCTAAAGTGAATCATATTGTCATACTTGATAAACTGTCATCAAATATACTGCTCATATAATTGCTCATGAATTATTACTGCATTATATAAGTGTGTGTGTAGTTGTTTAATTCAAAGTTATATTTATTCAACAACAAAGAAACACATTCTTTATAAAAAAAAATCTTTTTCTTAATCCATTGAAAAATATTCTTTAAAGAAAAAGAAAATCTTTATTACAAGTGCTTAAATATTATATCTGCTTTCACAGAAGCACATCACATAAAAGTCTTTGAACTTTTATCACATACTTGAAATTCTATATCTGCTTATTTGAGAAGTATCTGTGCTACAATTGTATCTGCTTATTGTTAGAAGCAAATATTCAAACAAACTTTTGTAAAAGGAAAAAGAGGTGAGTTAGTTTATTTTATATTTGTGAGAAAAACAAGAATTCTTTGACCAAGACCAGAGTCTTAGAGAGGTCAGCTGAGTTGGGCCTCTAGTGTACTTGTGAGGTGAGGAAGAGATTGTTGTTTCAAGACCAAAGTATAAAATAGTACTAAGCTCAAAAGAAGATTCAACTAAGCTTGAGGAAGGAGCTGGGAGTTCGCTGTCCGAGATAGTTAGTTGAGGATAGTTGTAAGTTTATCTTTAAAACTTTGTACATGCTTTTCCTCCTATTGAAGGAGTATTTATTATAGGGAAGTAATAGGATCTCAAGTCCTGGAGAGGAGCTTGAGATTGGACGTAGCAACATACCCGGGCTGTATGTTGTGAACCAGATAAATATCTGTGCATTGTGTGATTGAATTTTAAACTATTTAATTTGATAAAATTAATCCACTAAAATTTAAAAAGGCCAAAGATAATTTTTAAACGGTAATAATCTATTCAACCCCCCCTTCTAGATTATTATTGGACTTTCAATTGGTATCAAAGCAGTGCTCTTTAACTTGTTTGTTAAGTGATTATAGGCTTATCTAAGAGTAGATCCATCTATGGCCTACACAAATGCTATCGGTTGCGGAGAAGGACTATCAATGTCCAGACCTCCACTATTTGATGGCACAAACTTTGCCACCTGGAAAAATAGGTTCAAAATCTACTCCAAGTCACAAGGAATCAAACTTTGGCTATCAATTGAACGTGGTGTAAAGATTCCCACAAAAATCATAGATGAAAAGCTCGTTGAAAAAGATGCTGGGGAATTCACCACCGAGGATGAGGAGGTTATGAATATTGCCACCAAAGCTGAACAGGTGCTAACCAGTGCTCTTATAGAAAAAGAATACAAAAGAGTTAGCAACTGCAAGAATGCAAAAGAAATCTGGAAAAAATTAATTGTAACCTATGAAGGAACCAGTCATATCAAATTAAGAAACCAGAAAAGATGCTCTAATCCAAGAGTATAAAAGCTTCAAACTGGAAGAAGGTGAAAAGATCATTGATATGGAAACTTATTTTTCCAGAATCATTGATGAGCTAGAACAACTGGAAAAAGCTTACACAACAAATGAGAAGAACAGAAGGATTCTCAAAGCCCTTCCCTCTGTGTGGAAAATAAAAGTTACAGCCATCAAGGAAATGCAGGATCTAACTGCTTATCCCCTTGATAGCCTCATTGGAAATCTTCATGCTCATGAAGTCGACATGCTAGTCGAAAAAGCAGGATCAGACACAGACCTCAAAAAGAAAGGAATCGCTTTCAAAGCCTTACTTGTTGATCAAGATAGCGATGACGATGAACTAAATGAAGAACTCTTGAGTCTAGATAATAATGAAGTTGCATTATTATCAAGACAACTCAGAAGAGTAATTCAAAGCAAAGCAAAGAGATATGGCAAAGGCTTCATGAAAACAAATAACAACTTCAACAATTTCCGAAATAAGCAAGCCTTCAAGCCAAAAGTTCCAGGAGGGAATTTCAAAGTTACCAACAACAACTTCAGAAATGCTGGCACAAATGAAAATTCAAATAACTGTTTTGAATGCAACCAGCCAGGACACTTCAAGAAGGATTGTCCAAAACTAGCCAACAACAAAGTTCTAGTAGCTGAAGAAGGCTGGGATCTAAGTGATGAAGAAGAACCTACTGAGCCAACCGAAGAAACAACAAATCTATGTTTTATGGCGGACAATGACTCATCACCAAAATCTGAGATAAATTCGAAACATCAAGCTTATAATGATAATGAAATTATTAAAGAAGAGTTTATTAAATTAAAAGCATCATTTAAAAAATTAATTGAAGCAAATAGAAATCTTGAAATAAATTTTTTTTAATTTAATCATGGATAATGAAGTCTTAAAACATGAAAATGAGAAATTAGAAAATAACTCTTTAAAAAATCTTGTAGTAAAAGAAGAACTAGAAAAGTTAAGAAAAACAAATAAAAATCTTGAAAAGGAAAATTCTACACTTGCTACTTCTATTGAAAATCTTAAAACTGAAAATTTAGCTCTCACTAAAATTATAAATGATTCTCAAAAACAAGAAGTAAGTAAAAAGAAAAATTTATTAGAAAAATAAAATGAAGAATCTATTCTAATGAATCAAATTAAAATGTTGACTCTAGAACGGGATGACTTAAACTCTACAGTTATCAAGTTTATAAAAGAAAAAGAAAATCTTGACGTTATGCTCGGTCAACAAAGATGTAGTTTTAATAAAGAAGGATTAAGATATACCGAAAAATCCAGTTAGATAAAACATAAGAAACTCTATCATATTAAAAGTAAAGAAAAAGATCATGCATCTCCTTTTGATAAATGTTCTTACTGTAATAGAAATGGTCATTCAATTTACTTATGTAATGCTAAGAATGAAAACTATTCAGGAAAAATAATTTGGGTACTAAAAGAAAGTTACACTGCACCTATTATCACAAAAAGAGAATTTCTTTATCATGAAAGACCATCTAGAAACTCTCATCAAAATCCTTCATTCAAAAGTATTAGTCATGCATATTATAAATCTGCTACTCATAAAACTTGTGTGTCTACGAGTAATTATTATACTGTACCAAATTTTGTAAAGGAAAACACGAACAATCCTTATACAGATTGGAAAACTTACCCAAAGGACCCTTCTCATTAAAGGGTACCAGTTTGTGAATTTAATATATGTTGCAGGTATGTCTCACAGCTGATTCTAGTAAAAATAAATGGTACTTTGATAGCGGTTGTTCAAGACACATGATAGGCGACAAAACTAAATTGAGCAATCTACAAGCTACAGACTGTAACGAGGTAACATTCGGAGATAGCAACAAAGGTAAAGTTGTTGGAATTGGAAATGTGTACAGTAAACACATAACAATCTCTAACGTTCAATTGGTCACTGGACTCAGGTATAATCTTCTATCCATCAGTCAACTATGTGATAGTGGTTTTAAAATAACATTCAGTCCTCATAACTGTTCAATTTTCGACCAAATTGGAAAATTAATCTTACTTTGTCCTAGAAGTCAAAATGTGTACACGTGTGATTTAGATGCATACTCACACATGGATAATGTGTGTCTTGTGTCTGCAAATGACGACCCTTGGCTTTGGCATCGTAGATTAGGACACATTAACATGAAATTGATTAATAACATATCTTCTAAAGAACATGTTCGTGGTTTTCCTAAACTTAAATTCCTTAAAGACCATATTTGCGAAGCCTGTGAATTAGGAAAACAAATTCATGCATCTCATAAACCTAAACTCACAGTTTAAAACCTCTCGACCACTTGAATTCTTGCATATGGACTTAGTTGGACCTATCCCCAAACATAGTATGGGTGGTGCTGTCTATATTTTAGTCCTAGTTGATGATTATTCAAGATTCACTTGGGTTGATTTTCTAAAGTTCAAAAATGAAGCGATAAATTCCTTTTCTGCACTATGTAAGAAAATTCAGAATCAACAAGGAAGCTCTATTGTTTATATTTGGTCTGATCACGGAAGAGAATTTGACAATTCAGATTTCATAATATTCTATGATGAGCACGGTATAAGTCATAACTTTTCTGCACCTTACACACCTAAGTCAAACGGTGTTGTTGAAAGGAAAAATCGTACTCTACAAGAAATGGCCAATACTATGCTTAATGAATATCGACTTCCTAAATATTTTTGGGTCGAAGCAATTGTAACTTCTTGTTATATTTTGAATCGCGTCTTGCTGAGACCAATTCTTCTCAAAACTTCCTATGAACTATTTTATCAAAGAACTCCGAAAATAAATTACTTTCGTGTCTTTGGGAGTAAATGCTTTATTCTTAATACTAAATAATATCTAGTGAAATTCGATCCCAAATTCGATGAAGTAATATTTCTGGGATATTCACTAAATAGTAAAGCATATAGAGTCTTTAATAAAAGAACTCTAGTCGTGGAAGAGTCAATGAACGTAACTTTTGATGAATCTAAACCTCCTCCAAAATATAAAGAATTGGCAGAAAATGATACAGTTATTGAAGATATTCTCAGAAATATGGAAGAACTAAAAATTGATGATATTTCTCCTTCTGTCAATATTAATCCTCTTGAAAATCCTAATCCCCAGCTAAATGACTTGCCCAAAGAATCACATGCTATAAGAAATCATCCAATAGAAAATGTCATCGGTGATATTGATAAAAGGATTCTTACAAGATCACAAGCACAAAACATGGCCAGTCATCTATCCTTTCTGTCACAAATTGAGCCTAAAAATATAAAAGATGCTTTGACTGATGAAGATTGGATAACAGCCATGCAAGAAGAACTTGAACAGTTCACAAGAAATAAAGTCTGGGAATTAGTTCCAACTCCCGAAGAGACCTCCATTATTGGTACTCGATGGGTGTTTCGTAACAAATTAGATGAAAATAGAACTGTTATATGTAATAAGGCACGATTAGTGGCACAAGGGTATAATCAACTTGAAGGAATTGACTATGATGAAACATATGGTCCTGTTGCTAGAATTTAGTCTATACGTATGCTATTAGCGTTTGCATGCCATAAAGATTTTAAATTATTTCAAATGGATGTGAAATCTGCTTTTCTAAATAGTGTTATTGAAGAAGAAGTCTTTGTTAAACAACCCCCTGGCTTTGAAGACTTTGAGCATCCTGATTATGTGTATAAATTACACAAAGCTTTATACGATCTAAAACAAGCTCCCAGGGCATGGTATGAAAGACTTAGTAAGTTTTTATTAAAAAATGGTTATAAAAGAGGCACAGTAGATACTACTCTTTTTACAAAATATAAAAATAATAATATTCTTATTTTACAAATAAATGTTGATGGCATCATTTTTGGATCTACTAACATAAATATGTGCAATGAGTTCTCTGAAAGCATGAGTAAAGAATTCAAAATGAGCATGATGGGAGAATTGAATTTCTTCCTAAGACTACAAATCAAGCAAGGAGAAAAAGGTATTCACATCTCTCAATCCAAATATTGCAAAGAAATGATTAAGAAATTTGGTTTAGAGTCTATAAAACCTCTTAATACTCCTATGTCAACTACTGATAAACTAATTGCTGATGAAAATGGAAAAAGTGTTGACACAAAGAAATATCGAGGAATGATTGGCAGTCTCCTTAACATCACAGCTAGTAGACCTGACATTATATTCAATGTCTGTAAATATGTCAGATTCCAAGCAAATCCTAAAGAATCTTATCTGGTTGCAGTAAAAAGAATATTTCGATACCTTAAAGGAACTACAGACTTAGGTCTATGGTATCCTAAAGGTCAACCATTTGACCTTGTGTGTTTTTCTGACTCTGATTATGCCGGTCATCATGTTGATCGAAAAAGCACAAGTGGCACGTGTCAGTTCTTAGGTGGATGTCTAGTCTCTTGGTTTTCTAAGAAAAAAAATTCGGTATCTATTTCAACAACCGAAGTCGAATATAGTTGCTGCACGATGTTGTGCACAGATCTTGTGGATGAAACAGACTCTTGCCGATTATAATACAAAGTTTAACTGTGTGTCAATATTATGTGATAATACAAGCACTATCAACTTAAGTAAGAATACAGTTTTACATGCTAGATCAAAACACATTGATGTTAGACACCATTTTCTACGTGATCATGTAAACAATGGTATTATTAAACTAGAACATATTGACACAGAATTAAATATTGCCGACATATTTACTAAACCACTCAGTTCTGATAGATTTTGTAAATTACGTCTAGACTTGGGAATGTTAGATATTATTTCATAAAATATTAAATTCTTGTTATTTAAAATCTATATTGTTTGGTTGTTTCTAGTAATATATAAATATAAGTTTCATATAAACAAAATTACTAATTTAACACTTTCTATTAATATATGTATATATACTTATAATTATACATATTTGTTTCTGTTATATGTTAATACACTTATATTATAAATTTAAGTATATATCTTTTTAATTATATATATTAATATAATTTTTACCAATATTATCAGTTTGTAATTTTTCTCTATTTTATATATATAAACTCATAATTATACATATAAAAGCATATAATGTATCTATTTATGTATGTTAATATATTTAAATATGTATTGAAATTTCATATTTATACTCTCTCTAAATTTAAAAAAATTTATATTTATATATATATATATATTATTTTAATTTTTTTATATTCATAAAAATGAAATTTATTAATTTATAGATTTTAATATATATTTTTATTATTAATTATATCAATTATTACAATTTAAAACATTTATTATATAAATATATATTGTATTTAATCTAAGCCGCTGATCAAAGAAAGCAATTCAACGGTCAATTACAAACACAATCCGCGTCCATTCAATCCAACCAATCAAAAGCGAGCAAGCCTTGGCACACGGATCATGTTCATCAACCGTCCGATTAATCCAGAAAAACACAAATCCATCTAAGGCGTCCGATCAGGGTCAAACGGGTCAGCCGACCCGGTTCAAAAGTGCGTCTCTTTGTGACCGTTGATCAAATCCAAGGTATGATTCCAGCCGCAAGATCACCCTTATTAACCTAAATATAAAAACAAAAATCTAATTTTTTATTCATTTTTACCCTCCTCTCTCTCTCTCTACCGTCGGCTCTCTCTCCCTTCTCTCTCTCTAACATCAGACGCTCTCGTCTCTCTCTACCTTCAAACCCTAGCTTTCACAAACCCTAACTCTCTCGGCCTAAATCTATGTGAGTTTTCGTGTTCTTCTTCTTCTGGGTCTTCTTAATCTTTCTATTAGGTTGAATATTTATAGAGTCAGTTCTATTTTCTCTATTCTTAAAACCCTTTTTCAAAATTATATGTATATATTTTGTTTCTAAAAATCAATTTTGTTTTAAACAATTTTTTATTTCTGTCCGTGTTCTTAAAAGATTTTCTAACCCTAATTTTTTTTATATTTTTGAGTTCAAAGCTTACTTAAAAGAATTTTTTTTAAAATTCTCAAACCCTAGATCTAAATGTTTTCAAACCCTAAAAAATTTTTCAACCCTAGATCCGTATTTCGTTATGTATTTTTTTTGCCTTCCTCTTATTATGTTCATCTTCTTGAAACACTATATTCATACAAAATGTATATATATATATATATATATATATATATATATATATATATATATATATATATATATTTATGAGTTTCGAATGTTTATAATTTTTGAAAATATTTAAAATTTTATAAGGGAACTTTCTAGCTTCCGATTTTGTTTATATTTTTTTTAAAAAAATTATTTTTGTCTGTGTATGTCTTAAATTTTTTTTTTAAAAAAAACCAAAATATTTATGTATTCTTTTTGTCTCTCTGTCTTCTTCTTTCTCTTTTGTTTATTCGTATTATTTAAAAAAAAAAATTATATACTCAATCTTTTCTATGTGTTTAAATTTTTTTTCTGTCAAAAATGTATGTTTACAACTTTTTCAAAACTCTAATCTTTCCCCAAAAATACTTTTGTCTATTTTTTATTATTTTTTTTCTTTCGTATATCTATATATTACAGAAACTTTTAAAAATTTATTTTTATATATGTGTATTAAATACTAATTTTTTAACCCTATTTTTTTCGAAAAGTTTCTGTCAAAATTTATGTTTACATTTAAAAAAAAAAAAAAAAAATTGTTTCCATTTTTATATACATTTCCCCCCCCTGAAATTTCACAAATAGTTCAAAAAATGTTATATGCTTATCAGAATATACATATGTAATGACTGCTGTGTATTATATTTATATATTTATACCTGATTTGTATGGATCTGAGATTTCTGGTATATCATGAAAAGTGGTTCTTCTACTGATACACTTGTTCTGGAAAAAAATTGGAAGCTGCTAAGTTTTGTGAATAGCTGTGCAAAGGTAATCACTTCACCCTCCGTTTAACTGAGGTTATATGAATATTGAACTGTGTGGCTACTGAGAGCCACTGGCTATATATATATTTATCTGTCTATGTGAATATAGGCATGAAAATTTCCATGTTTAGTTTCTGTCTACTTGTCTATGTGAAATTGGATAAATGTGACTTCTGTCTGTGTGGCTATCTGAAAGCCACTGGTTTATATAAGACTGTCTATATGAGTTTAAATATTGGGTGAAAACTAATTGTCATGTCTGAAATCTGCAATTTTGAAAAATAGACATTAAGTGATGAAAATAATTACCATGTTATGCAATTATATGTTTCTACTGTTATATGCTGACATGTACAATAGAGATCATATGCTATATCAGTTTTATATAACACTGACTTGTTGAATCAATGTGTTGACACACTATATCTTTATATATTGGAATCTGACAATGACAACATGTTAGTGTTATGTAACATTGACTGGTTGTATCTCTGTCTTAAATTTGTAACAGTTTGATGTTGGCATATCTGTGCTATCTGTGATAACTTATCTATGTTGATTTGCTATAGTTTGAAATGGGCCAATAAGTCATGATAGCATGTATCTTTGTTTGATATTAGATCACACCTGTTATGTCAATAACCTGCTGTTTGATATTTGACTTTGCTCTCTTATTGGACTACTGGATAAATTTTTTAAAATAAAAAAGTCTGACAAAAGATTTAAATTTATAAAACAATACTACACTTGTCTGTCCCTTACTGTTCACACTACACAGTCATCACATGAACTGTTTACCTTTTGACAAATAGAACATGCCATATTAATTAAGATAATTTTTTAATTAAAACTTTTTCCATAAAAGGATAGCTTTAAATGAGCAGTCTTACTTTCAAACCTCTTCTACTACTTGTCTGTTTGTGCATTCTCTCTCTTTCAAAAACATGAAACCTGTTCAGTCTTCTAAATGAGAAAGATCTGAGATTTTCACTGACCCACACCCTGACCTATACACTTCTTTGTTAGTCACACCCACTGCAAAACTAAAGTATGAACATATTAGACACAACTTGATTCCTGGTGTAGCAACTTCTTTCAATAGTTTTCCAAGTCTGCTAGAGAAGATAACCAATGTAGGATGGGACTGTCTTGTCTCTTTTACAAGTAGAGAGATATATCCTAGTCCAATTGCTGAATTATATGCTCATATGACTTTTGTGCATGATTCAACTGGTTTTCTATCTGGTATTAAGACTTGCATACAAGGTCAAGATTATATGATTGATGAAATTCTGTTTTTGCATGCTTTAGATCTCAAAACAGAGTTCTTGAGTTATCCCAAGTTAAATGAATACACATATCCCATAGGAACCACCACCATTGATTGCCTTACCTTCAAGCACAACCTTGCACTTACCACTGACCAAATTGTGCCTGCTAATCTGTTTGATTATCCATGTAAAGTGCATAAGGACTACTTTACTGCTGAATGTCAGTTTCTAGGCAAAATTCTGATGCATAACTTCATACCTGTCAGAAATGACAAAATGTTTAGTCTTTTTGATTTGGAATTGATGAAATGTATTCTTTCTGAATGTATGCCTTACAGTCTGCCCTTCTTTCTTTTGACATCCTTAGAGTTTTTTCATACTAATAATTGCATGGGATTTGGACTTTTATTGACTAGACTTTTTGTGTATTTGGGCATATCTGTTCATCATCATAAGACCCAGATAATTCATAATAGTAATATTGTGTCTCATTTGAACCTTCCTGCCAAGCCTTTAATTGTGTTTCAACCCAATGAAACTGACCATATAGAAACACACTTAAATTTAATGTCCCAAATTGACTCCCTAAACAGCATGAATCAGTTATCATTAAAGAACCAGTCTCAGATTTTGAGTCAATTAGAGGCTTTACAAACCTCTGTGCAACACTTGCATGATATGGTGACTATGCTGATGGAACACCACAAAGTGACAATCCCCCCATACAACTTCACTGCCACCACAAGCTCAGTCCAGCCAGATCATACTGGTCAGACCCCACCTGATCTGCCTCTGTCAAATTTGGGTATGAATTTTTCTCCACTCAATTTTGATAAAATCTGAAGGAGAATGTAAACTAACCTACTAACTATTTTTGGATTACTGTAATAATACTTAACACTAACTGATAACTAGAATGATTACTATATGTTTAACTGTTATACTAACTTGCAGGAAAAACTCTGAAATTAACAGTTTCTGCAAGTTTTGGTATTTTTCTCCTACCCCTCCATTTTTGTTAATGACAAAGGGGGAGAAGAAAAATATGAGATTAAGAAAATATCATATTATTATTAAGTAATAATTCTGATATTTGAACAGACATGGTTCTGAACTGATAATCTGGTATGAAAAGAAAAATATCAAAAAAAGGAAAGTATCAGATTATTATTTAATAATAATCTGATATAAAGAGCAGGCATGGATCTGCCAGATATGAACTGCTATAAAACTGCTATGAATGGTGCATGAGACTGACAGAAACTAATATTAAACTGTTATAACTGTATAACTGACAGGATGGATGGTTTGTATGAATGAATGGTATAATATAATATATATAAGTGGGTAGTACGAGTTTGTTCAAGTATTATCTAAAGTGAATCATATTGTCATACTTGATAAACTGTCATCAAATATACTGCTCATATAATTGCTCATGAATTATTTCAGCATTATATAAATGTGTGTGTAGTTGTTTAATTCAAAGTTATATTTATTCAACAACAAAGAAACACACTCTTTATAAAGAAAAATCTTTTTCTTAATCTATTGAAAAATATTCTTTAAAGAAAAAGAAAATCTTTATTACAAGTGCTTAAATATTATATCTGCTTTCACAGAAGCACATCACAAAAAAGTCTTTGAACTTTTATCACACACTTGAAATTCTATATCTGCTTATCTGAGAAGTATCTGTGCTACAATTGTATCTGCTTATTGTTAGAAGCAAATATTCAAACAAACTTTTGTAAAAGAAAAAAGAGGTGGGTTAGTTTATTTTATATTTGTGAGAAAGACAATAATTCTTTGACCAAGACCAGAGTCTTAGAGAGGTCAGCTGGGAGTTGGGTCTCTAGTGTACTTGTGATGTGAGGAAGAGATTGTTGTTTCGAGACCAAAGTACAAAATAGTACTAAGCTCAAAAGAAGATTCAACTAAGCTTGAGGAAGGAACTGGGAGTTCACTGTCCGAGATAGTTAGTTGAAGATAGTTATAAGTGTATCTTTAAAACTTTGTACAGGCTTCTCTGCCTAGTGAAGGAGTATTTATTACAGAGAAGTAATAGGATCTCAAGTCCTAGAGAGGAGCTTGAGACTGGACGTAGCAACATACCCAAGCTGTATGTTGTGAACCAGATAAATATCTGTGCACTGTGTGATTAAATTTTAAACTATTTATTAATTTGATAAAATTAATCCACTAAAATTCAAAAAGGCCAAAGATAATTTTTAAACGATAATAATCTATTCAACTCCCCCTTCTAGATTATTATTGGACTTTCAAAAGCGTTGTGGTATTTTTTTCCACAATGTTTTTGACAAAATATTGTAGTTAGATATACAAAAACATTGTGAATTTATAAGGGGCCATTTTTGGTTTTAAGTTTATAACGTTTTCTTTAAGAAAACGTTATCAATGTAAGGTTAAAAAACACGGAGTATATATAGAAAGATTAAATATATACATATATATATATATGCACGGAGTATATATATAGTGTTAACGCCAAGTTTTGTCGGCGCGTCCAATCACCAAATCAACGCGCTTAAACTTGCACAACAAGACGTCACAAACGGAGCTTGACGGCTGAGGCCGTCGGGTGATAACTCCGGTGTGAGAATAAGTACAGGCTGGTCACAAGGTTAACAATGGAGACAGTAGTGTATAGTGCTCAAGTGGGTATTATTTGTTACCATTAGGTCAAGCCTTGTACTTATAACCATTCTCACCGCCTCTAGAGTCCATGTCCCAGTCGGATTAGGACTCCTAAACATGGCCGTTACCATTGTTTAGGTCCAACGCAATCTCCTTTAAAAGTGCAAGTTGGTAGTTATCAACCACTTACCTTATAGGAGTTGGTATGTAGATATGATTAGGGTTTCACTCCTTAACCATTTAGACTCCTTGTTGCTCCGGACTCCATCCAAGGAATTACCCTTCGGTATAGGCCTTATATACTGATCTGAACTCCGGCCCGAAGGGCTCGATAGTCTGATCCCAATCATCATCAATTTAGTCTAGACTCCGGCCCAAAGAGCTCTATAGTCTGACCCCGAACGCTATCATGTTGGTCTAGACTCCGGCCCGAAGGGCTCGGTAGCTCGATCCATACATCACTAGTTGGGTCTGGGTTCCGGCCCAAAGAAATCGAATACCCGATCCCGAACTCTGCTACTCCAGGTTTGGCTTCGGCCCATTGGGCTCGATGATCCCTTCTCGGCCCAGGCCTTCAGTCTATGTAGGGGTCTGTGGATTATATCCAAACATATAGAAAGATTAAATATATACATACACGGAGTATATATAGATAACGTTTAAAAAACGTTAGAATAGGCCCCCCAAAAATGTCATGGTTAATAGTGTCATCTATTAGACATATTTACACAACGTTTTTAAAACATTGTCGTTATGTTTCTATATATTTAATCCGTGCATCTATATATTTGTATATATTTAATCTTTCTATATATACTCCGTGTTTTTTAACCTTACATAGATAACGTTTTCTTAAAGAAAACGTTATAAACTTAAAACCAAAAATGGCCTCTTATAAATCCACAATGTTTTTGTATATCTAACTACAACATTTTGTCAAAAAATGTTGTGGAAAAAAATACCACAACATTTTTTATAAAAACGTTGTGCTTTAAGTGTCATTTTTTTACTAGTTTGTAGTAGTGTGAATGCTGCTTTTCATTTTAAGTGGTGGATATCTCAGGTAATCTTAGTCGGCTGGCTGAAGTAGATGGTTTCTAACAGGAATTCAGAAGGAGTTTTGGATCCAAAGCTTCCATAGAAGCCTTCTTCGAGGGCATTGAAGAGAGCACTTCTAGTAGCTTTGCGTTGTGTTGACCCGAATAGTCAGAAGCGTTCAAAGATGGGGCATGTTGTACATATGCTTGAAGGTGAAGAGTCCCTCTACAATGTATGTGTGCTATTCTGTTCTAGAGACTTACTCAGTTAACATTAAATGCTTACCTTGTGTGAGCAGGTATATTGGGAAAAAAATTTCCACTACCATAACGTACGTGGATTTGTTAGATGAATGAATGTTATGCTTTAAAGTTATAAAAATGACATACTAGTAATGCATATTGACAAAAATATCAATTTAAGTAATTAGCGTTCTGCCATAAACTGCACTTTTATAGACTATGCACTAATATTACTCTTTTTCATAACAACTAATTTGTTGACTAGTCATTTATTTTTCACATGTTATTCATTTAATTAGATTTCCAATCACCAAAATTCATGTATCTACTATTTCTTCGTTTTCAGTGATATTTAAATGTTAATCCATTCATATTGTATAATATTTTTTTTGTTCAATTTGAGATTAAAAAATTATTCGAGTATAAGATTGGAAGATATTGAAAGTTGCATTTGATGCACTATGTAAACCATTTGAATCTTCCTTGTGCATTGCTGTCTTAGAAGGGCATGAAGATTTAAGGTTGTGTGGGTGCACTTGAAAATAAATTATGTATACTTAATTAGGTAAGTGTTGGGACTGTAGGTATATTATGTGCGAACTACCACCACTACATCAGTAGATAGATAAGAAGTAACCTGCTCGCCATAATTTTCCGACAAGATCTAGTTAACCTAATATGTCACCATCTCCCACTCACTCCTCTATATGTTACTGTTGGGTTTGTACGTAACGCAATCATGCAATCAAACCACATAAATAGGGCCGAAGCGCGAAACATAGGTTTTCAAAAAATTTATACAAACCCATAACCATGATCATGCTTTGTGCTAGTTATCAATAACAGAAAAGAGAACACAGAATTATACCTTTGAAGATCCAAGCTTCCTCAGGTACAAGTTCTACTCCTTTGATTCCTTTGATTCCTCTGTAGTGGCTCCTTCCCTTGATCAATGTCGGCCACCCAAATGTTTGGCCTCTAACGGTGATCCACAAAGGAAGATGAAGAACTCAGGAAGATGGGTTATTGGCTTAACCATTGTTTCGATCTCTATAGAATATGTGTACTCCCAACCCTTGAAAAAATTCACGTACCTAATTTCTGATATAAGACTCTCTTATATAGATATTAGGTTAACCCTCCTAATCCAATTAGAATAGGGTTTTATTTAATTATTTAATTAAACACTTTTAATTAATTTATATCCTAATCTCATTAGGATTGAGAGAGAGAGAGCGAGGACTTATATTATATTAATTCCTAAACTCCTTTAGAATTAAAATAATAATAATAATAATATTAATAAGACTCCTCTTATTAATTTATTTTTAATATTTCTAAAATATTAAATAATAAACATTAAGCTATTTAATTTATTCTATCATCATAGATTAAATTAATTATACTTAATGCATTATTACTTTCTTAAATAATTCTTCTTCCTTTTATGGTGTGACCCTTTAGGTTCTCCATATTAAACCGGTTGTGAATAAATTAATTAGAACAATTCTAATCTTATTTAAATAAATAAATTAAACTAATAATCTATTTAATTAAATAACATTTATTCTACAATAGGGATAAGCCTCACTAGCGATTAACGACTTTCTAGATAATATAGATTTCAACATTAATCATAAAAGAACCTGTGAGTTAATAGTTACCGTACAATTCAATCCTTCCACCACACAATGTCCCAATTAAATATAAGACATGGATTTACTGTTAAATCTTAATTTATTTAATCATATGTATTTCGATTAGAAAATGCACAACTCCAAATAATGCAAATTAGAAACCTCTTTCTAATTTCATTCCACCTTGGCCAAGGATTCCTGGTTTGTCATTTAACGAATCACATAGGACATATCTTCTCTTTTACTAGAGGTGGTAGATTCTTTATTGATCATACATTATCTCCATATGTAACTCATTATACCCAAGCAAACCCTATATATACCTTAAAAGGCCTTAAGGAATAAGTCAAAGTATAATTTGTTACATACAAGATACTATGATGATCTCAAGTCCAAGGATCACTTGTACTACTATCACATTAGGAATTCCTATTGACAGGCGAGTAAAACTCCATTAGGTATTCCATAGTGAGTCATGTTCAGTGAACTTATTCTCCAATAAGCATCTACATACTTGCTTTAGTGTCTCCACACAAATGACCATGAGATCAGTCATTCTCATCCAATGAGCAAGCAACATATGTACCAATCTATCCGAATTTACTAATCCCCATTTTAGTAATTCCACGATTGGGAACAATTTTAGTTTTTAAGCTTTCTAAGAATTTAGATCTCATTAGCATGATCTAATCATGATTCTAAAAGCATTGCTTAAAACTATGGGTTATTTACATATTATAAAAATAGCACCATGTAGATAATTAAATGCCTTTAATAAATGGATATTTTATTAATAAATAAATAAGATTGTTTACAAAGTATGTGCTTTATCATCATACATGATTGGCTTGTATACACACTACTAGCAATCTCCCACTTGCACTAAAGCCAATCGCCATGGTATCTCATACCCATCTTCTCTAAGTGACGATCAAACTACTGTTGTATTAAAGCTTTAGTAAATGGATCTGCAATGTTGTCTTGAGAGTACACATGCTCCAAGGTGACGTCTCCTCTTTCAATGATCTCCCTGATCAAATGAAATCGCCGCAACACGTGTTTGGATTTCTGATAAGACCTGGGTTCCTTAGCCTGTGCAACTGCTCCTGTGTTGTCACAGTAAACGGGAACTGCTTCTCCAATGCTAGGAACCACACCAAGTTCAGTTATAAACTTCTTCATCCAAACAGCTTCCTTTGCAACTTCACTTGCAGCTATATACTCTGCCTCTGTCACTAAATCAGCAATTGTTTGCTGCTTGGAACTCTTCCAACTCACTGCGCCTCCGTTCAAGGTAAACACATACCCTGAAACAGATTTACTGTCATCTTGGTCTGTTTGAAAACTTGAGTCCGTGAATCCCTCGAGTTTTAATTCAGACCCACCGTAGACAAGAAAAATATCTTTAGTCCTTCTCAAGTACTTTAGGATATTCTTCACTGCCTTCCAGTACTCTTCTCCAGGATTCGACTGATATCTGCTCGTTACACTAAGTGCATGAGCAACATCTGGTCTAGTACATATCATACCGTACATGATAAATCCTATTGCAGAAGCATAAGGGATCTTACTCATACGGTCTCTCTCCTCAGGTGTCTTTGGGGCCTGTTTCTTGGAGAGCTGTATCCCATGGCTCATCGGCATGAGACTTCTTTTGGAATCTTCCATGCTAAACCTCTTTAGCATCGTATCAATGTACGTTCCTTGGGATAAGCCGAGCATCCTTTTAGATCTATCTCTATAGATATTTATCTCCAAACTATAGGATGCTTCACCCAAGTCCTTCATAGAGAAGTTTTTAGATAATCAGATTTTAATTGATTGTAACATAGGAATGTCATTCCCTATCAGTAATATATCATCAACATATAATACAAGGAATGATACTGCGCTCCCACTAACCTTCTTGTATACACATGGTTCATCCTCGTTTTTGATAAAATCAAACTCTTTGATTGTCTCATCAAAACGAATGTTCCATCTACGAGAAGCTTGCTTCAACCCATAAATAGATCGTTGTAGCTTACAGACTTGATTTGTTCCAACTTTTGAAATAAATCCCTCTGGCTATGTCATATACACATCCTCCTCAAGTTTCCCATTGAGGAAGGCCGTTTTCACGTCCATCTGCCAGATCTCATAGTCGTTATAAGCTGCAATCGCAAGCAAAATCCGAATGGACTTAAGCATAGCTACTGGTGAGAATGTTTCATCATAGTCAACTCCTTGTCTTTGTTTGAAACCTTTTGCAACCAGTCGGGCCTTATAGGTCTCTACCTTGCCGTCCACTCCCGTCTTTCTTTTAAAGACCCATTTACACCCAATAGGCTTAATGCCTTCAGGTGGTGAAACCAAAGTCCATACTTCGTTTTCATACATGGAGTCCATTTCAGATTTCATGGCTTCAAGCCATTTCCTTGAGTCTTTATTACTCATAGCCTGTTCGTAATTCAATGGATCATCATCATTCATGATGTGTACCTCATCGTCATCCTCTATAACGAATCCATACCTCTCAGGTATCTTCGGTACTCTTCCAGATTTAAGAACAAGGTGTGGTATAGTAGGTTCTTTTACTTGGTCAGGTACCTGACTTTGATCAGTGGTAATTTGTGGTTCTTGAACTTCTTCAAGATATATCTTACTCCCACTGACCCCTTCATGGATAAACTCCTTTTCCAAGAAGGCAGCATGTTTCGCAACAAACACCTTTTGATCAGTTGGATGATAGAAATAATACCTTAAAGTTTTTTTAAGGTATCCCACAAATCTACACTTATCGGATTTAGTCTATAGCTTATCATTTTCAAACTTTTTGACATAAGCTGGGCAACCCCAAGTCTTAACATGCTTAAGATTTGGTTTTCTTCCCTTCCACATCTCATATGGAGTCTTTGGGGCGGATTTGGTAGGTACCTTGTTAAGTAGGTATGCAGCCGTTTCTAGGGCATATCCCCAGAAGGAAATTAGAAGGTCGGTAAAACTCATCATGGATCGAACCATGTCCAACAGTGTTCGATTTCTCCTTTCAGATACTCCATTTAACTGTGGTGTACCTGGAGGAGTCCATTGTGAGATTATACCATTTTCTTTGAGACAATTGAGAAAGTCACCGCTTAAGTATTCTCCACCTCAATCTGATCGAAGTATCTTTATACTCTTACCCGTTTGTTTCTCTACTTCACTTCTGAACTCTTTGAACTTTTCAAATGATTCTGACTTGTATTTCATTAAATACATATATCCAAATCTTGAGTGATCATCAATGAAAGTAATAAAATAAGAATACCCACCCCATGCACTTGTTGTCATAGGTCCACAAACGTCTGTGTGAATCAATGTCAACAACTCTGTAACTCTTTCTCCTTTTCTACTAAAAAGAGATTTATTCATTTTAGTGCAACTTGGATAATCTTGTTTCATTGATATGACCGAGTCTACAGTGCCACATGTAGGTATAATTAATATCATCTCTTTTCCTTTTCTTAGTTTGTTCAATTTGAAATATATTTTCTTGCAAGTCAATTATATAAAGCCCATTTCGCAAATTTCCAATACCATATAAAACATCGTCTTTATAAATGGAACAACTATTGTTCTTTATAACAACGTTAAATCCTTCCATATCCAATACAGAAATTGAAATAATATTTTTAATAATATTCGGAACATAATAACAATTATTAAGATAAATGGACTTGCCCGAAGGCATTGCTAAACAATAAGTTCCTACAGCTAATGTAGCAAACTTTGCTCCATTTCCCACTCGTAGGATCACCTCTTCATTGTTCAGCTTTCTACTTCTGATCAGTCCCTGCACAGTGTTACATATGTGAGACCCACAGCCGGTATCCAATACCCAAGTAGAATTATGACTTTCAGAAAAATTAATTTCAATCATAAACAAACCTTGATTGGAAGTCGAAGCTTCTCCAAGCTTCTTCTCTGCTAGAAACTTCTTGCAGTTCCTCTTCCAATGTCCCGGCTCGTTGCAATAAAAGCACATTCCTTTAGCTGGTTCAGGTTTCTTTTGTTTCTTTTCTTTCCCCTTTCCCGTAGCCTTCTTGGATTTCTTCTTTTCAGAAGACACCTTGGGCCTCTTCCTTTTGTTGGAAGAATCCACCATCAAAACATAGTTCTTCTTGGATGAGAAGTGACCTTCTGTAGTTTTCAACATGTTAAGCAACTCGGCAAGCTGACATCTAGCTTATTCATGTGAAAATTAACCACAAACTGCGAGAAGGTCTCAGGGAGTGACTGCAAGACCAAGTCTTGACTCAACTCCCCATCCATGACGAACCTAAGCTGTCCAAGGCGTTCAATCAAATTGATTACCTTCAGAACATGAGTCTCGACGGCAGTGCCCTCGGTCATCCGAGATCGGAAGAGCTCCTTAGATATCTCATATCTAGCAGTCCTACTCTGTTCACCATACAACTCCTTGAGGTGAAGCAGCATAGCAGGAGCATCCATATTTACATGCTGACGCTGAAGCTCGTTATTCATGGATGCGAGCATGATGCATTGAGCCACAGATGCATCATCTTGCCATTTATTGAAAGTGGCAATCTCTTCCTCAGAGGCTGTTTCCGAAACAGATTTAGGGATAGTTGAATTTAGGACATAAGAATTCTTTTCAGCAGTGACAACAATTCTCTGATTTTGTAGCCAGTCCTCATAATTCGGCCCGGTAAGCTTATTTGCATCAAGTATGCTTTGTAGTGAGATTAGTGATTTTGACATTTTTTAAAATTCTGCATGTGAAAAACCAACATTTTTAGCAAACATTCATTTTATTAACTTTGCATACCAAAATAAATTTAGGTCTTTATTTTAAATTGGTATCTCCAACTATTTTTATCAAACTATATTACCCTCACTTATATAGTTCGGCAACATCTAATTAAAGATTTGCTAGTGAGATTAAGGATCCCATTTCAAATGTATATAACCTTGTGGATAACACAACAAGCGATATACAAATAAATAGGTAGACAACTCTTGTCAATTACATCACCATGTAACTCTTTTTATTTTGCCTCTTAAATCATAATGGTCATGTGTGTTCACATCCGAACTAAAATGATTTAAGTTAAGTCCAGCCTAGCACTTCCATAAATTCAAAAAAGAAAAATGTTCGTCCTTGTGGATAGCACAACAAGACTAGATCGTTCAATTTTCTTGATAAGCATCAAATGTGATTAATTAATATCTTATACTCAATACTCGCCTTGTGGATAGCACAACAAACTCATATTAAATATTTATACTCTATTAATTAATCATGCTAGAAGGCGACGTTCGATATTCCAAATATCACTTGAACACTTCGGACTTAATATTATTTCTTTGACGGGTTTGTTGTTATTTGTCTCATCTTGTTTAGCGCGCATGCACATATATATATAAAATACGCGTCATTTTATTAAACATGCGAAGCATGTTTGCATAAAATTATATATATATATATAATATTTATCATGCAATATAGAATACTATATTCTACCCGGATTGATTATGGACTTTTATTCTAGTTTGGTTCACTAGAGCCACCAAGTGAACCAAAAGGTCAAACTTAGGAGTCCAAGAATTTAAATTTAAATATAACTATTATATTTAAACCCGGGCTCCATACAAATGGGTCTTCAAGCGCTCCTTGCTCCTTGATCTCCAGTTCTTCAAAAATTATAACTAATCCTACTACATAAACTATAATTAAATAGAAACCTTGATCAGCAGTCAAGGGGAAGTACATAGGAAGGAGATAGAATTTACATCGAGAATAAAACTAGAGAAGACGAGATACGCAGACCCCATTTTATAAAACCCATTCATTCAAGCATTCATCCAAAATAAAATCCAATCACATTGGTCATAGTCCATAATCAACCCCATTTATTATCATACACATCAAATAAATTTTCATTCATCTCATGAATAATAAAGTTATTCCATATATGGATCGATGTCATTTAATAGACAAAAGTTTTGGTAAATTTTATTTTTGAAACAAAATAAACTCTTTTATTTTAATCAAAAATAATCCAAATTAAACTTCTTTAATTTTAGCAATCTGAAATCATATTTCAGATAAAATAAACATCTTTATTTTAAAACTTTATTAATTAAATAAACAGTTTACTTAATTAATAAAAATTAAATTTCAGGGTCTGTTCAGGAACCGGCGCAGCTGCGCCAGTAATGAACTGGGCAGCTGCGCAGGAAGCCTGAAGCCCCAGTTTTTGTAGATCGGCGCAACTGCGCCAGTCTTCGCAGAAACTTGCAGAAAACGATTTTGTCCAAAAAATTCGATCCAATTCTCACATCAATTCATACATGGAATCATAAAATTGATAATTAACACAAAGTTAGGCTCTGATACCACTGTTAGATTTGTACGTAACGCAATCATGCAATCAAATCACATAAATAGGGCCGAAGCGCGAAGCATAGGTTTTCAAAAAATTTATACAAACCCATAACCATGATCATGCTTTGCGCTAGTAATCAATAACAGAAAAGAGAACACGGAATTATACCTTTGAAGATCCAAGCTTCCTCAGGTACAAGTTCTACTCCTTTGATTCCTTTGATTCCTCTGTAGTGGCTTCTTCCCTTGATCAATGTCAGCCACCCAAATGTTTGGCCTCTAACGGTGATCCACCAAGGAAGATGAAGAACTTAGGAAGATGGGTTATTGGCTTAACCCTTGTTTCGATCTCTATAGAATATGTGTACTCTCAACCCTTGAAAAAATTCATGTACCTAATTTCTGATATAAGACTCTCTTATATAGATATTAGGTTAACCCTCCTAATTCAATTAGAATAGGGTTTTATTTAATTATTTAATTAAACACTTTTAATTAATTTATATCCTAATCTCATTAGAATTGAGAGAGAGAGAGAGAGTACTTATATTATATTAATTCCTAAACTCCTTTAGAATTAAAATAATAATAATAATATTAATAAGACTCCTCTTATTAATTTATATTTAATATTTCTAAAATATTAAATAATAAACATTAAGCTATTTAATTTATTCTATCATTATAGATTAAATTAATTATACTTAATGCATTATTACTTTCTTAAATAATTCTTCTTCCTTTTATGGTGTGACCCTTTAGGTTCTCCATATTAAACCGGTTGTGAATAAATCAATTAGAACAATTCTAATCTTATTTAAATAAATAAATTAAACTAATAATCTATTTAATTAAATAATATTTATTCTACAATAGGGATAAGCCTCCCTAGCGATCAACGACTTTTCAGATAATATAGATTTCAACATTAATCATAAAAGAACCTGTGAGTTAATAGTTACCGTACAATTCAATCCTTCCACCACACAATGTCCCAATTAAATATAAGACATGGATTTACTGTTAAGTCTTAATTTATTTAATCATATGTATTTCGATTAGAAAATGCACAACTCCAAATAATACAAATTAGAAACCTCTTTCTAATTTCATTCCACCTTGGCCAAGGATTCTTAGGTTGTCATTTAACGAATCACATAGGACATATCTCCTCTTTTACTAGAGGTGGTAGATTCTTTATTGATCATACATTATCTCCATATGTAACTCATTATACCTAAGCAAACCCTATATATACCTTAAAAGGCCTTAAGAAATAAGTCAAAGTATAATTTGTTACATACAAGATACTATGATGATCTCAAGTCCAAGGATCACTTGTACTACTATCACATTAGGAATTTCTATTGACAGGCGAGTAAAACTCCATTAGGTATTCCATAGCGAGTCACATTCATTGAACTTATTCTCCAATAAGCACCTACATATTTGCTTTAGTGTCTCCACACAAATGACCATGAGATCAGTCATCCTCATCCAATGAGCAAGCAACATATGTACCAATCTATCCGAATTTACTAATGCCCATTTTAGTAATTCCACGATTGGGAACAATTTTAGTTTTTAAGCTTTCTAAGAATTTAGATCTCATTAGCATGATCTCATCATGATTCTAAAAGTATTACTTAAAACTATGAGTTATTTACATATTATAAAAACAGCACCATGTATATAATTAAATGCCTTTAATAAATGAATATTTTATTAATAAATAAATAAGATTGTTTACAAAGTATGTGCTTTATCATCATACATGATTGGTTGTATGCACACTACTATCAGTTACAAGCTAAAGCATAGAACATTAATAAGCTTATTAGCATATAGCTGTGGGCAAATAAGTCTACATTTGCATTGTGATGAACATGCCATCTTTAAGCATCTATTAGTATTTCGAATGAGTGAGTGGTTGTTTAGTTATGGGTTTGACATGTAGCTAGCTAGATTCATTCTCAAATGATTATGTTGTATCTTCATACAAGGGAAATTTTCTGATCTGTGATGTTACTTATGGTTTTGATATCAGGTTATAAATGACTTGCTTGATCCTACCGGTCAAAACTTGCGCGTTAGAGAAGATGCACAAGTCTCTATAGTTACTCAGTAATTCTGATCCTTGTTTGGGGGTATTATACTTGTTGTACTTCAATCCCTTTTCATTCCTCTTCATTTTTTTAGTTTTTTTTCTTCTTATAGATCAAACATGCTTGAAATTCAACTTACTGAAAGGAATTTCTTTTTCTTAGAAGTCTGCCCTGTTTCTTAAAATTTACAAAAACATTGTACTATTTTTAAATTTTAAGTTTCAATTTGCATTGTAGATTCTTACTTAAGCTTTATTCTAGTGTGAGCAAATTTGACTATCCATTTGTAGAAAAATTTATTTTTGGAGTTACTTTCACGGTTTCACCTTATATCAAATAACAGGTGCCTCTTGCTTCATATATGGTTGTTATACTAATGGAAGCTATATATTAACAGGGTATTTATGTTGAGGGTATAAAGGAAGAAGTTGTCTTATCACCTGGCCATGCTCTTTCTTTCATTGCTGCCGGAGAAGGTATTGCAGAAACATCTCTTTCATAAAAAAATAAAAAATAAAAAATAAAAACAAAGATGTACCCTCCCTTTCTCTCCCTGAACTGTCCTTGTAACTCAATGACTATTAATATCTTAATATTTTAAGTTCTAGTTTTCACTAATCTGTTTGATGACAGAGCACCAACATGTTGGCTCTAACAATTTTAACCTGCTGAGTAGCCGTAGTCACACAATTTTTACGCTGGTATGCATTTCACATTTTTAGTTTTTATTAATTGCATTGAAATAAGTGTCTAAGTCATTTTTATTTGCATTGACATGTCCTCTTGCAATTTGGCCAAGTTCTAGTGTTTTGGGGACTTGTTAAATTCTTGACGTCAAGTGGTAAGTGGCTAGACTATATAACAATTTAGGTAGTTAACATTACTTGCATCTCTCAATATAGTTTTTTAACTTAAACTTGAATGAAATAGTAGTTTTGTTGTGAAGAATGAAAAAGTTTTATGTGTGCATTTAATATTTATATTTGTATTTTTTCCTGTAATCCCAAGTGTTTTAGTGTATTTTCTTATTGTGATCAGTATTTTTTTAGACAACCTATTAAAACATATGTTACGATTATTTCTTTAATCATCATCCACTATCTCTATTAATTTTGCAGATGATTGAAAGCAGTGCGCATGGAGATGAATATGATGGAGTAATCTTTTCCCAAATTTTATGTCCAAAGTCATTCATGAAACTCGGGCATATTTTTTTCTTTGTCTGACATCCTGTACCATAATATTTCTCTCATCTGTTTGATGTAGAACTTAATTGATCCTGCTGGATCTGAGAGTTCGAAAACTGAAACCACTAGACTAAGGAGAAAGGAAGGATCTTACATAAACAAAAGTCTTCTAACTCTTGGAACTGTAAGCTTCAAATAATTTTTCTATCATAAAATTAGGGTGGAGTCTCTCACTAGTGAGTTTTGACATTTGTTTAAGACTTGTTTCCTGCATATTTATATTTTGTGCCACTTTGTATCATTGCACTGCAAGCTATTACTTACTTTTCTGAATTATTGTTTTATATATGGGATTGTGTCTCTAGAAGTAAATAAATGTATTTTTGAAGAATTAATTAAAATATAGTTATTTAGATAAATTGAATCTAGAAATAGTTGGTCCTTTTCTATCACGGAAAATGTTCAACATATGTACCCAAAAAAGAAAAGAATAATGTTCAACATATGTATATATATTTAATTAGCATAAGATGTTTAATTATAGACATTTGTTATTTTTGTTGATTTATCATGACATAATTACTAATTGTGTTTAGGGAACTTCTGTACAACCAACATACAAAGAGTTCGGGTATTTTGTGATGCGTTTTATGAAGGAGATAGTTGAGGATGGTAGTTTGGACTTTGTGGCCAAGGTTAGTTTTTTTAAGCTTTATTTTTTGCATAATTTATTTTCAAATATTAACTAATAGACTTGGCCAATTAGTCTACAGTGGGAGACTAAACTTTTTGTTATTTTATTTCAGTGGGATAAGAAAAATGGATTAACGTACACACAAGAACAAATTGACGAAGTACGGGTTGAGTGGACAGCTTATGTGAGCAGGTACATGTAGAGCCTCGAGGTAATGGTGGATGTACAGGGTTACACTTGTATTTTGGTTTTTAGGCTGTTTTGTACATGATTAGGTAGTGCGCTACAACTTAATTTTATGGATAGTTTGGTATATTTTGTGGATGTAGTCAAATTCACAATTCAATATAGTAATAATTATATTAAAAAGTGAATTTGAAACTGTAAACGTATGGTATTATTGGGATGTATTTTGAAAGAGAGAATGCTTGATACATTTTGATTTTAAATGAGAATTTAGAGCTTTTTTAGCTATATCATGACTAGGGCTGTAAATGGTAACCGAAAAATTCGTATTCGTCCGCATCCGTATTTGAAAAAAAACGGATATTATTCGTATTCGAAAAAAAAAGGATATATCCGTATTCGGTTTAAAGGTATCCACCACAAATAAACGGATACGAATACGGATATAGGCGTATTCGTATTCGTTTAACATCCGTCCGTAAATATATCCGGCGGATAGCGAATATCCGAATTCGAATCCGTATCCGAAATTCGTATGCAAATAACTTATATATTATATAATAAGCAAAATAATTTTTTTGAACTGACATTCCTTATATAATAATTAGTTTTCACTATCATACGAAAATTATTTTAAAAATATATCATTTCACTTCTAAAAAGTAAAAAATAACACTTTTATTTTAATATTAATAAATTGAAATAAATTGATTTAAATATAGTTAATAGATTTTTACTATTATGAAGTTAAAATATCTAAAATGTATCATTTACCAAAAAAATTATATACTAGAAGAACAAAACTATAGTTATTAGTTTATTATAAGTTTTTAACTTTCAAAACTTACTTGCAATATTGGGAGACGGGAATAATGAACAATATAATTTTATTGTTAAAATGTGTTAAATCCGAATTAATTTAGAATTAATCTAGAAGAGAGTTGAATAATTAATTCACGTTTATGAATTTTCGGGTGGAGGGAGTATTTACCACTTTCATTTGCCCAATTATTTAAAAATTAGAAGTCCAAATATTTAAAGCAAGTGCAAAGTAAATTTTGGATGAAGTTGTATTAACTAGTTGTCAGTTGTCACATATACATTATAACTCGCACTCTCCATAAATATAATGAAATAAAATAAACTTTTTATAACTATGTAAATTGTAATCTATGTATTGAGGATAAATTATAAATAAAAGTTCCCATAAACATATTATTAAAATTTTAATCAAGTATTTGAGAAAAAATAATTAAATATTTAATTTAAACTTTTGAATCTAGTTATAAATTATAAATATTCATACACACTACAATATTTGACATCTAAATATTATTAAGTAGTATTGAAATTTAGGATTTCAAAAATGATGAAAACTTATTTGAATTGTAATTAAGAACATTGATTATTGTATTTAAATATTTATTAAAAATAAATAAATTAACATTCATTCATTAATAAACTATATTTTAAAACTCATTATTTGTTTATTCTAGTTATAGTTAGGACTATAAATGGTAATCGAAAAATCTGTATTTGTCCGCATCCGTATTAAAAAAAAAGTGGATATTATTCGTATTCGAAAAAAGCGGATATTATCCGTACTCGATTTAAAGGTATCCGCAAATAAACGAATACGGATACTACTGTATCCGAATCCGTATATATCCGTTTACACTCCTAATCATGACATTAGCAGTCCTTGTAGCACCTACACAACATTGTAGGTAGACCTAACAATATAGTTGGTTAACTGCCGGGTCAACCCATATTAACTAGAACCAAATGGGTTGGTTAACTATTTTTATTTATTTGGGTTGGGTAAAGTTTGGAACCATATTTAAAAAAAAAATATAGGTCCAACCCGGTTAACCATTTTTTGACCCATATTTTATTCCAAATCCAAATCAAAATCAAAAGTTATTCCCACCCATATTTACATATTCAAGAAGCTTAATTTCTCATGATTTTGTTTCTCTAGTTAATCTTAATTTACGAATATCAATTAATTACATAATATTCAGTAATTATGCATACACCCCACCCATCACTCCCACCCCCACCCCTCCAAAAAAATAAAAATAAAATACTTAGTGATTATGTATACATGATATATCTAATAATAATTTATTTAATTGGATCATAATAATGGTAAGTTTAAAATTTAAAATATGGGTTGACCTATATTTGAACCATAACCATATGGTTCTAACCCACACAACCCATATTAAAAATGGTTAATATGGTTTTAGTTCTTAAATGGAACCATAACCATATTTTAAAAATCAAAACCAACCCATAACCATATTTTGTCAGGCCTAATTGTAGATACTTCTAAACCACTGTGTATATATTTTCAAATATAGGAAGAATTTATAAACGTTGTCCACAATTTACTAAAATCACAACTTTTTTCTCTCTAAAAAACGTTGTATATGCATCACAACTACAACATTTTTGACAAAATAAACGTTGTTGCTTGCTAAGGTAGAGATCCAAAAACGTTAAATATATGCATGTATTACAATGTTTTTAAGTCAGAAACGTTGTGGAATCATACTATCTACAACGTTTTCACATATCCAACACATTATGGAAAAAAAATATACAACGTTTTTTAGAAGAAAAAAAACGTTGTGTGATGTGTCAAACTATAACGTTTTTTACAAAATAAACGTTTTTGCTTGCTAAGGTAGAGATCCAAAAACGTTATATATATGCATGTATTACAACGTTTTTAAGTCAGAAATGTTGTGGAATCATACTATCTACAACGTTTTCACGCATCCAACAACTTATGGAAAACAAATATACAACGTTTTTCAGAAAAAAAACGTTGTGTGATGTGTCAAACTACAACGTTTTAAAAACGTTGTGTAAATGTGTCTATTAGATGACATAGCTAACCACAACGTTTCTGGGGGGCCAATTACAACGTTTTTTAGGCGTTAAATATTTATTTTTTTCTACTATTGGCATTAAACACATCAACGGGCATCCAACAACTGGAAGTTTTGCATTAGACTATAAAAGATAACAAAGATTCAAATTTAAAAATGGCAAACAATGATCAAAAATACAAAGTTCTGCAAAAGTCAAAAGAACGGACTCTACGATTCTTGAATATCTAGCTCAAGCTACTAAGTACTTGAGAAGAAGAAACTTAACGCAAATCTTAGCAGCACCTCTTAACATCAATCAAATAAACAATCATCAGAGGGCTGAGTGTAACACCCTCTTTCTAAAATAAAAAATGAGGTTACGCACGAAACAGAACAGAACTTATAAAATTATAATAAGGCTCTAAGCCATAAAGGAATGATAGTCTCAAAATCTAATAATTGCCACATGTTAAACCATAATAAATGTCAACCTGGCTCAAACCACAATCTAAACTATTTATTACAACTCCAAATAAATCAATGTATCACAATTTAAACAAAATATCTAAACATTTGGACAAAAGGGAGATCTCATCACACTTACCCTTGATCCCCTTGATTACCTATCGGAAGAAAAACACAACATGAGTCAAACGCCCAGTACGGATATAGAGTACACGAATAATGAAACGAAATAACTAATTCAATTAAATAAACTGAACTGCAATGAACAAAACTAATACAACAAAATAATAGGTTGAATCAAATGGTCGGGTGTTATTGTATACTGAGCTCAGAACAAAACAAAAATATACCTTGTCACACAGGCAAGTCAAATAATGTCACACAGGCAAGTTACACAAATTGAACCGCGAATCCAAATGTATGTAAAATTGAAAGGCGTGTTTAACACAAACATCACAAATCCGCAGAACAAAAAACTAAGGACAACCCATACGCCTCCCACAATAAAATCACCAAATGACCAAGTCCCACCAGAGCACAAAACGGAGACGCCGTGGACTGATCACACCGTCACGGAAGGTGTCATGTCTCGGTGCCAAGAGGACATGCCTGTGGTACTCCCACAGGTGGTTATAGCTCAGGTATACTCTAGGGTATATTCTAACAAAAATATAATGTCACAACACATGCAACACAATATCAACACAAATGGTACTAAGTCCATGTCAAATCAAAATGAATCAACAACACAAGTCTCCAAAATATATTGACATGAAGTTTTCTACAAATATCGAAATAAATACTACATATGATAAATTAGTTACAAATGTATAGATACTAGTTCTAAGTATCAATGCCAAAACGAAATAGTTACACGAATTCGAGAAGGAACAACCAGATGAAATAATAACTAACTTTTAAACGAAAAACAAAACGAATAAATCAAAATAAAAAAGATTATCGTTGAAGGAATACAAAATCTGTATCTGGCGTAAGTAATGTAATACCCAAAATATATTCCAAATATAACTCTTTAAATTTCCTTCGTCCGATCTAATAAATAATAATAATGCATTTAGTTACTAAATGCATATAATTTATAATAATATGAAATTAATTTTCCCAATTACATCAATTTTACAAGATAAACTCAAATTAAATTACAATTAATCTTTTAATGATTTTCTTTTAATTTTGACAAATCAGTATCCTTAATATAATATATATATATATATATATATATATATATATATATATATATATATATATAATATACATCTTTGTGTTATTAAAGTAGTTATTAATCATGTTAACGTTTTTTTTATCTATATAAATCAGCACCTAGCATTTATATTACTCTTTTACAATATGAAACAGTTAAACATACACATAAACATCAAAACAAATTATTTTCGTTTATTTTGCCTTTGATTCATATCAAAACTGTATATCCAATTAAAAATTCTTTCTATTTAGCTCTAAACACATGTATCAGTCACGTTCAGGAGCATACTCACGAACCAAAAGTAAATAATATACAAGAAAACAAAAGAAAAAAGAAAAAAAGCACCTGCTTTTATTTCTTTTCTTCTGTTCTCTCGCAGCCTCCTTTCTTTTCAGTTTTATTCCCACAATTTGTCTCATCAGACTTAATGAAGCATAATTAGGTTTTAGTTATTCAATTATTAATTAATATGTTTTATTGATTCTCTTAATTTAATAGGATTTAAAATTACACAAATATAAATTAGATCCAATTAATTTAAAGGCCCAAATTAATGTAACCCTTTACTTATTATAATCCACATAAATTAAATACAATTGGACCCAAACAAAAGAAAAGCCCAATTACATATTTTAAAATATAAATTTAAATATTTTTTTCTGGGTATTACATTACCTCCCCTTAAAAAGGATTCTGTCGCCAGAATCAAAAGAATAGAACATACCTAATTATCAAAAAGATGCGGATATTCCACTCGAATAGACTCCTCCATTTTCCAAGTTGCATCTAACTCCGAATGGTTCCTCCACAAAACTTTAACATATAAAATTGTCTTCCTCCTTATAATCTGATCTTAACGATCCAAAATCGCCTCGGCTTGCTCCTCACATGTAAAATCATCCCGAATGTTATCGAACAGATATTGCAACACATGCGACGGATGATAATGATAATTTCTCAACACCGACACATGAAACACAGTATGTACATGAGCTAGCTGTGGAGGCAAAGTTAACCGATATGCAACCTCCCCAACTCTCTCCAAAATTTCAAATGGCCCAATATAACGCGGACTAAGCTTCCATGTTAACCTAAATCGCCGAATGCCCTTCTAAGGAGAAACTTTTAAAAACACATGTTCACAAGGTTCAAACTCTAAGGTCCTTCTGTGCTTATTAGCATAACTCTTCTGTCTTGATTGAGCCGACCTCTATTTCTCCTTAGTCACTGCTACCTTCTCCATAGTGATTTTAACTAACTCAGGCTCTTCATTGGCCTTCTCACCAACCTCATCCCAACAAGTTAGTGCCCGACATTTCCTACCATACAATGCCTCAAACGAAGCCATTCCAATACTTCCATGCCAGCTGTAGTTATATGCAAACTACACTAGCCTCAAGTAATCATCCCAATTATCCGACCACTCAAGTGCACAAGACCTCAACATGTCCTCCAACGTCTGAATAGTCCACTCGGATTACCCATCAATTTGTGGATGGAAAGATGTACAAAAATTGAGCCGAGTGCCCAAGCTCGTTAAAACACTTTCCAGAATAGTGAAGTGAAACGTGGGTCCTGATCTGAAATAATAGACATCGGAGTACCATGAAGTCTAACAATCTCTTGTTGAAAAATTTGTGCTAACATATCCACCGAATAACCCTCATGGATAGCCAAGAAGTGTGCTAATTTGGTCAACCAATCCCCCACAACCTAAAGAGCATCATTCTTTTTGAAAGTCTTTGGCAAACCAGTCACAAAATCTATCGTGATATCCTCCCATTTCTAAATTGGAATGTCTAACTTTTGCAACAAACCACTAGCTCATTGATGTTCTATCTTCACTTGTTGATAAGTGAGGCACTTCCTGACATATTCAGTCACACTCGCTTCATACCATTCCACCAAAAATTCTTCTTCAAATCCCTATACATCTTTGTAGAACATGAATGAATAGAAAATGGCAAACTATGAGCCTCAACCAAAATAGCCTCTCAAACGGTACACACAACCGCTCACCCAACCAAATCACACCGTGATCATCAATACAAAATCGGGTTGTTTGCCCCCTCCAGATTTTGTGCCATAACCCACAACTCCCCATCTTACTTTTGAGCTTCTTTAACCCGCAAGATAAGAGATGACTCCACTATCATACCCACCAAATGCACACCTGAACCTTGCACATACAATTCCAACTCTAGCCGCTTCATATTCAAAATAAGTTGAGATTGTGTAATAAATGCTGCTACACTCCCTGAACTCTTTCGGCTAAGAGCGTCTGCAACCACATTTACCGTCCCTAGGTGATACTAAATTTTCACATCATAATCTTTTAGAAGCTCCAACCAACGCCTCTGCCTCATGTTAAGCTCTTTTTGTGTGAAAATATATTTAAGACTTTTGTGATCGGTGAAGAAATCACAAGTCTCCCCATACAAATAATGCCTCCAAATCTTTAAAGTAAAGATCACTGCTGCTAACTCCGAATCATGAGTGGGGTAGTTCACCTCGTAAGGTTTAAGCTGCCTAGAAGAATAAGCAATCACCTTACCGTGTTGCATCAAAACACACCCCTAGCTCTTTTAGAAGCATCAATATAAATATGGTAACCTTCTGTCCCCGACGGCAATGTAAGTATAGGAGCTATCACAACTCGTTTCTTCAACTCCTCGAAACTCTTCTCACGCTCCTCATTCCACACAAATTTTGTGTCGTTTCTCATCAACTGAATTAATGGCAAAGCAAGCAAAGAGAACCCTTCCACAAATCTCTTATAGTACCTTTCCAAACCAAAGAAACTCCTAATCTCTCTCACCGTAGTAGATCTCAACTATTTAGTAATAGCATCAACCTTTGCATGATCCACCTTAATTCCTTCAGCAAAAATAACGTGGCCCAAAAATGTAACTTGCTCCAACCAAAACTCGTATTTAGAGAATTTAGCATACAATTTTTTTTTCTGTAAAATCCCCAATATTGTGAGAAGATGCTCGTTATGTTCTTCCCTAGACTTGGAGTAAACCAAAATATCATTAATAAAGACAATAACAGGTCCAAGTACTCCCTGAACACCTGATTCATCAAATTCATAAATACCGTCGGGGCATTAGTCAACCCGAATGGCATCACCAGAAACTCGTAATGCCCATATCGACTGAGAAAATTTATCTTAGAGATATCCTCATCACCCACCCTCAACTGATGATAACCTGACCTCAAGTATATCTTTGAAATTACTTCGCCCCTGAAGTTGGTCAAACAAGTCATCAATCCTCGGTAATGGATACTGATTCCTGATAGTAATATTGTTCAACTCTCTGTAGTCTATGCACATCCTCATAGATCCATATTTCTTCTTTACAAACAAAATCGGAGCACCCCACGACGAAAAACTAGGCCGAACCACTCAACGATCTAACAGCTTCTGCAAATGCTCCTTCAACTCCTGCAACTCCAATGGTGTCATCCTATACGACACCTGAAAATCGATTGTGGCCTGGTGCTTATCCAACCAGTCCATCCCAAGAATAACATCAAAATCGTGCAAACACATTGGAAGAAAATTAGCCCTACTAATCTTATCTCCAAAATTGATCGAACACCCTCGATATAAAAAAGAAATAACAACAGAGGTCCCCATCGGGGTAGCAATAGACATAACATAATCTAAGTACTGAGATGGCACGCCCAGGTGCAGAACAAAAGATTAAGCAACAACTGAATGAGTAGAACCAATATCAAACAAAATAAAAGTCTCACGGCTGCCAACTAAAAGAATGCCAAAAACAATCCCTAGGGTACCTGCTGCCTGGTTATATGTCAAGGCAAACACCCGACCACCCTGACGCTGACATTCATTACCACCATTATTACCGCCTCCGCCATTACCACGTGGCCCGGTACAATCTCTAACAATATGACCCATCTACCCACATAAATAGCATGCACCGATAACTCTATGGTACTACCTCCTCGTATGATTAGCCCCACAAGTATGACAAGGAGCTTTTGGAATATGATTTGGGTTACCCCCACCAGCTGGTCTTGGATAACGACCCTGATTCTGCCCCTGCTGACGATTTTATCATTGCTGACGATTTTGACCATGCCAAAGTAGTTGAAGCTAACGATTTTGCATGTAAGATCCCAACTTTTTATGAATAAAATTGAATTTCCTCTATTTATTATTTTGAATAGTAAGGGATTGATTTGATAGATGTGGTAAGTTATGGGTAAAATGCATAAATATTTCAAAATAAGCAAGTGGTTATAAAATATTCATTGTTGTCGGGGAATATTCATTTGATCGTGGAATATTTTTGTTGTCGGGGAATATTCGTACTACGGCGCAGCCATTTGTGGGCCCCATAACGAAAAATTATCGGATGAAGAAAACGACAAGAATAAGTTTTCTATAAATAACGGCGTAACGGTTACCTTTAACACTGTTGAAATATTCGGTGGTTAAAATAAAGTATTACGCGTTATTGCACAGTAGCACACAGTATTTTATATTATTATTATTTCAATAATTGTCACTGCATAATATTTTACATTATCAAATCAATAATTTATATTATTTGAATAATATTGTTAGACAACATTATTGACAATGTCTAGGAAGTTCTGTCTAGGAAAGAGGTTAGGTAATTGCGCGCCAGTAAGGGAAAATCCTTATCGGAAGGCCCCCTCTTTCTTGGGAACGACCTGGTTATCAATATTGTGGTTCTGTGATATTATTTGTGAAAAATTAATTATTGATAAAAATGATAAGGAAATTATTTATTTAATGGAGGAATTTTTAAAGAAACAATTATTGAGAGTTGATATTTTATCTTCTTCAATAAAATAATTCATTCAAATATATTATTGTAATATTACATTATAAGTGTATGATGTAATAATATAATAATATAATAATGATGATGATATTTTTATAATGAATGCACGATATATGAATAAAATGAGGAGTAAGAGAGTAAATTAGGTCCGGAGTATTTTTTTGTTACAAAAAACATGTTAAATATGTTGGTGGGCCCCATTTTTGACTGAATTTGATTATAGCCTGCAAATTCGTCTGTATGCAAATTTCGGTCATTTTTCGTTCTGAATTTGGTAAAACTTTCTTCTACAAAGTTGTAGAGAATTAAATTTCATATGGACTGGACATAAGGTTTGTATTTTTCTGATAAAAGGGCTATTTATGATGAATTATTGAAGTTTCTGAATATTGTTTAAATTTAAAATATTTTGATGGAGATTTTCTAGAATGGGTGGGCCCCACTCTTGACTTTTGTTGGCTGATTGCTGGTGGAAAAATTTTCAAGGATGGCAGACAGGTAGTGCATGAAGAAAAAAAAATATTTTATTAAATTTTCTGCTTTGGCGTTCTAAGCATTTTCCTATAAATAGGGTGCTTAGTTAGAATTGAAAATCACACCAGAATCAGAAGTTTCTTTCTCTATAATATCGAGCGTATTTTTGTGAGTATTTCGATACTTTAAGTGTTGCTATACAGTGCAAGTTTCCTTCAGCACTATATCCGATATTCCAGTTAGAAGTACTATTGTTTTGAGGTAAGGGATGTTATTTTTTTTAAAAATGATGTTATTTCTTTCAATATCATTACACCGAAATATTGATATGAATTTTATTATGAAATTTTTATCTTTTCATATCGGAGTTACTATTCACGTATACGATACTATTCACGAATATGGTACTATTCACGAAAAAATTAAATTTTCTTTTCTTTGTCCAAATTGTCTGTTATGGTTCCTATCTTTGATTGGATCCAAGTTTTGAACTTCATTCTTGAATTTTGCTCCACAATTGATTATTATAGAGTATTCTTGAATTTGAATAAATTAAATTATGAATACCTAAATTTTGTCCTTTATCTCACTGGATTCGTTATTTATATTATTTTTCATCATCCTAAGTCCTAAACGGTGACATAATTGAATATTTTTGGCCTGTAGTGCAAAGATGAATGATTACTTGATGAATAATTTTGGCCTGAAGTGTAAAGATGAATGATTACCTGATGAATATCTTTGGCCCGTAGTGCAAATATGGACAGGTATTGAGATGAGCATGACCAACTGGTGATACAAGTGAATATCTTTGGCCCATAGTGCAAAGATGAATATTTGATTCAAGATATATATTGATTGATGTTACAGGGATAAAATATTGATTATGGACTTTTAAATCATAGAAGATAGTAGACATTATTTTCTATTTAACTCTGCTGATCCATTGTTAATTCCGCTGCAGTTGTTGATCTAAAACTTGTTGTCCATAATATTTTATCTGATTTGTTGAAGACTAACGATAAATTATTCTGCATTATCTTAGTCATAATATTCTTTACTGGGCTAGTTGAGCTCACCCTTTTATTCTATTGTCCTCTTCAGGAAATGAGAATATTGCAGGGACTAGTCGGGGAACATAGTGATTGTCAGAGTAGAGCAGTAGTAGTCCTCACTATTTTTGTAAAATAGTGTGATAATAATTATAATGAGGACTTAGTTTGAGTGTTTATATTTTCTAGATGTTTGTATTGACACTCACAGTTGACTGGACGTATTTCTCACGGCCTTTTGTTATAAAAGATTGTATTTGGATTCTGTACCAAGTGTTTAGCGACTCAGAAGGGGTTGGTTGGATTGAACCTATTCTGGGGGCGTCACATTGCCCCTGCCAAGGTAACTGTTGATAACCCATATTCTGATTCTGGCCACACCATTGCCCATGTTGGCCACCACGATTCCTATTCCATTGACCACCCTAATTTCTCCCATGCTGACTCGAAGCTTAACCCTGGTGGTAATCTCTGTCCCTCTTTCGACTCCCTTCCCGTTTAGAAGACCAAAAGTCATGTCGCTCCATCTCAATAATCTTGGCCGCATTAACCACTGCTGACACATCTACAAACTTAGTGTTAATGAGATGTTGCCGATACTATAATGAATTCTCCACTGGAACTTCTCCACCTGTTCCGTTGCAGTCTCTGTAGAGGTTCCCGCATAGCCTGCCAACCTGGTGAACCTCGTCATAAAATATGTGATGTACTCATCATCGCTCTACCGAATAGACAAATACTCTCTAGCATAGGCGTCTTTATCAGTAGCTGAGAAATACTACTACTGATAAAAGTCCTCACAAAACACCGCCCAATTAAGTGTCTCAACATATCTATCACCCTTTGTTACTTTCATCGCTTTCCACCACCTCTGTGCATCCCCCTCTAGCTTGTAAGCTGCAAGCAACACTATAAGACCCTAAATTTTATGAAATAAAAGTATGCAATTTTTCTTATAATTATTATTCTATTCAGTAATTGGTTAAATTGATAAAAGGTTAAAGTTAAGGGTGATATGTGCAAATTTTATAAAGTAAGCAAGTTGTCATAAAATATTCATTGTATCGAAGAATATTCTTTTTATCGGGAAATATTTTTACGACAGTGCAATCATTGGTGGACCCCAAAACGAAATAACTGTAGGATATAGAAAGAGACAGAAATAACCTTTTTATAAAAATAACGGCAAAACTTTTACCGTTAAACTTTTGAAATAACCGGTGATAAAAGTACAATAATACGCGTTGTTACACAGTAGCACACGATATTGCACAGTATCTCTAATTATTGATTATTTCGTAAGAAGTCACTCAGTATTCAATAACTGCCACAGTAGTTGTTGCATAGTATTTCATATTATTGATTCAATAATTGATACTTGCATAGTATTTCACATTATTAAATCAATAATTATCACGGCATAGTAACTCATATTATTTGAAAAGAGATTATTAGTTAGCACTATTGGCAATGTCTAGAAGTTCTGTCGAGGAAATGGGTTAGGTTATATAATTGTGGACCAATAAGGAGAAATCCTTAACGGAAAGCCCCCTCTTTTCTGTAAACGATCTGGTTGTCAATATTATGAATTTTAATATTAATGATGAATAATTATTGAAAAAGTAAAAATGTGTTGATTAAAGATTAGTGGATTGTGATAAATATTTATTCAATTTGTGATATAAATAGAGGGGTTTGTCATGAGACGTTTGTTGTAAGGTTGGCTTATTATTCCATGGAAAGACGTGCTAATTTTATGGACCGTCGGTTGAAGTTTTAATAGTAAATCAATATGAACCGTCAGATTAAAGTTTAAATAGTAAATCAATTTGGACCGTCCGTGAATCAGTTACTATTTAGTCCATTCTCCTATAAATAGAAGCTCATTTCTTCCTTCTTTCTCACCAATTCACTAAAGTTATAGAGAGAAACTATAGAGAGAGAATAAGAGAGAAAGAATAAGATTATTCTGCTACTACATTATTGCAGTATCCAATCTCCTACTAAGGTAAATGATGTTATTTTCTTTCAATACTCGTACGGGTTGTCATTCTATTCCTTATTAAGCTGTGTGAATAACCTGTCTACGCGGATTATCGCATGTCTATTGAATAACCATTCGTATTCATATTTTATTAAGTTGTGGAAATGATCTGTCTACACGAATTACAGCATGACGGGTGAAAATTCATTTGCAGTTTCTTATATTATTTTATTTCATATTCCTAAATCTAAACTTACTATTGCTTTTATAATTCCTGAAATGATTACAAATTCCTTAAGGTTTGCTATTCATCTAATATTATTTTACTGGAATATTGGTCTGAATTTTCTTATTAAAATTTTAATCTTTTCATGTCGGGGTACTATTCATTCAGGGTACTATTCATTACAGGGTACTATTCACTACAAAATCGGTTTCTTTTTCTATCTAAATTATCTTTGATATATGAATCTTATTCTTGAATTTGAATCCATGTTTTGATCTTCAGGTTGACAATTTGGATATTCTTAAACTCTGGATAAACTGAATTATAAATCTCTAATATTTATCATTGATCTCACTGGATTCATTCTTTATATTATTGTCATAATCTTCAGACATAAATTGTGGCTAAAGTTATCATTGGTCGTAGTGCAAAGATGAACTGTTGATTGATATCTTTGGCCCGTAGTGCAAAGATGAACTGTTGATTGATATCTTTGGCCTGTAGTGAAAAGATTAACTGTTGATTGATATATTTGGCCCGTAGTGCAAAGATGGACAAGTGTATGGTATAATCATGACCACTGATGATACAAATGAATATCCTTGGCCTGTAGTGTAAAGATAGACTATTGTTTGACATGACCATGATCACTGATATTACAGTTGAATATCTTTGGTCCGTAGAGCAAAGATAGATAATTGATTGGTATGATAATAACCATTGTTGTTAAATTTGGATGTCTTTGGTGTAGGGTGTAAAGATGATATGATTATTAAGTGTCTTTAGCCTTTGCGGAAAGGACATTGAGTGAAAGTTCTATTAAGCCATTGTGGCAAGGAGAAACTGTTGCTTTGCATGATTATGAACATGAATTGTGAATTTAACTATAATCTTTGATGTTACAGGTAAAGACAGGTGGTGAAAGTTCTCTTTATCTTGAGCACAACAAAGAACTGTTGATTGGTGTTACATGAATAAAATATCGATGATGGATTTTTAATTTGGGGAAGATAGTAGACATTATGTTCTACTTGACTCTTCTAATGGATTGTTTGTTCCGCAGCAACTATGGTAGAAAATTTTTATCATCTACCAAATGTTCTAAATATCTGATTTATTACTGATGAAGACTATTGATAATTTAATTATTTTAAGTCATGATATTTTTTACTGGGCTATTTGTGCTCACCCTTTTGCTTCACAATTCCTTTCAGGTAATAAGAGTGTAGCTGGGTCGAGCTGGGATAACAGGGGAATAGGGCGATGGTCTATAACTGTTGAAGTTTCCTATAAAATAGTATGGAAATAATTATATTAAGGACTTAAAATGTGTGTGTATTTTATACGTCATTTAATAATTGATTTTGGTGAACAATAATAGGGTGATGAGAACCCAACTTTGGAAGAGTGTGTTGCCATTATCATACAAGATGTCTAATCACATACGAATTCCTGTTATCATAAGACATGGTTGTGCGCATTCACTTGCTGGTTATATCTATAAGCAATACCTATATAATCTTGGAGTATGGCTGGAATATAATCCTCTGTTTGAGACAATGGAGATAATTATATGGTAAGAAGATACACACCATTGGAATGAACAAGATAGTAATCTTCTCGTTCTTCTTTGGGTTCTATTGGGTCAACCAAGGTTAATTCTCAAGTCTTATGATATCTATTATAACTTAGATGCATGGCCTTCCATGTACAAAGGTTTCCTTGAGCATTTTCCAAAAATTTTAATTCCTAAAATAGTTATTGACTATACTTTTATGTAAGGTGTTATTGGTTTGGAGTATGAGTACTGTTGTTATATTATTTGTATTGAAACTCATAGTATATGTGTTGTCGTATTTTGTACGACTGTTTCATAGTTGTAAATAGGAAGTTTGTATTTGAATCATGTACCATGTATTTTAGCGACTCAAAATGGATTGTGTGGACCTATTTTGGGGGCGTCACAAACACTCTCTGATTATTTGAGCACCCCAACACATCAAAGATCTTCTCTAAATGAGCAATCTAAGTCTCTGCATCAATTGGAGTCGGAGCTGAACTAAATGACTGTGGTTTCAACTTCTGAAATCTTTCAAACCATACATACATTAGAACCACCTGTTGATCAAGACCATATGCATTCTTTTACTCTTCGTTTTTGTGTGGACCATTATTTCTTGGGTTCCCTTGTTCTGGATTTTCTAGCGGCTGCTGCATTGCCTGAACAACTTGTGCCACTAATTGCAATGACGCTTGATTAACCGCGTGATTCACCAAGGTAGCCAATTGAGCATTAATCTAATTATTAGGTTGCTCATTGAGATGACCCTCATCACCCTATTGTTACCTCACCTCTTAGCAACTCTAGTGGATCTACGAGCCATCTAAGAAAGAGATCAATGAATATAAGCAAAACAGTTTACAGACAAATTTGAATATAGCTGAACAAAAAAGCAAACGGTTCAAAAACCTAACCCAGAAGTCTACTCATAACTCACAGTTCAAACCTAAATAGGATTTCTAAAAGAAAGAACCTTGTAGACACTAGAAATTTTGCATTCCTTGGACTAACCTTTAGGAGGGCAAAAGCATAATTTCACCTCGGAGACAACCCCGCGGGAGGGCAAAAGTGTAATTTTGCCTTGACAACAACATTTTCAAGCAAGTATTGTCGAGATGAGGATGGGGTCATAAGAAGCCACCACAGCGATCACCGAGCTGCAGGCAAACCAGCTAACTGCCCGTAGATACCGGAAGATACCCTGATGTTTTTTGCTTCATCTTCTCGGACCTAGAAATCGTTAGACTCAATGTCATTGTGTAGCCCTCGGAAAGGGCTTTACAAAATGGTATGACACGTCTCCCAACTATTCCTGGATTGAAAGGAGCGAGCTTTCCAGCACACATAAAGGTGAATGACTAGCTGACATCCATCTAGGGATGGTTTTTCCCCTTTTTCTCTTCCTTCACCAACTTAAAATTGGGCAAATAATATACCATTGCGAAGTTATGACCGTTTCAGTGGACAGCACAAAAATTAACTTCACGACACAAAAATCGAGCAAATGGGACCTACTTTAGGACTGCCACATGTTTACTTGTGGCTACCTCCATTGCACCTGTAGCTCCCCTAAATCCTCTACAAATACACAAATTTTCAGCTCATTTGGAGAGAGAGAGAGAGAGAGTTTGGTTGTAGAGAGAAAGGCTCGATTTTGGCTCTAAAACACCCATAAATCCAACTTAGCTTAGCATTATACATAAAGATCTTGTTCATACAAAGTTCTATAACTCAAATACAAGTTTTGCGAAGTTTATTCCATCGTTTTGGAGGTGATTGGCCCCTCTTTGTTCATATCTCGTGCAAATACGTAAGATCTTCTTACATCCATGCTTGTTTACTGTTTTAATATATATACAAGTGCTATATATATACAGCTTAATTGTGTATAGATTTAACTTTTTACAGATTATTTTGTGTATATAGTTGTTATTTGAAGTGTTTTGACTAAATTTAGCCAGATCTAGCATTTAACCAGTTCAAAGAGCATCATAGCTCGAACCTTTGAGCTAGATCGACTTAGATCTAGTTTATTTTCAAGCTTTGTAAATATTTTTTTATCCCCTATGACCCTATATCCGTATCTAGCGGGAGTGGGAAGCCTAACTAATTGCGTAAAAGGATTTAATCGATAAATCACTTGTTTAGCGGAGTTAGGAAATATATGTATATATAATGTTTTAAAATCTATTTCGTGCATGCTTGGGAATAATATTATGTGAGCATAGGAACCACGGGGTCAAAGATTCAATCAATGGATCCAATTCCGATTCCCATGATGGACTTATATCAACTGAAGTGTCAACTTGCAATCCATTGTACATGTAATATTGGGCCTTAAACGGTATCCGGATTTAAGGCCCCATAATAGTGAAATCATAGTTGTAGGTGTCCGGGCATAGATGACTTTCATGCCCACAAAAAGCCTGACCCTTGTAGTTAATAGTTTCGATTTCGTTACCAATCATGATGCCTCACATCTCGATTAAAACCAAACAAATCCGCTTCTAGTTAAAATTGGAGGTATCAAAGGGCCTCGATTCCTATTTGGCGAATGGTTTGAAAACCATCTTTTTAAAATATCACTTTGATATGCTTTGTCTGAAAAATGAATTTTTCTCTAAATCAAACACTTTGTACATAGATCCAAAGAGGCATAACAATACTTTCAAATAAAGCACTAAAGCACCTTTTCTCAAGTCACACACACACACACACACACACACTTCATGTTTAGGGAATGAAAAAGACACAGTAATCGTGTTTCACTGAAGTCGGGGGGTGCCTAACACCTTCCCCTCGCTTAACCAAGCCCCCGAACTCTATGAATCTCGGGTTTTGGACAAATTTTACGGATTCACATATTGGGTCATATTGCGAAAACCTCCAAAAATCCGAATGAGTTGGTACATCCTTTTGAACTCATACCAACTGGCAACTTTATCTAATTCTACCTAATCGCATAAAATCAATCTTTTTGATATAGTTGACATTCATGTCGGTCTTTTCCTAAAATTTCACCCTTCAAATAAATTAATCGACATAGCAAAATACAAAGGGTAGAAACAACTTAAGAAACTAAATTCCTGGCGTCGACAAACCTAAATTCTGGTACCAACTTTGCAACAACCCCTTTCTGAAATAGAAAGAGAGGTTACGCACGAAGCAAAACAGAACTTATAAAATTATAATAAGGCTCTAAGCCACAAAGGAATAATCTCAATATCTGATAATTTTCACAAGTCAAACCATAATAAATGACAATTTGGCTCAAATCACAATCTAAAGTATTTATTATAACTCCAAATAAATCAATGTATCACAAATCTAAACAAAATATCTAAACATTTGGACAAAAGGGAGCTCTCATCACACTTGCCCTTGATCCCCTTGATTACCTGCCAGAAGAAAAATACAGCATGAGTTAAATGTCCATTACGAATATAGAGTACAAGAATAATGAAATGAAATAACTAATTCAATTAAATAAACTGAACTGTAATGAACAAAACTAATACAACGAAATAATATATTAAATCAAATGGCTGGGTGTTATTTCATACCGAGCTCAAAACAAAACAAAAATATATCTTGCCACATAGGCAAGTCAAATAATGTCACACATGCAAGTCACACACATTGGACCGCGAATTTAAATGTATGCAAAATCGAAAGGCGTGTTTGGCACAAACATCACAAATCTGCATAACATAACAGAACAGAAAATTTGGGTCGACCTATACGCCTCCCACAAAAAATTCACCAAATGACCGACTCCCACCGGAGCACAAAACGGAGACGACGTGAATTGATCACACCGCCACGGAATGTGTCATACCTCGGTGCCAAGAGGACATGCTTGTGGTTCCCCCATAGGTGGTTATAGCTCAGTTAAACCCTACGGTATATTCTATCAAAGATATAATGTCACAACACATGCGACACAATATCAACACAAAGGGGTTCTACTAAGTACATGTCAAATCAAAACGAATCAACAACACAAGTCTCCAAAATATATTGACATGAACTTTTCTACAAAGATTAAAATAAATACTACACATGATAGACTAGTTTCAAGAGTACAAATACTAGTTCTAAGTATCAATGCCAAAACGAAATAGTTACACAAATTCGAGAAGGAACAACCAGGTGAAACAATAACTAACTTCTAAACGAAAAACAAAATGAACAAATCAAAATTAAAAAGATTATCGCTGAAGGAGTACAAAATCCGTGCTTGACATATGTAATGTAATACCCAAAATATATTCCAAATATAACTCCTTAAATTTTCTTTCTCTAATCTAATTAAAAATAATAATAATGCAGATAGTTACTTAATAACTATAATTTATAATAATATGAAATTAATTTTCCCAATTACATCAGTTTTTCAAGATAAACCAAAATTAAATTACAATTAATCTTTTAATCATTTTCTTTTTATTTTGACAAATCAGTAACTTTAATATAATATATATATATATATATATATATATATATATATATATATATATATATATATATATATATATATATATATATATATATATATACACTTCAAACTTAAGATTCTTGATTATTATACCATTAGAATAATATGTCTCAATCACAACAACTTATTTCGAAGGAATAAACAAATTATTTCTATTTATTTTGCCTTCAATTCATATCAAAACTGTATATCCAATTAAAAATTCTTTCTGTTTAGCTCTAAACACATGCATCAGTCACGTTCAGGAGCATACCCACGACCCAATACTAAATAATATACAGAAAAACAGAAGGAAGAAAAAAAAAGCACCTGCTTTTGTTTCTTTTCTTCTGTTCTCTCGTCGACTCCTTTCTTTTCAGTTCTATTCCCAAAATTTGTCTTATCAGACTTAATGAAGCATAATTTGGTTTTAGTTATTTAATTATTAATTAATATATTTTATTAATTCTCTTAATTTAATAGGACTTAAAATTACACAAATATAAATTAGACCCAATTAATTTAAATGCTCAAATTAATGTATCTCTTTACTTATAATCTACATAAATTAAATACAGTTGGACCCAACATAAGAAAAGCCCAATTATATATTTTAAAATATAAATGATTTTTTTTTTTTGGGTATTACACTGAAAGTCCTTGGCTTGTGACTAAATATCCAAGTCTGTTGGGTTTGAAGAGGGCAGCGTATCTTTGTCTAAGTGACTAAACTCTTAGTGGGTTTTTAACTCGTGGAGTAGAAGAGTGGATTAGAAGTTGTTCAATCTCTGAACCACTTAAAGCTTGTCGTGTTCTTTACTTTCATATTCTTACTTTCTGTCAGATTATTTATCTTACTTAAGCTTGCATACCAAATTGAATTCAGAACTGAGATCTTATATTAATCTATAAGGGGATTTTCAAATAATATATTCTGATGTGCTTAATCAATCTGATTAACAAATTAATTGGTAATATCTTTTAAATCAAAAGTTTTAAAAGATTTATTCAACCTTCTTATAAATCTGTAAGTGCATTTGGGAAATAACAAGTACCATGTCAGAAATTGATGACATGACACCAACAGGTAGCTAATAAATGCTTATGTATAATATTAAGTCTCATTTTAACAGATATTTCATTAATTTTTTATACCAAAAAGGTAAATATAAGACCATTATTAATTTTTTAAATTAAATTTAATACATTACAAACTCAGCTTAAAAAAATTATCAATAATCAATATAATGATAAATATTTTAAAATATATAAATGTACTACTAATTAAAATCTTGTTATTTCAAAATCATTAATAATTAATATAATGACAATTTTATCATTTTTGATATAAAAAATTTAGGCCTTAATATAGATTAACACCCTAAACTTTAAGTTAATTTCATAATCATCAATAATTAATATAATTAATTTTTTATACCAAAAAAGATAAAACTGTAATTAAATTTACTTTAAAAATTAATATTGATCTTATATTTACAATTTTTTGTACAAATAATTAATTGCTAAATGGCACTTCTGTCCCTCCAAGTTGTTATCCACTTTTAAAGTCTTCCTTAAAATTTTTATTTTGTCAATTAGGTACTTAAAGTAGTATTTTTTTGACGTTTCCGTTCCTCCTACCCAATTTGACCCCAATCCGACCTAGTTTGACCCAACTCCAATTTTTAATATTTGAAAATAAAATAATTATTTATAATATTTTAAAATAAAATATTATTTTTAAAATAATAATTATATTTAATATTTTAAAACAAATTATTATTTTTAAATTAATAATTATTTTAATATTTTTAAAATATATTTTTATAAATCTATATTTATTTTTAATATTTTAAAATAAAATATTTATTTTAAAATAATAATTATTTTAAAAATAATTTTACAACTTTTGAATTTTTTTTAAAAAATAATTGGTGTCGGATCAAACTGGGTCGGGTTGAGTCAAAATGGTTCGATTTTGGGTTAAATCAAGTAAAAAGAACGGAAATGCCAAAAAAATGTTAGTTTAAGGACCTAATTGGCGAAAAATAAACTTAAGAGACGACTTTGAAAGTGGGTGGCAACTTGGAGGGACAGATGTGTTATTCAGCCAAAAATTAATTAAGTAAATGTTAAATGAGACTCAATATTACACATAAGTATTTTTTAGTCACGTGTCGCTACCATGTCATCAATTTTTTGATGTGACAGTATCAATTAGACGTAATCTAAAAAAATTATAAGTTTAATCCACTAATTGAAAAAATTGAGAATACAATCCCCAAAGTGAAAAAAAATAAAAGGTTTATTCTTTAATTAAAAAAATTGAGAAGACAATCTCCAAAGTGGAAAAAAAAAAAAGAAGTTCTGGATATTAATCCATATTTAGGCCTATTACCTAATATTGATATTTTCACATGATCATCTTCCACATGAGCATACAGTGGGTCTCACCTTCGTGTGAGAATGAACTATGTGGAAATATCAAAAACGCGTATGAAAATAGTGATCTCCAAAATTTAAATAGGAAACTAATTTAAGATCAGTGTGAACTTAACATTTTCCTACCAAAATATGTATTATCTTTTTATACTATAATTTAAATAGACAATTTTGTTCGTCTTAATTAAATATTCGATCCTCGGTTTGATTGAATTAAAAGAATAGGAATATAATTTTACAAGTAAACAATATCATCTTACCTATAAGTCATTAGAGGTCCATTGTGTGCTTGAAAGCTTTGAAATTACACGAACTGTGGAGTATATATTTGGTACTCGTGATAACGTAGTCCGAATCATCGATGAGATCATTGTTCGTATAGGTCGTGATGCTAGTCGTTTGTTGTTGTGGGCATACGCTTCAAGAGGTAATTAGAAAATAAAAAAAATCGGTTCATATCCGCTGCATGTATGCTCTATATTATTACAACTTCAATGGAGTTTTGGGGTCAAATATGTTGTAAAAGCAATCATACATGTGATGGTTATATCTAGTACTATTTGGCCGCGTTTGTTGTGCGTCAGTTTGTATTAGAGTGAGGGTTTAATTTGACTTAATATCTTCTTCTAAAGGTGGTGACCAAACTCTCTTTGAATGTTTATCATTTCAATGGAGTTTTAGGGTCAAGTGCCAAGTTAACGAATGGGTTATTGATTCGGGTGCTTCGTTCCATGCTACTTCGCGTGGTGAGATCTTCACATCCTACACTAGTGGTGATTTCGGCTATGTACGGATGGGAAATGGTACTGCATCCAAGGTTATCGGCATTGGAGATATTTATCTGAAGACTAACAATGGTGGCATGTTGATACTTAGAGAAGTCAGACATGTTCCGGATATCCGCCTTAATTTGATGTCTACTGATAAGCTTGATGAGAATGGTTATAGCATTTTCTTTGGTGAAGGTTAGTAGAAGCTCACTAAAGGGTCTCTAGTGGTGACTAGAGGAAAGAAGGTAGGCACTCTTTATACAATGGAGGTGCATGTGGAGGGTGTTGATGATGGGGGAGCAAAGTGCAAAAGAATGTGGTACAAAGTCATGCAAGATGGAAGAAAAGTCTTGCTTGCATGAGAACCACGAGAAGAAAGTTCTTCACTTTAAATGGGTACCAAAAGTAAAGAAAGAAAATGATAGCTTGCAGCCAGGGTACAAAACGGTTGTGAAAGAATTTGACAAGCAAAAATCTGTCAAGTTTGAGTTAGATCCTCCCATCAAGAAGAGTCATGCCGATGAGATAAAGTCGGACATGAAGAAAGTTATAAATTCCAAAAAGCTTGAGTCAAGTCAAGGCTTCGTTGGGATTAACTCCAAGTGAGGAGTTGTGGGTTTGTGTGCAAATTCAGTCTTGGAATATTATACAGAAGCAGACATAGCATGTTTCTGAAGAGAAGAAGTCTATTTCGGAGTATTTGTTTACTTTTGCAGGGGGAGCCGTGTTCTGACAGTCCAAGTTGCAGAAGTGTAATGCTTTGTCTACAAATGAGTTGACAACGAAATGTTGTGGTTTTTTCAAGAGTTGAATTTGACACAGGAATCGACTCCAAGTGACGGAGTTATGGTAAATACCTTCTCTAATAGGTTTGGAGGGGGAGATTATTGGTCAAAGTACTTGGTCAAGTCCTCACCCATTTATGCTCCTTGGCCCTTTGATTTTTCCACCAACATTCTCCTCATTTATGAAGACTCCCCTCATTGTTGCCTATAAAAGGCAGCCAAACGGAAGGAAGAAAGACACACCAAAACACAAGCTCTCATCCGAGAATAGAGAGGAGAGTAGAGAGAAAAAGGAAAGCTTTTCTAAAGCTTTAGGAAAAATAGAGAGAGAAAGATAGTTCAAATAAATAGGTGTTTTATTTGTGTTCCATCACATAGCTATTGTAGTGAAGTAATTTGAGTTTGTACTCAAATTAAGATATCTGTGTATTCTCTCAAATTATTCTATTGAATTGTTCGGAGTTTATCCAGTGGTTTTTACCTTTTAGTTTTAGAGGGTTTTTCACATAAAATCTTGGTATCCCGTGATTGAATATTTTCTACTCATTATTTCTGTATGGTTATTATTTTAGTGGAACTGTAAATTTAATCTGTTTGGCATATACTGATATTTTAACTGTTTAATTTATCAAAAACAACAATATTTGGGAGGTGATTTTTTTCTAACATATCCTCTACTGTTTTTACGTAAACCATAATTTCTCAAAACAAAGAAGAACAAGTTGTTTATTAAGAAAAGAAGAAGAGATTGAACCAAGAACATACGAAGATTAATTTGCTTAGTATTGGAACTTCACTTTGTGGTACTATGTATGTATATTAGGGAGGTCGGGAGGGGCCGAGGGGATTAGTAGATAATACGATTCCTAGTTTGATCGGGATTTTCTTGGTCGCTTTCACTTGTTACTGACACCAAGATTCCAAACTTAGGCCACAAGTATTTATCAATATTCTCTCGAACTGTGTGCATATTCTCTTGATTTCTGCATTTGCATCAAGTTTAAGGGAATATGCACACAGTTCAAGAGAATATTCTCTTGAACTGTACGCTTAGCATGTGCTCTAAGGGCACATGTTAAGAAATTCCTTAGATCTTTTAGCCCATTCCACTTCATAGAGTTAAGTTATATTTGATAAAGTTGAATATTAGGACGTGAAGAGTTAAATTATCTGAATAATATTGAGTATCTGTATAAAATTATATGTGAAAAAAATATTTTTTGAGAACTAAAATTTTCAAAATGTCTGAATAACAATATTTTACTATTTTAATCCTTTGAATTGTTTAAAAACATTTAAAAATAGTTATATTCATATATGATAAAATAGATTCTAGTTTAATAGATGGTATTCTATCATATGATTTATATAATATATTTTCTTTACCATATTATAATTGAGACATGGTAATTAAAGAAATAACATTAATTAAGTTTTAATATAGGAAAAAATAACCACAATGTATGTTAAAAGTTTAAAATTGGCAGAAATAATTTTTACAATTTTATCTACTCACAAATTTTAATATTTAAATTTAAAATTATGTCTCAAATATCCATCAGCAGTCCTACCTAATTTGTAAGGAACTCCATAAAAATTTAGAGAACTGATAATTCCACATGTATTTTTGATATTTTCACATGATTATCTCTCACATGAGCATACAGTGGGTCTCACCTTCATGTGAGAAAGAACCATGAAAATATCAAAAACGCATGTAGAAATAGTGATCTCCAAAATTTAAATAGGAAACTAATTTAAGATTAGCGTGAACTCAATATTTTCCTACCAAAATATGTATTATCTTTCTATACTATAATTCAAAATGACAATTTGGTTTGTCCTAATTAAATCTTCGGTCCTCGGTTTGATTGAATTAAAAGAATAATAATATAATTTTATAAATAAACAATATCATCTTACCTAATATTAATTTGTTCATATTATATAATGTGAGTTTTAGTAAGATTTATAACTACTATAATTATATAGCTTGAGAGTTTAGAAGAAAATAATTTTCTCCTGAAAATCATCTTATCTAATAACTTTGAGTATGAGTAGGATTTTTATTACTACTTAGATATATAATATTAGAAGCAAACAATTTTCTTATAAGGATTATCTTGCCTAATAGTATGAGTATTAGATTGTTACTATTATTAAAAATAAAAGTATATATATATATATATATATATATATATATATCAACTATATGATTCAATTATTAAATAATAAAATAAAATTAATTACTCTAACAAATAAGAATTTGTAACAATAAAATTAAAAGCATCAACAATATTATAAAATTTATATTCTACAACAATGTCGTTGGTTCAGTTCAATTGAGTGTGAAATAAGAATTAGTAATATAATTTTACAAACAAACAATCATAAAGTCAGATTACCTAATATTCATTTTTTACCATTATCAAACAAGAGTTTATTACTACTTCGATTAAATAGTTTGAAAAGAAAACAATTTTTTTTAACTATCATCTTGCCTAACACAATTTGTTACTATTATTGAAATATAAATATAATTATATTTAAGTATACGTACAATTTTATTATTACATAGATAATATAATTTTAAAAGAAAACAATTTTCTTACAAGAATCATCTTACTATTTGTTATGTTGTTACTATTAGTAAAATATAAATTAATTAATTAATCTATCCAATTCAACAATATCAGAACTCTAAATATATAAAAAATAATGCTACTATCACATTTTTGTGGGTTAATTCACTGCCTCAACAATTTGCATTTTGAAATTATCATATTATTTTAATAACGATAAATAGCCACAAGTATATTCTGAAATTTTTGCAGGTTATCAAATAACAAATTTTACAGTCTCCATACAACTTTCTAAGAAATTTCACCTGGGGCGGCAGGGGGGGGGGGGGGCGCTGGGGGGGAGGCAAACCACAATACAAAAGAAGAGTTATATGCAAACACTCTGCTAGTATAAAAGTATGTTGATAATAGATTGTAAAGAAATTTCATCTAATGGTACCCGTTGTTGACATCAGCCTTAACTACACAAATATCATTGTCCTGTTCAACTAGGACAGATTTACTTTTAGTTTTTACCGGTTTGCCAAAAGGTTTCGTCTTCTGTAAGGGCTTTTTACTCTTGTCCGCCGCCTGCAATTCCAGCACTTTTTCTGAAGGTTTCCTTCTTCTTTTCAAGCGTGTTCCTCCCGTGTCCTCCGCAGCAGAATTATCCATCGCTACATTACAGTACAGAGACCCGATTAAGCATCGAAACCAACAAAAAGAACATTAAAATTCTAAAACATGCACAGCAAGCAAGCAAAATTAACATCGGGAAGGGGTGGGTGCAGAAACCCACTTGGATTATTATAATGAGAACTTCTCTAAGAATTCACACAAGTCATTTTTGTTCTTTTCTTTTTAACTGGCTGAGACGAATGCAATTGCAGATTTAAAAAAGAAAGATTTTCCACTTTTTTATTCTGCATTTTGGTATACATTAACTACACCATAATATGAATCAGATGATCGCATTATTGGTTGACAAACTCCAGATGTTACACGCAAGACACCTAAAATATATTGAGGAAATTTCCAAACTATACTTGTTTGGCTGAAATACTCACTAGACATCTTCACTTAGTTCATTATGATTGCATGTTTTACCTCGAGTAGATTTAGTTTGGATTATGACCAGAGACAAGTAGCTAATTTAGTAAGGGTCTCCATCCAATATTCAGATAACAATATAAATCTGCCTATCTGATTACAGATTAGATCAGGATATGCTTGGGTCTGGTTTTATAAAAACCCAATTCGAGAATAGAAACTACCCAATACCTACAGTGTGTGTGTGAGCGCGTGTGTATGACGTTGGACGAGTCCGGAAAGTTGGTTAGAACAATATAAAAGGCTTTGAAAGCCCATGAATTAGAAGTTGTATTTTTCTTTAATTTGTAGTTATCTTATTAGAGTCAAATTTAGGTTAGGAAAGTTGTCTAGGGGTATAATAAATATTATAAATAGTGATGTACTTCATTATTTTGAGACATTGAATAATTAGAATTAATTGAGTTTTATATGAGAATACCTGTGTAATATTTATCTTTCATCCTAAAACTCCAGTCCCCATCATTTTTGGTATTAGAACACCCCGATCTCAGTCTCACCTGCCTCACAAAACCAACTTATCAACAACCCATAACCATAGACACTACCCTGCCCTGCTGCCACATACGTCAATCACCAAAATACACCACAACCACACACCAAACAGCCAAACGCAGCCTCACTATTGCCTTCTTTTCAAAACATAACTCTAATCCGAAATGCCTAAACAGTCAACCCAGAACAACCACCCAAAGTTGCACCACAAATCAAAATAACCTTCACCGGAAAATCAATTACCGACAACAGGAAAAAAAAGGTAACAGTAGAAAAAAAAACTGATGCACCGCCGTCGCCGCCGCCACATCCAATTGCCTCTGCACCTTACCACATCCATCGTCGAAGTATCGTGGTCACCGCCTCGGTTTTTTTCCCCATCAATTAAGGTTTTTCCCTCTATGACTCTTTGTTTGAGCGTGGGTATTTTTTCTGCATACATTTGAAAAGGAAAAAATTTCATATCTATTCTGAAAGTATATATCTTCCGCACAATTACAGTTAGTTACCCCTTGGTTCTAAATTATTTCTATTTTGATCCCTAAAGTTTTCTTAAATTTTAAAATACCCTTGTAAATTTTACATATCAGTCCATGTACTTTCATCTTCTTCAATTTCAATCCTTGAAGTTTTATTAGTTTCAACTCAATTCTGTTTCTTTATAATTTCTGCACTTGAGCCCCTAGGGCTAGTCCAAAAAAAAAATCTGAAAAATCAACTCAGCTTGATGCTTATATGTTACAACAAGATGAACGTCTCAAAAGGATTAAAGATTCAATCACAACACTGCAAATGTAACAAATGTTCAAACTTCTATTACAACACTTGCAGTAAAAGTTGATGTACTCACAAAACACGTAGATAAGGGACAAGATAAGAATTTTGAAGACCCCATCCTAGATCTTAATCATCTGAGACTACAGCAGCATGACCCTAATCTACGAGTTAATCCTCATGTTCCGCATCCTAGGAAGAATGCAGTAGATAGAGGATCAAAATTAGATGTTGGAGATTTCAATGACGATAATGGTCCCGAAACATTCTTCGAAATTCACAACTTGGAGAGTTTTTTTTGATGGTATGAATTATCTTATGAAAGAAAATTGTTCTTTGCTGAAGCGAAATTGAATGGGACAACTCGTATTTGGTGGGATCAACATTGGCGAAATTTATATACAGCTGTAAGAAGGGAAGATATGAAAGCTGCATTAACACGAAGTTTTGTACCTTCAGATTAAAAGCAGTGAACAAATGTGTAGTTAACTGAGTTGGTACAAAGAAGTAAATCTATAATCGATTATACTTCAATATTCTACAGTTTGGTAACACGGTCTGAATTCCCTTGAGTTGAAGAAATTTTAATCTCCATGTACCGTCAAGGATTGAATCTGGATGAGGTTCAAGTTGCTATCCAAGTAGAGGATAATTTAAAAAGGAATTATGTTAGGCTTCCAATACAATTCCAAACTTGGAGGGAGCGTACTTTTGTGGAGCCTATTTTAAATAGGCCAGTGAAAAGATCGTCAGCAATCCCTTCAACTACTAGCAGGCTTAATTGTACCCCAGGTTCCCCGAAGATGAATGTTGTTTGTTCTTCCTCTATGTAACTTGCTATTGTTGACAAAAAGTGCAAGTAAACTGACTGAAACGTATAGGTTTGTAACCGTTAGATGTCAAATATGAGCTTGGAAGCTGATGCTCATTTGGAAGGATGTTTAGGTGTTTTCGCTCAGAAACAAAAGAATCCTAAAATCCATCATGGGCGAATTTTTCAGACCATATGTGTAGGACAGGTATGCTATCTTGTGATTGATATTGAGAGTTGTACATATGTTATCTCTGAAGAAGCAGTTAAGAAACTTGGGTTAAAAGTTGAGCCTCACCCAGAACCGTATGATGTTGCATAGTATACCAATACAAAGTTGCGGGTTACTAAGAGGTGTTTGGTTACATTTTTCGTTGGCAAGCTTAAGGATACTGTTATGTGTGATGTTCTAACCCTTAAGGTTTGTCACATTATCTTATAGCATAAATGGCTATGGGATTGTCATGTGCAACATGATGCTCATGCTAATATCTATTCAATTATCAAAGGCAATACCAAATTAAATCTTATTTGTGCTCTCGACATGCCAAATTTGAAGATTGCAAAGACTTGCTTGGTGATCCGACTTGATTGTTCTTGTGTTGATGTTCATAACTCGACGGAGTCGAGTTTTTTTTCAGCGGAGGAAAACTGATGTAGGACAAGCCCGTGAATGTTGGTTAGAACAATATAAAAGGCTTTGGAAGCCCATGAATTAGTTGTATTTTTCTTTAATTTGTAGTTATCTTATTAGAGTCCAATTTAGGTTCAGAAAATTGTCTAGTAGTATTATAAATAGTGATGTATTTCATTATTTTAAGACATTGAATAATTAGAATTAATTAAGTTTTGTGTGAGATTTCCTGTGTGATATTTATCCTTCATCCCAAAATCTCCGTCCGCATTAGTGTATATATATTGTGTTTTTCGTCAAGCTAACAAGAAGAAACGTCATCCCAAAAGAACTATGAGGCTCAAACTGACATACACAAGTGGACAGTCTCAACACTATTGCGTTTTCCCTCGACCTTTGATGCTAATGTCAGTTATCATATTAAACCTATAGGATCATCTAATGTAGGCTATGGGGTTTTACCAGGATCTGAATGAACTTTTTACCCTAACGGAAAAATCTGTAGTTCCAGAAAATTGTGCCCAAATTACCAGAAAATGCTTTAAAGTGTTGTACTGTAATTACATAGTACAACACTTCAAAGAAATTTTTGGTAATTTTGGCACACAAAATTCGGACATTGTAGCACTGATCTTCCCTTATTTACGTTGCCTTTGTTTCATTTCAAATCTTCCTTTAGCTGTTCTGTCTCAGTTTTCACTTTCATCATTTTTATTGTATATTTCTGATAGGTACCTTTGGCCCCCCAAGTATGGGGATTAGAACCAGCTTTTTATAATTCATTTTCTTGTACGTGTTTAAACCATTTTTTGGATAAGTAGTTTCTTTTAAATGTTTGAAACACTATTACCTGATACCGACAAGGAGGAGCTTAATTTTGAATCTCTTCCACTGATTTTATAGATAAAAGAAGAATACCTATCAGAAAGAAGAGAAATTATCCTATGAATATCCAAAGCGGACAAGTAGTCCAACAAACAAACAAAAGTTGTCCTTAACAGAGCTCCCCAATCCCTATGAATATCAGAAGATTCTCTTCCACTGATTGATGTTGCTCCCTTTTTAGATTTGCATTCTTTCTCTTCCCATATTTGAGATTTCTTTAACAATGGAGAAGAGGAAGTATGATGTTTGGTACCAGTTTAAATGGGTTTGATTTGCGAGTTCTTCTGCTTTCTTTTACTGCAGTTGAAAAAAGAAGTTCCCTTCGTTATTATTTTTCCCCTACAAATATTGCCATAAACCAATTGGATTATCATTTCAGATCAGCATCAACTTAATAGACAAGGATATTACGTAGTCAAATAAAGGGTGACAACTTGATCATAGTTAGTAACAGGATGGTTCAGATCAAATCATGATAGGTCGCACATTTAGGTAATGTATATCGGTTACAAACTGGAAGCTGGTGGGATGAGAAACATGAGTGCCACAAGGGAAAATTTAAAAACTAGCTGAATCACCAAAATGAGACGGTAACAAAGTAGAACTGACTAATTTGGGGTTGATGTCTTGATGACCTCTATTGAGGAATTAAATAGTGCGAGGCAAATGCATCCATAGAAGACCTTGTGCATGAACCACAATATTATGTTTTGGTGAAAATTACTCTTTAAGGTACATCCAACATCAAATTTTGTTAGATTACTACATAAATTTTCTATTATCAACAACTTCGAGAGTGAAATACTAAATGAAGCCCAAATATGGGACCTTATCAAAAAGCGAAGCCCAAAATGGGGAGAACCTGGATTTATAGTGTTGGAAACAACTTTCAAAAACTATGCAGGATTTATTTTAAAGATTACGGGATATGATTGCAGAAAAAATTAAAAAGAGTTTAGGTATAAAAATAAATAAAATGGGAAAATGATATATGGGGAAAGACTGATTATAGCTGACTGGAAGTTATAATTGAGCACATCTGTTTTTTCTTTACAATATTTTCCTTTCTGGATAAAAAGAGAAGTCTTATTAGAAAGAAGAAAGAGACAAAAGAAGACCAAGGAGTCCTCCGAAAAAGAAACAAGCGGTAAAAATACATCTTAATATAGGGCTGCCCACCAATAACTATGAAGCTCTGAAACAGAAAATCCTCTAAAAGCCTCAATAGCTGATGCCAAAAGTGACGCAAGGAAAGAAACTCTATCCCCTAATAGAGGGAAAAGAAGGGTCCTCGAATAATTATTTCATATATTTTGTGGAACAAAAATGAAACTGGAAAACATTACAAGGAATTTTTTTCACAACCTCATCCCACAAGGGATTTGAAGCAAAATATTCTAAAATGCAACTGTAGAGGACAGACAGGTAACCTTTCAGAAGAATATTTAATATAGACATCCAATTATCCATTGATTACATAAGCTTACCAAAGACTAGGATAAAGATAGACTTGCAGCTTGCAAGATATGTAAGTATTCATGTTCAATTGGAGTCGAGGAAAAGAAAGCTACGAGGAGAAATGCATGAAGAATACGTAGATAATTTGAGTGTACAAGATAGAGAGGGCTATTTGGTAATAGATTTTAAGCCATGTCTTGGTTTTCTAAGGAACACTAACAATTCAGGTAAAAAGAGCATATGTTCTTTCAAGTGTGTGCGATAATATATGTGCATTGTAAGTATTATGTTCTGTAATTGAGGACAAAATAAGTATAATAGATTTTACCAATTACGTATTTATAAAAGTTCCCAATAGGTCATCAAGAATCAACCAAGATTTCCTTAAATAGACTTCGTCAGAGACATGTATCCTCAAATCCCATTAGAGTTAAAGATGAGATATACTAGAACTAAACATAGATGCACGTTTGAGCTGAGAAGCCTATTCTAGAATTCATGCCAGACACTCAGCGAGTGCAAGCATCCTTGTCAAAGTCCAGTTGTTGAGCTTTACAAGGCAACCATCACACACGCACACCCTCTCCCTCCCCCCCCCCCCCTCCCCCTCCCCCTCCCACAAAAAAATGGTCACACAATTTTTTAGGCCCGTATTTTACTGTTCCCTAACAGAAGTCTTATTTGCTGGTCTTTTCACATACTATAGTATATATACTCAAACAAAAGAGAAATTTCAAAAAAAGAGCAGCTTTCCAATCTCTACAAAGATCAGAAACAGAAATCCCTGTAAAGGTAGCAGCACTATTATTATCTCGCCATATTTCTATAAACCATTCATAATAAAGACGAATAATATAAGCACTTTAATTTCTAAGTGAGAATAATCCTAATTCTTTCATTTCTTCTATCCCTCACTCCGACCCAAAAAAGAAAAACTCCAAAACTCTCTCAACGAAAAAAAGTCAAAAAAAAAAAGCCTCGTCCCTATGAACATTTATTTTCAGAAGAAATCTAACAATGTTTACCGCAAGTTGTCAACTACCTAATGCAATCTCCTTTCTTTGGGCTCCTGTCCAACTGAGTACTAGATAAGATATAAGCATGCCACCAGCAGAGGCTGCAGAGCTCCAGAAAAAGATGAGAGAAGGAAAAAAAAGATTGAAAAGGAGAAGAAACCTATAAATCATATCACAAGACCTAGTCCTATTTACTCTCATCCCATTTAAATGTTGTCTGCCGAATACATCGGTCGGTGATAGTGTAGCATGGTCTAGAATTTCTCATGATTTCGATTGTTTTCCCTTTTCGTTCTTTTTCCCTTCTTATTTCCTTTAAAGGCCACCAAATGATATATATTTCACAGCTCAAGTCTAGGGTAGGTTGCCTAAATTTCTATGCGTGGATATGTAAATAAAATAGAACTATTTCGATAATTTATTATAGAGATGTCATTAATAGTGTTACTTGGTCCATAGCAAAACCTACTTTTATTTAAGGTAATTTTAATTTTGGTGTGTTAAAACATGAGCACTCACAAAAATTATCAGATAAGCTAGCAATATACATAGTCCTATAAAATCTTAATTAAAAGATAAGTTGATCAATATATGGAAGATTTATTATCACCTTCAATCAGACTGGATGTGTATTTCATCACGTGCCCATTATGTCCTGCGTCTTCTGAAAGAGGGGATCCAGAGTGGTTGCTATCTCCCAGCTTTGAACTACTTCCAACACACTTGTCCTGTTGCTCAGGAATATCTGGACAAGGATCTGCAGGCAAGAAGCAAATTTCTTCCTGTGACATATCTGAATCACTGAAAGCAGAATCCTTCTCCACTGTCACAATATCGACTTCATCATCTTCATTAACATCTGATTCTTTCACCTGCAAGAACATATGTAAGGAAGAAGAATATAAACAAATACCATTTTTTACTTACCAAAAAAAATAACAATACAAATATACAACTTTCCCAACAAATCATTCCAGTTTTACCTTTTCAGTTTCAGGCACGAGATCGAATTCATCCTCACGTTCCACATACTCCTCATTTTCCTCAAGCTCCTTGAAATCTGGAGCAAATGCACTCCAATTCTCGGTGTAATCTTTGGCCCAAATATAAACCAAGCCAGCTAGTGAAACAGAAACCACAATAGGGTGAACAGGATGCCATGCTAAATCTATCAAGGCCTCCTTTGGACCTTCAAGAATTTTTACAAGATGCCCAGCCCTGTCCCATATGTAGATCTTGTGCTCTCCTTTGTTAGCAGAACCACCAACAACCCACTCGCCATCACCACTGAAACATGGTGCCTTCCACTGAACTCTGGTAATGGAATCTTGGAACTCCCGGAATAACGTCAAACACTTTGAACCAACAGCTTTTAACTTTTCAACCTCATTAAGCTCATTCAGTATCTCAATTGATTCATTGAGGGCTTTAAGTCCATCTTTCAATGGCAGAAGGTTCTCATAGATCCTGATTGTACGATCATTTGAATTTGTAAGAAGATACTGTCCACTCCTGCTGAAAACAATATTCTTTATCATAGCACCTCCAGAAATGGGAACAATACCACGCACTTGGTTGTTTTTGTGATCTATTACAAGTATTTCCCCTTTTGAGTTCCCAACGTAAACCAGATCCCCGTATTTGTTAAAGCATGCTGCAGTTGGAGTATAAGGTGCTGATCCATCAGAGAATTTATTGCGTGAAGGAGGTGCTAGTCCAGTGCCAGTTTCAGACAATGAGACTGGAAGCATAGTTGTGCTTCCGGTGTTCAAATCGACAATCATGGGAGCAGATGACAGAGGGCATGCTAAGCAATAAGATGGAGTGGAGGAACCAGGATGTAGTCGAGCTTGTAACGGGGTTTGCTGCAGGGTTGTTCGTGCAACCTTTTCTCCTTTGACAACGTCCCAAAGTGTCAATGACTTATCAGCAGCGGACACAAGAATGCGGTGACCATGCTTTGACCAGCAAACACTAGTTATGGCAGCAACACAGTCCTTGTCCTTGAGTACCGTTGCAATGCCTCTAGTCTCAAAATCCCAGATAACACAGCTTCCATCAGAGCATCCAGCTGTTAACAATCAGCCAATACAGGTATGAAATGACAAACAGGAACCAGCTATACTTTAGCCCATGAAAAAATAAAGCTACGGTTTAATATATTTAGCAATTAATGTATTAACAGAATATTATTTACGTGTATTAAATGCACAGAGCTCAATTAGGCTAGGAAACTAAATAATACAAGAGAAGCAAAGGTCTGCCAAATTTGCGAAGGATTAAAATAAAGGCCATGACTACCTTTTTAACTGTTCAATAAATAAATGATAAATTGGAAATATGTTGTTATAAATAATATTTAAATGATGAGAGAGAGAGAGAGGGATAGGGAGAGAATTCAAGCTCTATCCACAACCCGGAACAATATAAGTTTTTAACTAAATTGCATTTCTTTAATAATAAAAAAATGGATTAAAGTAGAAATTTTGGTAGAAAGAACAGAGAAATAAAGTTGTTCTCCAAACGAGAAACAAATGGAAAAAATATAATGTTCTAATAAAGGACTACGTGCCAATTGCTATGGAGATGTGAAACAGAAAACCCCTTAAATCAATAATAAATTGTATATTGTTAATTTTTTCGCTTTGGAAAGTAACAAAGTTGTATTGAAAGCATAATTGTCATATTCTGAATCATATCGCATATAAGAAATACATTATCCTGTACCATATCTTGACTTGCATTTATACAAAAAAATATACTCCCTCCAACCCATAAAATTTTTTGACTTTTCAAGTAAAATTGACCACTTTTAAAATTAAAATTTATACTACTTCTTACAAATATAGATTGATGGACCATGACATAAGAAACAAGATCGAATTTAATACAAATCCAATGTTTGTAAATTCAAAAATGTGAATAACAATGCTTAATTATTAGTTTGATAATGGTCAATTGATCTAAATCCTCAAACTAGGCCAGTTTGTGTGGGAAGGAGGGTGTATATAGAAAGAAAAAAATATATATATCTGCACATTGAGAGCACAGTTCAAAACTTCCTAAGAGTTAAACATATAGACAAGAATACCAAGCAGATGATTAAACAAGTTTAACTTCGATGTTTTAAGTTGTCAAAAGGCTCAAAACATACTAAATTAGTAACTAAAGTTCATTACAGATGATACTACAAGGACAAAGCACATTAGTGACCCGGCCAAACAATGTCCTCACTCCTCAAAATTGTTATGTGGGGGCTTCTATTATTTCCTCTACTCGAGAATCCAAAACCTCTCTCTCTCTCCCCCTATTTCTTGTAGTATATCAATCTGTTCAACACCTTTTATTTTATGTCTACAAGTGGGGTTCATGTATCTCATCGTATTGCAAAATTGCATGATATACATGACATGATTAAAATATGGACAATCGTGTACTATAAAGTTATGATACGTACGCAAGATTCTCTCAATTACAAATCTTGAAACCGTATTTGTGTATTATGTTACGTCCGAATTGTATCGTATACCAGATACGTCTTGTGTATCGTATCATTCTTGTATGACATTTATAACTATGATTTAATACAAAATTTCATTTAATTTCCAAATATATTGTTTATTTACGTTGACAAGAGGCAATAAAACAGCTTGCAATTTTTCTGTAGGGGGTGGAGTGAGGCATGAACCCATGCCACCTGCCTTCTCCATTTAGTAAATAAACCATATATAATATATGAACCAAGAGACTTTGAAGACAACTAACATCATCAAAAAATATCCACAAACAAGTCGGCCATTACCAATGGGGGCAAGAAACTAATATTATGTGGTTCAATGGCATAAAAGTCAGTTAATTCCATATTTTTAATATTTGATGTTATTTGCAGTCACCACATCTTGCACTGATTCTGAACTTACTTCAAAGCTCACCCAAGCAACCCCGTTTCTCTGCAGGTGTAGTAGGTTAACCTAGTGTGAATGAATTAGTCTTACACTCAAATGGATGAAGATGTATTTTCCCACATGAATGATACAACTATTATGCCCAAAAGGAGACTTTAAACACTGCACTCTTCCTCTATCTGTGCATTTAGAGGAGATAATACTCAACTAACGGCTTGGTGGTCAACTTAAGTAATTAATATGACTAGGTATTTTGAATGTGTATTATTTATTCCAAAACTACTGTTTCCAAACTTTTATGTTGGTACCTCCCTTGCAAGTGACATTCCAAATTTTAACACTAACTGGTAGCTGATTACCTTAAACAAATAAAAGTGAAGGAAAACCAAAAATTTTAAAAAGTGACTCAAAGGTTAGCACATTGATTACATCTTCAACGGAATTGACCTCCTTTACGCTTTGTTTGGAACTCCAAAAATGTAAACATCTTGAAAGGGAAGAATAGCTATATCTAATTCGAGTGTGAACTACTAAGTAAAGTGCAACAAAAATATAATCTTTTTTGATACCCAACTTAGCACATTGTAAAATTTGTCATGAAACGGCCCAAAATACATAAAGTTGCAACTAAAGAGATAAAACCCAAAAGGACAGAAGAAGCAAAAGTGGTTAATGTAAGTTAGTGATTCAACTAAAACACGAAGTGTATCCACCTCTATATCTTCTTATGAAATTGCAGCAAAGAGAACCCCATAAAATTAAAAAATAAAAAGATAAAATCTTTTCACAAAAATTGCAAATCCCAAAAGTATAATTTGATAATAAAGTGCACAATTTTGAAGAGAGATGTTACCAGCAAGGAGAGTTCCTCGACGATTAAAGGCGATGCATTTCATTACCCCATGCTCCAAATATTCCTCTATCACTTCCGGGAAATCCCCTTGCAATGGATCTTCATAACAACAAAAAAAGGAAAGAGATCATTAATTTGTATATACAAACACATATCGGAATGTAAATGTATATCTCTATTTACCGATTATTGGGGCGTTCATGATGTGACAGAATTGGGGTTTTAGAAAAAATCGGAAGCCTCCCTCTTCAACCAGTCTTCTCTTTCTCAATGTTCCACTGCCGTTGTATTCTCTTTGGACTTCAGCTCTTTCTCACAGTAGACACTCTCTGAACGAGAAGGGTAAATGGCATATGAAAAAATAAAATAGGGCTCCTATTCAAATAAGGAGAAGACGATAGATATTACTCCAATTTAGTATCCTCTAATAGCTTATGTCTTGGAGCCTTTCATAATCTTCAAAAGTTATGCCTAATACCCATATTAAATGTGCTAATTTCATTTCTTCACTGTTTCAAAATAAATGTCTTATTTTTATATTAATAATTATATTTATTTTATTATTCTTCTTATACCCTCGTATTCTATTTAATATACTTATTGAAAATGCGATAGTTATAAAAAAAATGTATCTAGAGAATTAAATGACATAGAAAAGAGTAGTTATTAGGTTTATGAAAAAGTAAAAAAGTAATTATTGAGGTAATAGAAAAGTAAAAAAAGTAATTATTGAGGTCATAAAAAAATGAAAAAAATACTTCAATTAATAAGTAATCAAAAAAGGTAATTTAAGTAAAAAAAAAAATTATTAATCAACGTGTCGAAACTAATTAGGACGTTTATTTTAGAACGGAGATAGTACATACTAGATAGCAAACTATATTTTTCACCTATTACAAAAAATAAAAGTAAAAAATAAAAAAAAAGTTTTAAATTTATTTTTAGTAGGCCCATAAAATTATATAAAATGATAAATAATTTTTTTTTATACTAACAGACCCCACTAAATAATATATTTATCCTTCATTTTATGTAATTTATCTTATCTTTTTAAAGATAAAAAAATTGGTAGCTTTTGAGGAGGGAGGGGGTATCTTTTATAAATATAATTGTTCTGTCATGAGAGTTTTACTCCGGCCAATTATATCCAACTATGATTATTTCAAAGAGATTTAACAATTGCATAATTTACATATACACGACCAAATAAGATCCAGAAACTAATATATCTTCATTGTACTTATTTGATTTCAATTGTCACTAATTTTTAAATTCTTTATAAATGTTATCAATTCGGTTACAAAATGTTATAATTATTAATTTTTTTATGTTCAGTTTTAGTTCTTTTATTATTAGGTCATTACCTTTTCAACCCAACTTTAAACCTATATGCATTATTATTATGTCATTACCTTTTCAACCCATCTATATATCTATATCTATATCTATCTAATAAAATACAAATGATTTTGAATTTTTATCTCACTCAATAAATCTATCTAATAAAAAACAAATGATTTTGAATTTTTATCTCACTTAATAAATTATTTGGCCCGTCCAAAGTTTGAGATAAATCACACCGTCGATGTAGTGCCATACAAATGATTTTGAATTTCTGGCTTACTCAATAAATCATCTGGGCCGTCCAAAATTTGAAATAAATCACACCGTCGATGTAGTGCCAGAGGCACGGAACACAGCTAGTATCTATATAAAGTAGAACCAATTTTGAATCCTTTCTCACTTCAAAATTTGAAAAAGCAAAATAAGGGCTCAGATTTCATCTCACTTAATCTAAGGGCCAGATTTCATTTCACACAAAACAAAAAAAACCGCCCAAATCAAACCCCCCGCTACACTATCCAAGTCCCGCCTCCTTCCCTAGTACTCTCCTCCAAAATTACACCATCTGCTCTGTATACCCCTCTTTGTCTCTGTATACCCTTTCGAAGAAGGAGAAGAAGAAGCTCAACAACTTCATCAATGGCCTCTACTAGCTGCAACGACAATGGCCTCTCTCCTCGCCCGAAATGGTAAAGCCCCTCAAAACCCAATTTATCTTTTACCTCCATTTAATCAATTTTTCATCTCAACCCAACATTTCGTCTGCTCGGAAACGGAACATTTTATATATAAATTGGATTCACTTCTTCAATCCCCCTTTTGTGTATTTCAAATTTTCAATTCTGTTTTTGCTTCTATACTCATAATTGGAGCGGGTTCTGTGATATTCAATACCATGTGCTAGTAGTTGATGACAGCATTCTTGACAGGAAGTTGATTGAGAGGCTCCTTAAAACCTCTTCTTATTAAGGTATTTAGATGGAAATGTTGAGATTTTTTATGGGTTTAATTGGAATTTGATGGCTAATTTCTTGTGGGTGTCTTCTATTTTTACAGTAACTGCTGTTGATTCTGGAATAAAGGCTCTGGAATTTTTGGGTTTGCAATATGATTAACATATTAGTTCAGATTTACCCTCTGTTTCTTCAAACAATTACCATCAATTATGTCTTTTTGTCACTCTGTTTACCATAAAGTTTTGATCTTTTTGTTTTCTTTCTTTATTTGAACTTTTTGCAAATTTATCTCGGATTTTTAAATCTTTTTATTCATACTTTTATGTTACTGCAGGATGTGGAGGTTAATCTGATTATTACAGATTATTGTATGCCTGGAATGATTGATTATGATCTCCTTAGAAAGATCAAGGTTAGCACATTTTAAATTCAATACTCTATTTATCGAGCGTATTACTATAGAACAATGTGTTGGATGCAATTGTGGCTATGGTGTTTAATTGTGCATTAAAGAAAAACTTTATTATAATTATAATGTTGATAAATGGTTGGGTAGATAGTTTTGTTAATGCAACACTTTATTGTAATGTTACATCACGTTGCTATATATATATACAAAGTGGAAAACGATACGATATACGTTAAATCAACAAAATAATAATTAATTTTTTATGAGTTTGTGGTCTAGGCACCAAACTATAATGTTGTATCAAAATCAACATTGCCGCAATGTGCAAGGCTTGCTCCAAAAATGCGTTATGCTGAGAAAGAAAATGAGTGTTCCAAACGTCAATTGGGACAATTTGCATGTCACGAAAGAGAGCGATCAAAACATTGTGCCCCCGTTCAGCCTAGATTTTTTCCTTCTTTGCCACCGAGCCCGTCGTTGATGACGGCTCAGTGGCATGCTCGGCATTTGATTCTCGTTCTTGTTTTGAAATGACAATATTTTCGGGTTCGGAGATTAAAGGTACGGTGTAATCAAGATTACTAAAAATCCTAATTTCAAGATTACTAATGTAGTCATGTTATACAATGAGTCCTGGGTCTAAGAACCATTGAACCATTTATTTAGGCAAAAACTTAGATAAAAACTTAGATAAAAATCCTAATTTCAAGATTACTAATGTAGCCAATTTACATATTTTTAATTCTGCTAAATTGTACAAAACTATTGAACCATTTCTTTAGGCAAAAACTTAGATAAAAATCAGAAAGAGTCAACTCAAGTAAGGAGTTGAATAAATTTGGAGAATAACTTTAATAAATGAATTCGTATTTAGACTTATAAAGGCATCTTCCACTTCATGTCTTCATTCACATGTTATAGAATATAATCAGCAGAAATAATGAGTCACTCACACTACATGAAATTTTTTGTTTAAAATGTGCTAACCATGATCTTTCTAAGGAGATCATAACCAATCATTCCAGGCATACAGTAATCTGTAATAATCAGATTAACCTCCACATCCTGCAGTAACATAAAAGTATGAATAAAAAGATTTAAAAATCCGAGATAAATTTGCAAAAAGTTCAAATAAAGAAAGAAAACAAAAAGATCAAAACTTTATGGTAAACAGAGTGACATAAAGACATACTTGATGGTAATTGTTTGAAGAAACAGAGGGTAAATCTGAACTAATAAGTTAATCATATTGCAAACCCAAAAATTCCAGAGCCTTTATTCCAGAATCAACAGCAGTTACTGTAAAAATAGAAGACACCCACAAGAAATTAACTATCCAATATATTCCGTGCCATCAAAATGAGCACAAACAATACACATATAGAATTATCAGCTCATTCTAGAAGGACTCATGCACATGCCCTTGACAGCTCAGCTAAATGAGCAACAAACTGGTAACAACCTACTGACATACTAGTACCCAAAAAAACCCTGACTAAGAGAAGGGAAAGACAAAGCAGCCCCCAAGCTATTATTAACACTTAACTGGAATAACTGCTATTCTCTACTAGGATCCTTACAATCCGTCCCCCTTAAAATGGCCCTTGTCCTCAAGGCTGAAAATGAGGAAACTTCTGGTGGAGATGCTCCCAATTTTCCCAAGTGGCCTCGGCTGGTAAGGTATTAGCCCACTGAACCAATACCCTATAACAGGAGCATTGTTCTGTTTGATGAGTCTTCTGTTGAGGATGGCCATAGGTTCAACCAAAAAAAATCCATCAGAATCCATGGGAGGAAATATAGGAGATGCATTGCACTTGGAGCCTAATTTCTTTTTGAGCAATGACACATGAAAGGTGGGATGGATTTTAGCCTGTGCAGGCAGCTTGAGTTTATATGCCACGGTACCAATCTTTTGTTCCACTGAGAAAGGACCACAATATTTGGGAGCCAATTTCCCATAATGGAAATGGTTAAGGGTGAGTTGCTTGTATGGCCTTACCTTCAAGTAGACCTTATCTCCCGGTTCAAAGGATCTTTCAATCCGGTTCTTGTTAGCATACAATTTAATTCTAGACTGGGATGTCAGCAACTGATGGCGTAGCATCTGCATGAATTTAGCCCTTTCTTTACAGAATTGCTTCATAGTTGGATCTACCACTTGTCCAAACTGGCGGAAATTGAGATGGGGTGGGTGATAACCATATGCCTCAAAGGGAGAAGCTTTTAGGCCCACATGGTAATGTGAACCACCACTCCGCAAGGGGTAACCATGACACCCATTTCTATGGTTCTTGGCTAGCCACACATCGAAGGAAGCATTCTAGGACTTGATTGACCCGTTCAGTTTGGCTATCTGACTGGGGGTGGTAGGCTGTGCTCATCTGTAACTTAGTACCTGTTGCCTTAAATAAGCACTGCCAAAACAAGCTCAAGAAAACCTTATCTCGATCAGACACTATAGTAGTTGGCAATCCATGTAGTTTATATACTTGGGAGACAAAGATGTGGGCCAACTAGGCAGCTGTAAAAGGATGCTTTAGAGCAATAAAGTGGGAGTACTTGGTGAACCTGTCTACTATAACCCAGATCACGGTCATGCCAGTGGATTTTGGTAGCCCTTCTATAAAGTCCATAGAAAGATCAGTCCAAGGTTTGCTTGGAACTGGAAGGGGTTGCAAAAGGCCTGGGCTAGCTAGAGTCTCATGTTTCTGTTGTTGGCAAGTGTCACACTCCTTAACAAAAGTCTTGACATCTTGTCTCATCGTTGGCCACCAAAAAAATTTGGACATTCTCTCTGAAGTTCCCCTTATACCCGAATGACCCCCTATAGGTGAGTTATGAAATTCTCGGAGGAACTTCCTCCTTAATTCCATATCAGGACCCAATATTAGTCTGTCCTGAAATTTGAGCCGCCCATTTTTAAAACTATAACCTGGCAGAGAATTGGGTTGCACTTGTAATTGGAGAATGATGTCCTTTAATCCTGCATCATTTTCCCAGGATTGAGCAACCTCTTGTATCCACATTGGTAGCCCCACTATAAGCATATGACACTGTACCAGATCTGCATCTGCACTCCTAGTAGGCATTGATGATGGGGATTCTGTTACTGCTCGAGAGAGGCTGTCTGCCACCACATTTTCCTTACCTCTTTTGTAGGTGATTTCATAGTCTAAGCCCATTAGTTTGGTGACCCATTTCTGTTGATTAGTGGTAGTGATCCTCTGGTCCAAGAGGTATTTGAGGCTTTGGTGGTCAGTCTTGATGTACACCTTGTTCCCCAATAGATAATGTCTGACAGCAAACGCCACTGCCATTAATTCTTTTTTGTAGGTAGAGAGCCCCAAATGTTGGGCAGGTATGGCCTTACTGAGGTACGCAAGGGGTCTGTTTTGCTGCAACAAGACTGCTCCAATTCCCAGATGGGATTCATCAGTCTCAAGCACAAAGGGCTCCTTGAAATCTGGCATAGCCAGAATTGGTGCTTGAGTCATGGCTGTTTTGAGACTTTGGAAAGCCTCTGTAGCTCTATCAGTCCAGGTGAAGTTGTCTTTCTTTAGCAAATATGTTAATGGCCTACTAATGACCCCATAGTTCCTTATGAATTTCCTGTAATAACCGGTCAATCCCAAGAATCCCCTTAAGCCCTTGAGGTTGGTAGGAATAGGCCATTGCAGCATACACTCTATTTTGGCTTTATCAATTGATACTCCATCAGAATCTATGATGTGGCCCAAGTATTGTACTTGTCGAGTCCCAAACACACACTTGCTTTTTTTTGCAAACAAGCAATGATCCTTTAAGGACTGTAACACCAGTTGCAAATGGCCTATGTGTTCTGAGAAGGTCCTGCTATAGATTAGGATATCATCAAAAAATACCAACACAAATTTCCTTAGATAAGGTTTGAACACCTCATTCATCAGAGACTGGAAAGTGGTTGGGGCATTGGTTAAGCCAAATGGCATGACCAAAAACTCAAAGTGGCCAAAGTGAGTTCTAAAGGCAGTTTTGGGTATGTCCTCTTGGTTTACCCTGATTTGATGGTAACCTGACCTTAGGTCCAGCTTAGAGAACCATTGAGAATCATGTAACTCATCTAATAGCTCATCAATGGCTGGAATGGGAAACTTGTCCTTGACAGTTTGATTGTTCAGAGCCCTATAATCCACACATAATCTCCATGTTCCATCTTGCTTCTTGACTAACAACACTGGGAAAGCATAGGGATTATTACTTGGCTGTATAATACCATTTTGCAACATCTCTTCTACTATCTTCTCTATTTCTTCCTTTTGTACATGAGGATATCTGTAGGGTCTGAGATTCATTGGTTGGCTGCCCTCCTTCAAATTGATATGATGGTCCTTGCTTCTTGTGGGGGGTAATTCCTTTGGTTCCTGAAAAATGTCTGAAAACTATTGCACCAGACCTTCTAACTGGCTACTTTCAGCTGGGTTCAAATTGGAGTTCACCTTCTGGTGACTGTTGGGGTCTTCCTCAGACTGACAGATTCCAAACAAGTATCCAAAATACCCATGAGTAGCTCCATTAACAATTCTTGTGAACTCCCCTGAGTCCATTAACTGAATGGCTGGTGGGACTTGGTCTGATTCCCCTTGTAAGAGTATAGTCTCACTTTTTTTGGTTAAGGTTAATTGTAAGTTGTTGAAGTCAAGGGTAACTGCATCAAATAGTTTCAACCACTGTACCCCAAGGACTGCATCAATACCCCTAGGGGTAATATTCTAAACTCAGTTTGAAATTCCTCACCTTGGATAGTCCATGGTAGATTGGGACAATGTTGATGACTATTAACTTTAAACCCATCTGCCACAGTAACTGTTACAGACTTAGTGTTCAACAAGGTAGCCTTGACCCTTTCAGCTACTTGAGGGTCCAGAAAGTTGTTGGTGCTTCCACTGTCCACTAACACCCTTATAAACTTCCCATTTGCCATCCTAAGTAATCTAATGGTAATGTTGTTGCAATGTCCGGATAAGGCATGGAGGGTGATTTGAGGCTCCTCCTCACTAGATGTTACCAAGGCATTCTCCAGTTCCCCTTCTGTACAGCATTCATCTTCTACTCCCTCTTCTGGGTTTGAAGGCAATATTATAAATAAGTGTGGCTTCTTGCAAATATGTTCCCTGCTATAGGGCTCATCACAGGAAAAGCATAGTTCCCTTTTTCCTTTTCTCATTCATTTGATCCCTTGTCAATCCCTTCACTGGTAAGGCTCTAACAGTTTCAGGAGTGGTATGCATTACTGGTTTAGTATAAGGGGAAAACCCATGGTTCTGCATAACTGGACTGATTATGGATCTGTTAACCACCTTACTCCTCTTAAGCCAAGCTTCTAATTTTGCCTCCTCCTCCCTTGATAGCCTTATAAGTTCCTTTAAACTATTGGGCTTCAACTCTTGGACCCCTAGCTGTATTTCCACTCTCAATCCCCCAAGGAAACAGTCTATAAAAAATTCTTCATTAAGGGTGGAATTTTTGCTCAAGGCCCAACCCCTCAACTCTTCGAATTTTTTTCTGTAATCATCCACAGTTCCCAGTTGCAGTAGTTTCTTAAGCTCACCTATAGGGTTGTCATTAGCCTCAGGACTGAACCTAGCTATGACTTCATCTTTCAATCCCTCCCTTGATAACTCCTGACCCTCCTGCACATAACTGGAGTACCAATTTTCAGCTTCACCTTGCAAACTCATTGTTGCTAGATAAACCTTTTGTGCTTCTGGAACCATGTGGTGCGAAAACAACTTATTGCATTTTCTTATCCAAGATCTGGGGTTGTCTCCCATGAATTTTGGAAATTCAAATTTAATGGTTCGAAATATGCTATCAGATTTGTCCACCTTGTTTTGTTGTTCAAAGGAACCTAACACAGACTCGGTAAAAGGACCATTGTTACCTGACTGGGTCGCTTCCTTTTGCTGTCCCTGTAACGCCAGAATAGCTTCGAAGTTCTTCATCAGCGATTCTATTTTTGAATCAATGGTTCCCAGCTGGTTTTGCACCTGATGCAGAGTAGCTTGTTGCTCGTGGGCTTGGGTCTCCAAACTAGTCAGCCTTTGATTGTTAGTAGCCATGAGTGCAGGGAAGTCGGCTTTGATACCAAGTTGTAAGGAATCAAGTAGGATAATGCAATGATCACTAGTGAATGAGTGAGTGATAGTGCAATTCAGTGTAGCAGAGCATAGAAATGAAGATAGTAAGGAAAGAGGAAGAGAGATTTCAGAAGAAAAAGTAGGGAGCAAGATAGTATCCAATATATTCCGTGCCATCAAAATGAGCACAAACAATACACATAGAATTATCAGCTCATTCTAGAAGGACTTATGCACATGCCCTTGACAGCTCAGCTAAATGAGCAACAAACTGGTAACAACCTACTGACATACTAGTATCCAAAAAAACCCTGACTAAGAGAAGGGAAAGACAAAGCAGCCCCCAAGCTATTATTGACACTTAACTGGAATAACTGCTATTCTCTACTAGGATTCTTACATTAACCATCAAAATCCAATTAAACCCATAAAAAATCTCAACATTTCCACCTAAATACCTTGATAAGAAGAGGTTTTAAGGAGCCTCTCAATCAACTTCCTGTCAAGAATGCTGTCATCAACTGCTAGCACATGGTATTGAATATCACAGAACCCGCTCCAATTATGAGTATAGAAGCAAAAACAGAATTGAAAATTTGAAATACACAAAAGGGGGATTGAAGAAGTGAATCCAATTTATAGATAAAATGTTCTGTTTCCGAGCAGAAGAAATGTTGGGTTGAGATGAAAAATTGATTAAATGGAGGTAAAAGAGAAATTGGGTTTTGAGGGGCTTTACCATTTCGGGTGAGGAGAGAGGCCATTGTCGTTGCAGCTAGTAGAGGCCATTGATGAAGTTGTTGAGCTTCTTCTCCTCCTTCGAAAGGGTATACAGAGACAAAGAGGGGTATACAGAGCAGATGGTGTAATTTTGGAGGAGAGTACAAGGGAAGGAGGCGGGACTTGGATAGTGTAGCGGGGGGTTTTGATTTGGGCAGTTTTTTTTTTGTTTTGCGTGAAATGAAATCTGGCCCTTAGATTAAGTGAGATGAAATCTGAGCCCTTATTGTGCTTTCTCAAATTTTGAAGTGAGAAAGGATTCAAAATTGGTTCTACTTTATTATATAGATGTTTGAAGGTGATGTGCTTGATCATACCATTAGGAATCGATATTCTAATGAGTACTTAAACTCGCTGAATCCTTCAGGGTTATCACCGTTTAAATTGGAGTTGAAAGTTGGATGCCCAATAATGTTGTTACGAAATATTGCACCGAAAGATGGACTTTGTAATGGCACGCGATTGATGGTTGTTAGATGTGCCTCAAGGGTAATCGAAGCTCGGATAATAAATGGAGATAAAATTGGCAATTTAGTCTTCATTCCAAGAATATCATTGACACCAACATCTTTGGACTTGCCTTTTCGAATGACAAGACGTCAGTTTCCTATTCGATTAACTTATGCTATGACAATCAATAAAGCCCGAGGATAGTCTGTCTAGTTCGTTGGGATTGATCTGCGGACACCTATTTTTAGTCATGGATACCTTTATGTGGCACTATCTAGATGCACATCTTCGGATCGTATTACTGTCGTTCCGGAAGATGGGTCGAATTGCACCACAAATATTGTTTACCCAGAAGTTTTGTTATAATATTCTTACGACAAGTAAATGGTATAGTTTAAACAAGTTTATTTCTATTGAATTATGTAATCTTTTTAACATTTCAACTTTTAATTTTACAATGAGGTTCATTCTTTGTAGGATTGGAGTGAATTTGTCAACGAAAATGATAGAGTATATACAATGGACCTTTGTGGATGGGGTCGACGTAATCAGGTAAATCTACTTTTATGTCACTGCATCAAAATAACTTTACTATTCCTATAATATAAATAGTGTTAATTTTATTGTTTATGTGAATAATTTAGGTGGTTGTGCATTCTCCTCATTGGGAAAAGTGTGTTCGTATTGATACGAGGACATTAAGTATAGTAATGAAGAGGAGGTTTAAAGGGATGAATAAGACATTTAAGAGAGTTCAATGATATGCAATCCAGTACCGACCTGTCCACCTTTGACGATGATTAACCCACTACTGACCAAACAATTGTCTAGGTGTAAAAGTCTTTCTTACTAAGACTCTATATTTCTCTACTTCTCATGCAGACACACAACACTCACAATACATGCACAAACACACACACATAACTCTAACCAATCAAACACTTGCAAATCAAACTCCCACACCATTTTTGTTTTGGATTATGTTAATATTGCTACAGCTTGGATTATGATACTGGTTGGTTGTTCAGGTTTCAATTGTTGCAAATACTGCTTCGAAGGAGAAAACACATGTAATTAGATTGGATTATTGTTAATTTGTGCTACTATCTTGGGTTACAGTTCACTATATGTATAACAAACTAAAAATTTGATCTTTATGCAAACAAAATTATTCACATGCACGCAATGAGTATTATGGAACTGGAATAGGGGATGCGAGCTGATAGTTAGGCTTAATTTCATGGATTATAATTACGTGTTTTCAGAATGGGTTCCAAAAGAATTTTAAAGTGGGATGGTAAGGAAAAAGACAGGTCACAAGTTTACATGATATGATTGTATTAGTTAGACTCCATTAGTCCCAACGAGGATTTGCGCCTAATAAGTTGTACATTTTGAAAAATCTATCAATTCCATATTTACCTCACACCTTAATTTAAATAACCTATTGATATGACATCTAAAAATGGTAATAAACTGTTATTTTGCTATAGGGAGAATATTTGGAATTGCATAATTGAATTTTTTTGGGTTACATGTGAGATTGTTGCATAGGTTAATAAATAACTTTTACCTTGAGAGTTAATGTGGTTTGGGAAATTTTAGCTTGCTTGGCTTCCTGGTTCTTTATATTAAACTTATGCCGAAATCAGTTTGGTATTGGTTTTTTGTGTTTTTTAATTGGACTATTTGGATTTTCGTGTCACTGGCAGAAATTTGTATGATAATATTTTAGGATTTATAACTTTTTTGTATAACTTATTTACATATATAACACTTTTTGTTAGAATTTACATATCTTTCTATTTATAGACTGATGTTCGAGAGATTGAGGAGTAAGTGAAGCTATTAAAGAATCTCTCACACTCGAACATCGTTGTGCAAGTGTTAGTATGTATCTGAGAACCATTTTTATTTTATTTTTTCAGATATATTTGAGAACTGCTAGAGAGGAGGAACGAAAAATTAGATAAAGACTATTTGCAACCTAAAATGTTGGGCAAAGTTGTTTGATTTTCTATTTTCTATGGTAAGAACTTCCTTTCTGAGCTACCAATATTTTTCAGAAATGTTTTGGATAGTTGAGGATCAAGTTCTTTTAAATAGGTACTTGAAAATTTTGGCTTAACACATAAGGACGCATGCTTCGTCTTTTATAAAGTTAATTAATTATACATGGTTATGATGATTTTGGGTATGGAATGATGGTTGTTTTGGTGGTTTGGATATATATTGATGATTGTAAGTTTTGTAGACATGTTTAGATTTTTTTGGATATCTATTTTTAAAAGAAATTTTGCCGAAATTTTGAGAAACAGACTTTAGCAGCGAAATAGATGTAAAGAGTAAGGACAGCTTCACATTTGTTTTGATTGCTTGGATCTGTTAGGAGTTTCACGTATCAAGTATTAATGCTTCTTTGAGCATAGTCTATTGATGTGATAATGGATTAAGTTTTGGTTCATCCTATATTCTTGCTTTAAGTGAACTAGATTTACTTGGACATGTTGAGCTTTGATGGAGGTTCTGAGGCAATATACTTGATCAACATTTTAGCTTTTAGTAAAATTGCCGTATAATGGCTATATAATTATCATTATTTTTTGTTATGTTATTTCAATTGTTGTTTAGATTTATGACTTTTGTGGTATTGAAACTGAGAGAACATCTACATTTTGTTTCTATTGCAGGTCTTTTGATGACTTTAATTGGTTCTCTTTTTTAGTGTAGTTATGGTACACCACTCCTCCCATGTGTTTAGTTTATGCTTGGGAACTGCTAGAGGAAGAAATGTTTTGGATAGTTGAGGATCAAGTTCTTTTAAATAGGTACTTGAAAATTTTGGCTTAACATATAAGTACGCATGTTTCGTCTTTTATAAAGTTAATTAATTATACAAAGTTATGATGATTTTGGGTATGGAATGATGGTTGTTTTGGTGGTTTGGATATATATTGATGATTGTAAGTTTTGTAGACAGGTTTAGATTTTTCTTGATATCTATTTTTAAAGGAAACTCTGTCGATTTTTTTTGAAATTAGTAGCTACTAGCTTTGTTTTTTGGTGGTTGGATATGTGTTGATGATTGAGTATGCATTAATTATTGTGATCGTATGGTGAATTATGATAATTGTTATGTTTGATTGTAAATTATTTTAGGTTCCAAAGAGTCTTTAGATAATGTAGTGTTTTTCGTTACGCCGTGCCTTCAGGCACGGGCAAATATTAGTTTTACAATATAATATAACAAAATATTTTTAAAAATATAAAAAGAAATGATCAACTCATGGCGAGTTAGTATCCTCCAATAAATCAATCTTTATATTTTCGTCTCTCATTATTTCACAATTATATATGTGTATTTTATGTGCTGTGAGGATATGTTATTGTTGGGGCATGTTTATTTTGGTCCGAGTGATTTGGTGGGCTATAGTTCATGTGGAGAAAATCTCCCCACGTAGGAGTCTGTTTTGGGCAGTGAGATAAGGAATTTAGGATTCTTAATTATATTTAATTTTCAACTCCTAAACAGGGGTGGATCCAGCTCCTTAGTTCAGTGGGGTCAGTTTCTTTAAAAAAAATTACAAAGAAATAAAATATAATAAAATAAAGGCAAAAAGGGATGCGTGAGACGTGACAAATAATTGTGTGAGCTATCATATAAAATTGATGTTGATTTATGTAATTGAATACACTTCTTCCCATGTTATATACAAAATGATGTTTTATAATTTTTCAAAACATTGTTATTATGCGAGCTGTGTATTATTTATAAAAGGGCTAAATATTATTATTATTATTATTTTATTTTTATTTTTTTTGTTGTTGGTAAAACTCCACATTTTTAGTTAAAAAAAAGAATTTGAGAGAAGACATTTATAATTGCAGAGAAGACATTTATGATGGTGTATCTTTAATTAATGAGTATCTTTGTCTTTCAATAATCTGGGAAAAAGAATTATTTTGTTATAAAATTTAATTCTTGAATAAATTTAACATCTAGGCCATGGTGCTCGGGTGGTCTTATGATCAAAATTTCAAATTGGGGGTGTTAAGCATTTTACCCGGGTGGTGAGTGTTATTATAATTATACATGGTGTGTTAGTGTATTTTATTCTTGTATAAATTGTTGTGATTGGATTGGTTTGTTTCTAATTCATTTTTCGATTAAGGCTCCCCTAGCATCTTATGTCATATATCTAGAGATGCTTGGATCATATCAATTACGTGGTTGTTGCATATGGATATGTATATTTCTGCAGAAAAAAGATACCAACAGAGAGGAATAAACACATTTCATTCCCACTTCATTACTCCAATCCAAACGTAACATAATGGTTTAATCTAACCTTTACGTACAGAGCCAACGTCTACTGACGATCACAGGCATAACTCATCAGCTAATGAATAATACTAAAGACAACTTATTCTACAACTATTTTATAATTTGCTGATGTGGAATACTCCACCTCAGCTTTTACGTGGGGCCAAAGACAACATTGAAACAATTTGTTCATCAATATGCTGAGCTGGAGTATGCCATATCAGCAAATTGTAAAATAGTTGTAAAATAAATTGCGTCTCTAACACTACTCATCAGCTAATTAACCATCACTGCATCCTTATAAATGTTAAAGAGTAGTTGAAATACTATACACCTAAAACATAGTAAAATGTACATGTACAACAAAGTCATAAGTGAACACAATGTCTCCCTAATCACTGTTAGGTCATGGTAAGTTTGTAGATTTTGGCACTTTTTATCTCCTCAGAAAGTTGAGCTTCGCCGTGAAATATGCAAAGCCAAATGCAAAGACAAGTGAGAAAGCTATAAGAACCAATGCTGAGATAGTAAGATTGTTATGATGATAGCCAAAGTAACTTCCTAAGTAGGCATTGATAGCTTTTCTTCCCTCAAATACCACCAACTCCTCCTCTATATCTCCATACAGTGATGTAAGAAGAAGTCTTAAAGACCAGGATCCTGGCAAAATCCAGTAACACCAAGTCCACCATTTTGGTATTTGCTGTAAGAAACAAAATACATAGGGAAAATATGAACTGATCAAGGAAATATTGTGTGTAATTGTGTCTCAAGTTGGATAAATTAATGGAGATAAAGAAGAAAAAAAAGAAAGAGTCGGTTATGAGGAATCAAAATTAGCTTGCTTACTGGTTCAGGTATGAGGAATCCGGAGAAGAGAGTCGTCGTGGTATTGAAAAAGCTTGCTGCTACAGAAGCCGCGGCGAGAGATGGGGTCATGGATACCAGAAACATGCCAAGGTAGGTGGAGTACAACATGGTACAAAATATTGTGTAGAAATACCAAAACACTTTTCCTACAGACCAGTAGAAACCTATTGCTGGATACGTTATTACCACGAATAAAACTGCCTGAAGGAATATATACGGAATTTCAATGACCAGCTGCAACATGAGAAAAAATTATTAACCATCCTTCGACTTTCAAACTTAATTTAGGAACACAAGTTATGTTTGACATAACTATTTCTGCACTACCTTTGCAGCTGAGTAAGCCCATGAGGAGTACATTCCAGAAAATCTTTCACGGTATACAATGGCGCGCTCAGTGGATTGAAGTGATTGAACAGAACTGCTGTTGCTTATTCCCATAAACTGCATAAACGTGAACATTGCTCCCACAATGTTCAACAAGTCCTGCTCGCCATGTCTTCGAAACAAGGATCACAACGAGCATATTAGATATTTAGACATTAGACATAAATAAATCATGCTTTTTTTTGTTAATGAGGAGTTCCGACTCGCGGGTCGACTAATCTCCGCAGCCCGACACCAGAGCGTTTTGCTACCCGACTTACGTCTTAGTGAGTACCTGACCACCATGAACATTTCTGCTTTTACTTTGTTGCAAGCGGGACTCGAACCTAAGATGTCCGGGTTTACGGCTCACCCCAGGACGAGCTTGAACCGCTGCGCCAAAGCTGGTGGTTAATAAATCATGTTTTTACACTAGTGAATATACAGAATGAGTATTGGAAAACAAAGGACTTAATTCTCAGGTTGTAGTCTAGATGGTAGGTAATTTTAGGCAGAGGCCTTGTCATGTTGCAGTATAAATGAAGAGTAATTGTGTTTGGTTGATGAATGGGGAATTGAGTAATTTCATGGAATACATTTGTACCTAGTGCACTTAATATTAGAAAATAAAACAGATATATATTAAGACTTATTCGTACATTTTTTGTCCTCTGCGCCAAAGAATTGCACCTAACAGCAAAGATGTCATGATGATAAATATTAAGCGCCCCAAATTATAGTTAGGACTCCTCCAGTAGGATAAATTTTGTTTCCAGGCGCATGCTTTGAACTGTTCCCATCCATTTTGAGGAAAACGTGTCGAAAAATGTAGTTCTTCTGAACCATCTGGTGGAGAGCGAAGTTCTCTGACTCGTTCCTCTGTTTCCCTATATAAGGAAGAAATCAAGTTATCGGTCACCAACTTCACCCTAGTAAGTTTATAGAAAATGTTGCATTAACCAATGCAATAAAAAGCTATAAAATTTATCAGTGCAACATTTTCTATAACAAGTGCAATAACAAGCTATAGAACTTAATACGGCGAAATTAGTGTCAACTTCATCCTAACCGGATTCATTTTATCTGTCAAGTGTACATCGTAATAATTATGTAGTATTCTTAGCAGTGCCACAAGTCCAAATAATTATGTACCAATTAAAATGTGGAAATGACATCACTTTATGAGCTAGCACAATATTCTTATGCTTACCTGCATAGCTGAGACTCTTTGTAGATTTGGCCAAAGTCTATTTTGAGTTGTTCTTCCATAGATGAACTCGAAACGTTTAACATCCATGTTGCCGGGTTGTAACTTTCCTGGATTTTCGGTACTCCAGGAATGTTCTAACAAAAAATAACAAAAGGGAAATAAAATATGGTGCATGGTCATGATTTGGCTTAGAGTTTGAATTTCAGGTTACCTCAAAATACTCGATCAGTTTACTCGAATGCTGACCCAACTCTCCAGAATATGTTATTTGTCCTCCTCTCTTCATTAGAATAAGCTGCAGCGGCAAACATTAAAAACAAAATTAAATAAAAAACTTGATCTAGAAATGTATAGGCTGCATTTATAAAACATCTTAGAAATGTAGGAAGAATAAATCTCTGAGCGTTAATTTACAGGAATTTCAGGTTTATATATATAGTTTGCGTAGGTAGATACACTGGCGGATCTACATATAGGGCAAATAGGGCATTGCCTATGCTTAATTTTTTTTTTATAAGTATAGTAAGGAGCAAAAATAAAATTTAATAAATTTAAAGGGGCAAATTTATAAAAAAAGTTAAACTTAGAGGGGCAAAAAAACTTAAACTATTTCCTCTAAAAAAATTAAACACGCATAATGTATACAAATTCTGGCTCTCTATTTTGCTAAACTTCAGCTTAAAAAAATCCGCGCATGCAGGGAATAGATCCTGAATCCGCCCCTGGGTAGATACCTCGTCAAAAGACTCAAATATGTCAATACTTGGCTGATGAATGGTACAGACAACCGTCCTTCCTGTATTAACAACATTCTTCACTACTCGCATGACAATTGCAGCTGCTCTGGCATCTAATCCAGACGTGGGTTCGTCCATGAATATTATGGATGGATTTGAAACAAGCTCTACTGCAATAGTCAGTCGTTTTCGCTGCTCATTTGATATACCGTTTACACCAGCACGTCCAACTAATGCATCTTTAATCTCTTTAAGTTCAATCATTTGAAGAACATCTTCAACAAACTCCTGTGTAAACAACCATACCAGGTTATATGAACGAAGCATTCTTAATTTGCTCCAAAAACTTGAACACAATCAATTAGTAAACAAGTTAATGAAAAGCTATATGAACTTACTAGGGTGAAGTTATCCGTGCACGCGTGTTTAAGTTAATTGACATTTGACTTAAAATTCTTTAGTATGTTTCTTAATTTGCCTCAAAATCTTGAACATTTGACTTAAAATTGTTCAGTATGTTTTTGTTGAGTTGGGAGACATCTTACAGATTTGGTACTTGGTTGGATCAGAGGCGGCAAACGCAACCAAGCAGAGTATATCAGCGACTCTTTTATTGTAACTTGAGGTGAGTGGATATCACTTTGCTCGCAGTAACCAGAGATTCTGGCATATGTATCCTGAACCTTTGGGTAACCTCCAATTCTTATGTCTCCTTCAATTATACCACTACTTTTGCGCCCAGAAAGAACATCCAGAAGTGTAGTCTTCCCGGCTCCAGAGACACCCATTAAAGCTGTCAGGATTCCAGGCCTAAATGACCCAGTAATATCCTGGAGAAGCTGTAGCCTGTTTTGTTCCAAACCCTGGTCTCTCACTTTCTGCAATATGTATTCAAGAAATTAATTAATTTGATCATTTCAAATAGCTGTGGAGTTGGTCTTAAATATTACCTTTGGAGTATCAACAAAATATTGCAAATTCTCAAAGGTTATTGCTTTGGGCTCGAAAGGTAAGACTACCCCTGTAAAATAAATAACAACAATCTTCTAATTAATAAGTATTGAAGAAATTAACAACAAACTTTGCCTGAATATTAGCCTCTTACCCTTTCGTTTCACCCCCGCAGGAGCTCTGGGAGAAGGAACATTAGGCAATTCATCATTTTGTTCTTGAGAAATAACAGCCTGAGATCCTCCTGGAGCTGATCATTTTATATTTTCATCAGATCAGGTGATTCATTTTCTTGAAATTTCTCTCTTGTACAGGAAATAACTTACCCTTTGAAAAACTCAATGTACAGGTGAATCCAAAATTTAGAAAAATCGCAAATCCTACTAATGCACCAATTGATATCCAATAAAAGATGCTACTGTAGTTTAGTCCGCTGTTTGTTAGAACTTGATGCCCTGTTGTAGCATTTGGATATGAAACCTATAAAAAGAAAGTACACTAAGTGAGCATGCATGCCCAAAACTAACATAAGAAAGTAAAATTTCCTTAAATATAATCAAAAGTGTAAACATGTATCTTATTGGGATTGACTCATACTTCTGCGGGTTCGACGAATGGCCACTACGACTACCCAGTCAGGGGTCTCGTTTCCCGGTGAGCGAGCGGCTGCCCAGATCGTCGGTGAGCTGGCGGGGGTTGCAAGGGGGCAGCACCCCCTGGAAGCCAAGTGCAAAGTGCAATTGGGCTTGGGGATTTATTAGTAGCCCGGTCTTGTGTTTTACTAATGTATTGAGCTTCATGTGTTTGGGCTCATGTAATGGCAACTAAGGTTTTTTCTAGTTACTATAAAAACATTGTTTGGTGTGTGAATCATTGTAGAGTGTGTGAGGCATCTAATGAATACATCAGACAAGCAGGACTAGTCAAATTGGTGAACCTGGGTATATCGTGTGTCCTTATTTTTCTATCTTTCATATAATATCTGTGTGATTGCAATATTATTCGATCTTAAATTCTAACATGTCTCAAGTTCTAGCCTTACCTTTTCCCACCTCGGAGCAAGAAATTCATTTACTGAAACTCCAATCTCAGCATATGCTAATGGCGAAACCCAAAATCCCCATTCCATCCATCTTGGCAAAGAGGCTGCAACAAGGGGATTATACACGATTATTTCTACTACAGAAAAATGCTAATCCAAATTCATTTAGAAACAAACGAGTTCACGTACGTCGTGGAATTACAAACCCACAAAATAAAAACATTGCCACCAAGTAAAATAGGCCACAAAATGTAGCACTCGAATGGTCTCGTAAGATGGAAGCTATCAGCCGGAAAGTAGCAACAGATACTTGATTTACCAGGAAAAGGATTAGAAATTGACAAAAGAACCTGCACACGTCTATAACATCACTACTTTGAAAATTGAAGGATGAGAACTTTGTTTTTAACATAAAATAACAATTTTACTTTTGAACTTACCTTTTTGGTTCAGGACTGTAACCTATGACATAATACGTAAGTGTTGTCCAAAGAAAAGAATCCAAACAAGAAAACGGAATCTTGAGAATGGCTGCAGGAATAGAATACGCCCATGCCGAGTAAAAGTAAAAATCTCTTTGCTTATAAAATACAGCGAGCCTAGAGACAGTCATGGTAACCTCTGGTAGGGCATTGCCAGTAAGTCTAATAAGAGAATAAAACAAAGATGCCATGAAATGACGCGCATCATGACCATCAATGTTCCTACGCGTACGTATGAACATGGTCATGGTTATAAGCGCTGCAACCACAAGCTGCATCAACAAATACAATGAACGTTCTTAAAACAAACATATATAATTAGGCCAGCCTTTTAAAATTTCTTATATAGGCAGACTTGTATACCTGTGCAGACTTGAAAGCATGAATAAATGAATTGCGCTTCATTAGAAGCCATTCTCTAGCCATGCACACCTTGAATACCTCCCAATTCCCCACATAAGCATTAGCATTGAAGGACAAACCAATGTCTTGCTTACTTTTATGAAAAGGATGCGAGAGTTCATTGTATAACTCGTGCCCTATATGGAATTCCTTAAACTTCCTCGCCAACTCTTCAGCAGATACGTACATTGGAGGACGGTCATCATAATACCAGTACTGCGCTTGATCTTTCTTAGAAATTACCTACACGTAGGGGTTACTGGTTTAATATACCTAGTTGCTATGGATGAAAAAGTGGCATATAGGATCTTAACCATCAATTAGAAATATAAATATATATATACATATATATATATATATTAGATTGTTGTTACTTCAAACATTTCCATGATAAATCACTAAAACTGTATATTACATTAATAATATATAATTTGTAGACTATAAAGTGTAGACATTAAAAATAAAAGTAAGAGCAACATGGTAAAAGTATAACAGTAGATTAGTTAATACAAATCAAAAGAATGCTTCAAAAAGAAATAGGAAGTCAGGAAACTTAGACATACTTCCTGTAGGAAATCTGCAATTCCTTTTCTGGGAGGGCATATGAAACCACAGCCCTCAAAGAATTGTAGAACATTAGTTCTAGGTCCATGGTATATAACCCTTCCTTCCGACATCAAGATGATGTCATCAAAAAGCTCAAACGTTTCTGGGGCAGGCTGAAGCAGTGAGATCAGGATGGTAGATCCGGCGATGTGTGCCAGCTGCTGCAGACAAGTAACAATCTGAAAGGTGGTTGAACTATCTAATCCATTTGATATTTCATCCATGAAGAGAACTTTTGACGGACCGATTAGCATCTCCCCTGGTAAAATTATGGAAAGTTTATATGTGATGAAATGATACATTCTCAATTTCACAAGAAAGTTTATTATGATGAAATAAACATGATCTATTAATGCAGAATTAGGATCCTCTCCATTTTACCCTCTATTTCACTCTTCATTTCATGGTCCAGATTTAAAATGTGCGCTCCATGTCCTGTCAGCATGATGTCACATTTCCTTACATTTTAAATATGGACCATGAAATGGAGAGTGAAATGGAGGGTGAAATGGAGAGGATCCTAGCCCATTAATGCACGGTATAGTACATAACCTGTTGTCAGCCTCCTCTTTTGACCACCTGAAATTCCTATTCTCATTGCGTCTCCCACAACTGTATCAGCACAATTATCCAATCCAAGTATCTGACCAGACCAGACCAGACCAGACCGAGATTAAATATGGTATATATTAGAAAAAGCTTTAACATTTGAAAGTGTTTACTAGTCTGATTGATCCATCGAGATAACTACTTTGTTTTAGAAACTAAAAAATACCTTCAGTATGTAGTCTGTCTGAAGAGTCGGCCAGTTTAATCCCTTGACTGCAGTTGCCTGTTAGTACATTAATTTTCCAATGAATATAGCTTAATGAGCAGGAGCAGGCAATTGATATATAGTTCAAAATAATTAGATACAACTTATACTTGAGAAATTAACTGACACAATAATTTTGACCTTCATGTAGGCGTCGATGTCTGGTTCAGGGATAATTCCAGCTTGTTTCTCCCTTCTGATGACTTCGCCAACAATTTCTTCAACATTAAACAGGATTAATTCAATATATCAGTACTCATGCATGAGTTAAAAAAAAACTTAATTAATATAATTACCTGCTCTCCTTCCAATCCCCTGGCATCTAGCTGCAAAATCAAGAGTTTCCCTTACTGTCAACTCAGAAATGTGGTGGTCATATTGGCTAACATAAGCTGATGTCTTATGAGCAACAAATTCATTTAACTTGTAACCATTATACGAGATGTCTCCGGTGACCTACGTACAGTTTTTGCAAGAACAGGAATTGGTTAATGAATTACGTCTCTATCTATGCTTATTTAAAAAGAAGCCAATCAAAAACACAACCTTAAGGTTCTTGTTGAGTTTCCCTGCAAGTGCCAGCAGCAAAGTGGTTTTCCCGCAGCCCGGAGGCCCAAGTAATAGAGTCAGCCTGCAGGAGATATTGTTTAGCTAGCTAGCTTATAAATCTAGTGAATTCCTACAATATAACTAACCTTCTGCTCAAATCCATGAATTAAAAGTACTGAACCTCAATGTGTACAAACCTTGTAGGCTTGATGATTCCACAGAAATCTTCAAGAATTTTGATCTTGGTTGAATGAGACCCTAGCCCACTAATTCTAGTGATACCCTGTGTTCAACAATTAATATTGACATTTCACTTTTTAGTACTGCAATCCATAATGAGTTATCTTCCCACAGCCAAGGAAAAATTTAGGTGACAAATTCAGTTGTAATAACAAAAAATAAATTACTACCTCCGTCCTATAATAAGTGCTTTTTTAGCTTAAATCACACATACCAATACACAAGCTAAAATGACAAAAATACCCTTAATATACTTTCTTTGTTTTGTTTGAAACTTTTTTTATTGCCTTTTGGTCTCTATTTCTTTTTCTTCAATCTTTCAACTTCCTAATAAATACGCAATAAATACAATTGGTTGCACAAGGGCATATATGGAAAAATATTGTAAAATTTGTATTGGAGTCCTAACACATCACTTATTTTGAGAAAAAATATCAAGGCTAAAAAATCACTTATTATGGGACGGAGGTAGTATTTTTTTTTTAAAGAAAAAGAAAAAGAAAAAAGAGTTCAGCTTTTGCTCCAAATTTTAACATAAAAACAAGAACTGCCTACAAACCTGCATAGCTCTTTTAATTAGAAACAGACAGAATATTTTAATATATTAGTGCTCCTGCAAACAATACAGTAATGCAAATGGAAAACTGATGTGGAACTTAGAGCATCTTCAGCGGATGGACTATCCCGTTGACTATATTTAGTCCATATGACATCAGCAGATATCCTTTAGTCTTCAATCCATCCAACAGATGAATTATCCCGTGAACTATCCCGTAGACTATAATATAAAATGATTAAAATAATAAATGAATTCAAAAAAACTCAAACGACCATATTTAAAATAATAACTATTTCTGTTTCATTCATTTTAATTATTTCACTTTAACAACACATTTGGATAACTATGCTTAAACATTAAATTTTATCTAATTTCATAATAAAATGAAGTTTAAATTTTGTTCTTACCCAAATAAGAAATTCGGTATCTTCTTCTTGCCTTCATCTTCTTCTTCAGCTGATTCTCCTTCTTCAGCATCCACATTTTCCTTCTTCTTCAACCATCTCTCCCATTTAAATATATTAAAAATTATAGTCACAATTATAGTCCACCAACTCAAGTTCCTTGACGATATAGTCTTTGTGCCTTGCCCGAAAATTCGATGGACCATATTAAGTCCGTCTGCTGGAGCGAGATATGTGTTCCTAGACTAAATATATAAATATAGTTTAGGATTTGTAACTCTGGTACTGCTGGAGATGCTCTTACAGAATACAATCAAACAAAATTCCTACCCTAATTACGACTGCACAAAACTTAGGCTACGCTTGGATTGCAGGAATAAAGGTAGGAATGAAATGACAAAAAATGGTGTTACGTTTGATTGTTCCATTGGAATGAAATCAACCGTTCTCATTCCTACCAAATTTGTGAATTTATTCCCCGACCAAAGGTATTATCAGGGTATATAACGACTCATTCCACACTCCATTCCATCCCCTTCTCTATTTCATAACTTCAGCAATTCCATTCTTTCAATCGAAACGTAGCACTAGAGATTGAAATAGGAGATGAATTCATAAACCGCTTAATTACTGCAATTAATTCTTTTGAAAAGGAATGGAACTTACCAAGAAAACTCTTTTCAGGGAACTGTTCCATAGAGTAGGCAGCTGATTTGAATGAACCACTTCATCCACTGCTTCTATACTTAAATTGTAGTACCTTACTTCTACAGTAGGCAATTCTAGACCAGCTCTGAAGAGAAAAATAAAATTAAAAAAAAAACAATTAGTTGAGTCAAATACATGTATATCATGCATAACATGGTATCTTATGTGCAAAAAAAGGTTCCATTCAAAGGTAAAAAAAAAAAAATTACTCGCCCCAAAGTAAATACCCAATTTTAATTTTTTTTTAAAGTCAAATTTTCTATTTTTAGAATTAATTAAACCATATATAAATGTATTTTTAATCTATAAAAATTAGAGTAAGTAGTAAATTGTAATACTTTCTCTTGGTTATTATATTTTGATTAAAATGATATAAAAATTAGTTTTAAAAATGGTCCATTTGACTTTAAACCTAAACCCAAAATTAATAGTAAAAAATTGTTAAGACGTACCTATGAATCCTTTCTGCCTGTTTCAATAACAAACAGTGGTTGTCTTCTTCTACGTTCTTTAGAAGTTTGTTAACAAGAGACGGACTTTGTGGATGTTGTCTACCAGATTGCAACTGATTATCTTCATCAATGTGAACGGCATTCTCTCTTACTTCAATTTTGATGTCCATCATGCACGTACCAATTTTTGGAAAATGCCGCCGGTAACCTGATCACATGCAGTAAACCGACCGGCCGGGATTGATGAAGAAAACCGGATCCGTGAAGGAGATGTCTGCGATTAGATTGCTAGGTAGAGAGGTACCTAATGTCGATTTAGCTTGCAGTCGCAGATCAGTTGGACTTGGGGTGTGGTATGGGGTTTTCGAAATTAATATATATGGGTTTGAAGATGGATGGTGTGTTGTTCCTCTATATATACATATACACACACTAGTATGCATGGGCTTTTTTATCTTATTTTATTTTATTCATTTTGTTATTTATTTTTGAGTAATACTATATGTCTCAAATCTAATAATGACAATGAATATTTTAATTATACGTTATAGTATAGTTAATAATCACATAAAATTTATCTAACTAATGTTATGATGACACTTTGAGATACTTTTTGGAACTTGACTCCCTTCCATTACACATTCTCTCTAATTTCATCTTGCATCATAGTTTTATAGGTTTAATTAGATATATATAATATAATTGAAATCAACCCCTATCAATTGATTTATAATATTAAGTAGTATAATTATTTTAAAAATGAAATTACGTAATCTGACATTTATTCACCATTTGATGAACATGTGAATTTTGAATCAAAATTTCGATGGTTGAAAATTCTTTTAAACTTTTAACGGTACAAATATTTTTAATGATTCTAATTTTTGGTAGGATTAATCTATTTTCATAAACTATCTATTAACATATTTCGGTCGTTACTAACAAAATTATTAAGATCAAATAATTTGTGTATTTGATGGAATTGGAGAAAAGATATGTAGGGCTTGTTCAGCGATGACGTGCTTAAAATGACTTATAAGTCATTTTAAGTGGTGACTTATAAATAAAAGTATTTGACAACATTTTGACTTATAAGTTAGAAATTAAGTTAAAATAAAATGTGAAGGTGTTTCGCTAAAATGATTTATAAGTTAAAATAAATTTAAAGACTATTAAAATAAGGACAAAAGTGTCTTTACATTTGGTCAAACCTACTTATTTAAAAATGACTTATAAGTCATTTTTTAAGAAGTTAGAATTTGTTACTTATTAATAATAACTTATAAGTCAAAAAATAAATTGTTCTCAAACACTCAAATAGTAAAAACCAATTTATAAGTTTGTTTGACCAACTTATAAGTTGTTCCTGAACACCCTTGTATTGGAGGGGTAGCCAAATTCCACTTTTGAGACCAAAATTTTGAAATCTCTAGCATCACCATATCCCCCCTTATTTTATTATTTATTTTGATAAAAAAATTAGCATATATAATATATTAAATTAATAAACGATTTATAATAATATGGTACTATATTTTTATGCACTTTTAAAATTTTAAGAATTAATTATTACATATACCTTTGTCACAAACCTTTATCAATATCATATATAGTACTCCCCCGCTTCAAAATATAAAATTATTATTAAGTTTTTGAAATTTAATTTGAAAGATAAAATGAAACTTCAAAAAATTGAAATAAAAAGTAAGTAGACATGAGGAAGAAAAAGAATTGCATCCGATTAAGACAAAAAAAAAAAAAAATTAAGGAAAGCAAAAAGGATGTGAAGAACCACCTCTACTTTCTTTAATTTTTCTTCTCTTTGGTGGTTCTTCACACTTTTCCTACTCCTCAATTTCTGTTATTGTTAATCGAATGAAATTCTTTTTTCTCTCTATCTTCCTATTTTTTTATTTTTTAAAATTTTATTTTATCTTTCAAACTAAACCGTACAATTAGACAAATATAACATCATCAGCACCGGCCCTGGGCAAAAGCCCAAGGTGCTCGGGATTTAGGCTCACTACAATTCACAAATTTTTAGGGCCCCCAAGAGGTATTTGTGTTATGTATATATATACCCAAACAAAAGAGCCCAGTCCACGTCAGTTTAAATTTAAAGGTCCCAAGAGGTATTTGAACTAATTACTTTTTTGACTTAGTAATAATGTGATATCTAAATGATGCTTTGGAAATATTGAAATAGTCGGTTATTATATTTGGTATTCTTTCATATTGATACTTTTTTGTTCAGGAAAAGTTTTTAGTTTTTTTTATGCCTATCTTAATAGTAATTCGCAAAAAACCCATTTTTGTTGTTGTCGCTTTAAGTCCTTAAAAACTCAGGGCCGACCCTGAACATCATTTAAGTTCAGACCAGGGACTCTTTGTGCCATAAAGGAAATAAGCTATCAAATAATCCCACTTCAACTTTTATTTTATTTTTTTCTTCTTTTTTTCCCCTACACTTCCTCTCAAGATAATAAAACCAAAAGCATATTATGCACTATTGATATAGCTAGGATGAATAATAACTATGCACTAATATTTTGTGTGTTACTTTGAAACAGATTTTCACATCCCCTTAAGAATTGAACCAATATAAAAGCAATGTGTTTCAACTCCAAAATGGGGGACTATGAAGTAAGAAGTACTAATCAGTCTTTATATTTAGGTAGCATGCTTCTCTAATTTTCCAAAAGAAAAAAGAGCCCAAATATTTCTGAAAAATGTCCCATTACCAAAGCCCCTTTAGGGATAAGTTAGCTTGCTGTCAATTTACTAAATGATTTCATTTTGGCATTGCATTGTCATAACAAATCAAACTTGGAACTGAATACAATAATATTTCAAGTTTCAACATTCTTTTATAGTGTATGAAAACCTCCAAAGTTACAAGAAATTAAAGAGGTATGCGTATAGACAAGAACTTAGTGAATGGAGTACAGAGATTGGGCTAATTAGCTACATTGTCCTTTTTTCTTTGCCCTTGCTGCGCATACTACTCGGACACCCCTTTGTACCATGCATAGCCAGGGACGAAATAAGGATTTTTTTTTTTTGTGGGGGGGGGGGGGGGGGGGGGGGGGGAAGAGAGGGGGAGATTTTTTTTAACAACATAATATATATTCAGAAAAAGGGTACTCGAAAAGAATGCATTGATATGGACCGTAATTGATATAAGCTCGCCGAACTTCATCACACCATGACATTTTTATATTTTGATACATTTTTCAGAATCACGCTCCAAATAATTAATATCTCATTCTTTACCTTCAATTCTTGGTGATTTTAGAGAACATTGTTCTTGTTCAGAGGTAGGCAGATATGTTTGAACATTAGGCTCGATCAGGGGTAAGCAGAGATGTGTCAACATGATTTGACTGCTTTCTCTTGAAAAATGAATCAATAGTATGTGATTTACCATGATTCTAAAACAAAAAACAAAAAATTCAATTAACTACACTACAAGAATGAGTTAATCAATATTATTGTACCATTTATTGAATTTTTTAATAATAAAATTTTCATAAATTTGCAATCAAATAAGTAGACATGGCAAACGGGCCGGCTCGACCCAAACGGGCAGGGCTAGAAGCGGGTCGGGCAAAAATGACCCAACTTTTCTTGAGCTTGAATTGTGAGGCCCGTGGATCGGGTCGGACAAAAATGACCCAAACGGGCTTATTCCTTTTTTTTTTTGCAAAGTTATGCTACACAATTTGTCAATTTAACTCAAAAGGAATATATATTTTTATACATATACAAATACATAAATGCACAACATATAACAAATATACTTTATCAAACCTTATGCTCAGGAAACATGTAGAGAAAATATAAACTAATCAATAAATGACTTCATTGTGACATCAAATCATGTCAAAACTTTTTTCCTTCTGGTAATAGTCATAAAGTCTCAAGTGTAATGGGGAAGTCAAAGTGCTGAACTATTAATCTAGTTTATGTAGGATCTTGGATGATAAAGAGTGTGTATGAATGTTATGTGAGGATTCCACATAATAAAGCTACTGAACTTAAGAAAGAGTACAAATAATATAACACATTACCTATAGGTAACAGCTAAGAAGTAAAGCACAACATATAGCAAATATACTTTGTCAACTTAAATAGATAAACAGAGTAACTGAAGATAAAATCCATCCAAATAAAATATATATGTTGCTTAAACTCTAAATACAAAAATTAAAATTAAAATTTGGAATGAAATAAATTTTGTAATTAATAATTTTTATTATATACTATACAATTATAATTTGGCTGATTGACACTTCTGTGCCTCCAAGTTGTCACTCACTTTCAAAGTCGTCCTAAAGTACAATTTTTGTCAGTTAGATCCTTAAAGTGGCATTTTGTTAGCGTTTCTGTTCCTTTAACCTAATTTGACCTAAATCCGACCCATTTTTGACCAATTTTAACCCAACCCGACCCAGTTTGACCCAACCCAAATTTTTAATATTTTAAAATATAATATTATTTTAACATAAGTTTAAAATAATAATTATATTTAACATTTTAAAAAAATAATATTTAATATTTTAGAAAAAAATTTATTTTTAAAATAATAATTATTTTAATATTTTAAAATAAAATAATTATTTTAAAAATAGTTATTTTTAATATTTAAAAATAAAATATTAGTTTTCTTTAAAAAAAATTAAATAATAACTATATTTAATATTCTAAAATAAATATTATTTTTAATATTTTAACAGTAAATATTATTTTTAAAAATAATATTTACTTTTAAAATATTAAAAATAATAATTATTTTATTTTTTAAAAAAAATATTTATTTGAAAATATTAAAATAATTATTATTTTAAAAATAATAATTTATTTTAAAATATTAAATATTTTTTTAAAGTATTAAATATAATTATTATTTTAAACTTATTTTAAAAATAATATTATATTTTAAAATATTAAAAATTTAGGTTGAGTCAAACTGGATCGGGTTGGATTAAAATTAGTCGAAATGGGTCGGATTTAGGTCAAATTGGGTTGAATAAACGAAAACGCTAACAAAATGTTATTTTAAGGACCTAACTGACGAAAATTGAACTTTAGGAACGACTTTGAAAGTGAGAGTCAACTTGGAGGGACAGAAGTGCCAATCAGCAATTATAATTTGGTATAAGTTATGCTAAAGCCTGAACGAAAAAGAAGAAAAAATATTTTGAAAATTGCATTTAAAACGAATAGTTGTTGTAGGCCAGTTGGTTTGAACTCTTATTTAATAACTTGGAGGTCTTGTATTCAACCATCACAAGTAGCATTATTTTGTTTTAAAAAAAAATAACTCACGGGTCACGGGTTGGGCCGGGTTACCCGCGGGTCGGGCCTTCACGGGAAGAGCCAAAATGGCCCAGCTTTACGTGGGCTGAAATAATAAAGCCCATAGCCCAAGCTTTTGCGGGCGGGCCGGCCTGCGGGCCTGGGCCTCTTTTGCCAAGTCTACAAATAAGTAAGGTTTTAGTTGGTTACCGGAAAATAAATTGAATATGCAATTGGAATTAACATATACAATATTATGATCACTCATTAAACTTTTAAAAATTAAAATATCAAGTTTTATAAAATAAACAAAGAATAAAAAAAAATTAAATAAGGGTTTAAGTTTGTTACCTGGATATAAATGTATTATTCAATTGGAATAACACATACAATATTATGCTCCAATTATACAAACTTACAATTATATTGAATTTAATAATGATACATTTTCAAACCTTGAAGTGGACCTTATAATTTTTTTAAACCATGGCGGGGGGGGGGGGGGGGGGGGGGGGAGGGCGTGGCCCCCTCAGTCCTATGGTAGTTTCATCCCTGTGCATAGCTGCTTACAAACTTGTTGAATTACAAGTTTTACAAACTTTATTTTTAAAAAAAATTATAATTAAAAACATGCAAATTAACAAACTTGTTGAATTGTAATTAACATATATTACACGTGTTAAACATGCAAAATAATTACAATTTGATTTTATGTGTCGTGTGACTTAACAATTCATATAATAAATATTATTTTTTTTAAGTTCTGAATTCGGGTAACCATGTTAACGCTGAAATCTGTCTTCTTGCCGAATCACCAAACATCGAATTTAACCTGCACAGTGAACAAATGATCACACCAAAAAGTTTGACGGTCGGGGCCGCCGTAGGATAATTCTGGTGTGAGAATAAGTACAGACCATAAAACGTTAACAATGGAGATTTGTAATTACTTTAGTGCGTAAAAATAAATATTGCGTCAGTACATTGAAGAAGTGATGGCTAGGATGGCCTTTGAGCCTGAGCCTACTGGTGAAGAACTGATGGCTGAGAAGATTTCTGAACCTAAGCCAATGAAAAAGAAGAGGAGATTGAGGAAAATGACTGAGAAGAAGAAGAAAATGTCCAAAAAGGCCTTTGTGCCTTCAAAGTTGTCATATGCTATATCTGAGAGTGAGCAGAAAATGTTTAATTCTTCTGATGATTCCTTGGAGCTTACCCGAATGATTCAATCTATTGAAGAGGACATCAGAAGTGAACCCAGCAGACCTGTCTCGGTACAAGAAGAAGTTGTTGGGTTTGTGGGGGTCCAAACCCATGAGGTCTTTTAGACAAAAGTCTAATTGAAAAAGGAATTAAGGGAATATATATCTCTTATATGGAAAAGGATTTGGGAATGGCGTGAATTCCCAAGCCAACATGAATTAGGATTCTGGAAGTATATATATTGTATTAGAAAGCTTTGAGTGAGTTTTTCAATCCGAGATCAACTTGGATCAACTTAAGGAGTCTATATATATACATGGACTTGTGATGTAGTAACATACACAGAACTAATAATCAGAATTTTGAGTGCTCTGTTTTGAGATTAATACTCGGAACAGAGAGAACGGAAAAACTGTGAGTTGCAGAAAAATTGAGAGGATTTTGTGAAGGTTTATTCACAAGTTGTCATCATCCGTTCGGGTTAATTAATTGCTTGAAAACTTTAATTAATTCGGAGGTTCTGGTGGTGAGGTAATTTGAGTTTTCACTCAAATTGAGGTATTCTTGTATTCTTTCAATTTCTTGATATTTCAAGTTTTTAGTTATAAAACTTGGAAGGACTATTTGTATTCACAGTTGATTATAGTGGAATTGTTCGGAGTTTGGCCCGTGGTTTTTACCTCTTAGTTTTAGAGGATTTTTCACGTAAAATTTGGTGTCTTGTGTTTGATTTATTATTGTGATATTATTTTCTGGTTTATTTAATTTTTCAAAGACAATTATAATTGGAGGAGTTTTTCCAACAAAGTGGTATCAAAGCAAGGTTCTTTGCGCGGTTAGTCTTTGATAAATTAAATGGATGAATCAAGTGGCGCCATGATTAAATTGACATCATCTAATTTTTCGATATGGAAGCCTAGAATGGAAGACATCCTTTACTGCAAGGATTTGTATGATCCACTGGAGCTTAAGGGAAAAAAGCCAGTGGACAAGACTGAGGCTGATTGGAAAAAGATGAATAGAAAAACGATCGGTCACATCAGACAGTGGATCGATCAAAGTGTGTTCCACCTATTTCGCAGGAAACGGATGCTTATACACTATGGACTACATTAGAGTCCATGTACGAGAAAAAGAATGCTCAGAATAAAACCTTTGTGATTCGAAAGATTGTGAACCTGAAGTATAAAGATGGTAGCAGTGTATCCGAGCATATGAGTGAGTTCCAGGGATTGGTGAACCAGTTGTCTACCATGAAGTTGAATCTTGAGGATGAGATTCAGGCATTGTTGCTTCTCAGTTCATTGCCTAACAGTTGGAAAACTTTGGTTGTGTCACTAAGCAATTCAGCTCCGGAAGGAAAGATAACCATGCAGATGGTCAAGGACAGCATACACAACGAGGAAACAAGACGAAAGGAGCAGGGTTTAAATTTTGAGACACAAGCACTTGTGGCAGAGAACAGGGGTAGAAGTAACTTCAGGGGATCTCACAAGGGAAACATGAATCGCAGTAAAAGCAAAAATTCCAGAAATCATAGGAGCAAGTCAAAGACCAGAGAAGGTGCTACATACAGGTGTTTCCATTGCAACAAGGAGGGTCACTTCAAAAGAAATTGCAAGATCTGGTTAGCCAAGCAGAAAACTGGTGAGCAAGGAAAGGTTGAGTAAAAGAATACTGCAGCTACAGCTACTGAGGATGTTGTGCTTCTTTCGTTCGGGGAAGAAGAATGCTTTCATGTTGTTAATCAGAAGATTGATTGGGTTATTGATACAGGTGCTTCGTATCACGCTACTCCCAAGAGAGAATTCTTCACCACGTACAAAGCCGGAGACTTTGGGTTTGTGAGGATGGGTAACACTGATCAGTCCAAGATTGTTAGAATTGGTGATGTTTGCATACAGACAGATGTAGGCTGCACTATTACTTTGAGAAATGTGAGATATGTTCTAGATTTGCGCCTCAATTTGATTTCTGGTATGGCCTTGGACAAGGAAGGCTATGAGAATCACTTCGGCAGCGGAAAGTGGAAGCTTACCAAGGGTACTATGGTAGTCGCTAGAGGTACTGCTTGTTGCTCATTATACAAAACTCATGTGAAGGTGTGTTCTAACGAGTTGAATGCAATTGAAGATGAATCTTCACCAAATCTGTGGCATAAAAGGCTTGGGCACATGAGTGAGAAAGGGTTGCAGATGTTAGCAAAGAGGTCCATCATTCCTTTTGCTAAAGGTACTGTACTAAACCCTTGTGATTATTGTTTGTTTGGTAAGCAGAATAGAGTTTCTTTTAGTAGCTCCTCTAAAAGAAAATCTGAGTTACTTGAGAGAGTATATTCTGATGTATGTGGTCCCATTGAGGTTGAGTCATTAGGTGGCAATAGATATTTTGTTACTTTTATTGATGATGCTTCACGTAAGGTGTGGGTGTTTTTGTTGAAAACAAAAGACCAGGTATTCCAGCATTTTCAGAGTTTCCATGCTATGGTTGAAAGAGAGACTGGAAAATTATTGAAGTGTCTTCGCAGTGACAACGGAGGGGAATACACTTCAAAGGAGTTTGCAGCATATTGTGTGAAACACGGTATTCGACATGAGCAGACAGTTCCTGGCACCCCACAACATAATGGTGTGGCTGAGAGAATGAACCGCACTATTATTGAGCGAGTCCGATGCATGTTGAGAATGGCTAAGTTGCCTAAGTCATTCTGGAGTGAAGCTGTTCGTACCGCTTGTTACCTGATTAATAGATCTCCATCAGCACCGTTGGACTTTCAGATTCCAGAGAAGATTTGGAGTGGTAAGGATGCGTCCTATTCTTATTTGAGGGTATTTGGGTGCAAGGTTTTTGCACATATCCCCAAGGAACAAAGATCGAAGCTTGATGAAAAATCTACTCCATGTGTGTTTGTTGGCTGTGGAGATGCAGAGTTTGGGTACAGGTTATGGGATCCAGTTCAGAGAAAATTGTTCAGAAGCAGAGACGTGGTGTTTCATGAGCACCAGAATTATGAGGATTTTGATAATGTTACACAATCTAGGGAAAATAAAGTTCCAGACCTCAGCGGAGTTCCTTCGCCATTACAGAATGCCACAGTTGGAGAAAGAGGTCAGAATGAAGATGTGACTGATACAGAGTTGCACGATGGTGATGGATCAGATGCAGAGAGTGTTGAGCAGGGGGAGTAGCCCCCTCAACTTGATATTGAAGAACCTCAGCTAAGAAGATCTACGAGAGAACATGTGCCATCAGTCAGGTATTCTTCGTCTGAATATCTTTTAGTTGCTGAGGAGGGAGAACCAGAAACTTTTTCAGGAAGTTAAGGCTCATAAAGAGAAGAATAATTGGCTGAGAGCTATGCGGGATGAGATGGATTCGTTGCACAATAATCACACTTATGAGCTGACTACACTTCCGAAGGGCAGGAAAGCATTGAAGAATAAATGGGTGTTCAAGCTGAAAAAGGATGGTGAAAAACTAGTGAAGTACAAGGCTCGATTGGTGGTCAAGGGTTTTGCTCAAAAGCAAGGTATTGATTTCGATGAGATTTTTTCTCCGGTTGTAAAAATGACCTCTATTCGAGTAGTGTTTGGGTTAGTAGCTAGTATGGATCTTGAGCTTGAGCAACTAGATGTGAAAACTGCATTCCTTCATGGTGATTTGAAGGAGAAAATCTACATGGAGCAGCCAGAGGGATTTGAAGTTAAAGGGAAAGAGCACTTGGTTTGCAGGTTGAAGAAAAGTTTGTACGGCCTGAAACAAGCCCCAAGGCAGTGGTACATGAAATTTGATTCATTCATGATGGATCAAGGTTACAGCAGAACAATTGCAGATCATTGTGTGTATGTTAAAAGGTTCTCGGATGATAACTTCGTTATTTTGTTGTTATATATAGATGATATGTTGATAGTTGGGTAAGATGGTAATATGATTCGCAGGCTCAAGGGTGAGTTATTCAAGTCCTTTGATATGAAGGACTTAGGCCCGGCTAAGCAGATTTTGGGCATGAAGATTGCTCGTGACAGAAAAGCTAAAAGGTTGTGGTTGTCACAAGAGAAGTATGTTGAACGAGTGCTTGCAAGGTTCAACATTGGTGATGCTAAGCCAGTTAGCACACCACTGGCCAATCATATTAAGTTGACAAAACGCATGTGTCCTTCTACTAAGGAAGGGAGAGATGATATGGTAGCAGGTCCTTACTCTTCTGCTGTAGGGAGTCTTATGTATGCGATGGTTTGTACACGGCCAGATATTGCTCATGCAGTTGGCGTTGTGAGCAGGTATTTGTCAAATCCTGGTAGAGAACATTGGGAAGCAGTTAAGTGGATTCTCAGATACTTGAAAGCTACTTCCAGTTTGTGTTTGGGGTTTGGTGGTTCGAGTCCAGTCTTGGAGGGTTTTACAGATGCAGACATGGCAGATTCTGAAGAGAAGAAGTCTACTTCGGGGTATTTATTTACTTTTGCGGGGGGAGCTGTATCATGGCAGTCCAAATTGCAGAAGTGTGTTGCCTTGTCTACAACTGAGTCAGAATACATCGCCGCTACGGAAGCAGGCAAGGAGATGTTATGGTTGAAACGGTTTCTCCAAGAGTTGGGTTTGACACAGGATGAGTATGTGGTTTATTGTGACAGTCAAAGTGCAATTGACTTGACCAAGAATGCTACGTATCATAATCGTACCAAGCACATTGATGTTCGTTATCACTGGCTTCGAGAAGTGATGGAGAAGGAATTGATGAAAGTGAAAAAAGTTCATACCGACGAGAACCCCTCAGACATGTTGACAAAGGTTGTAACTCGCGACAAACTAGAGTTTTGCAAGGAGTTGGTCGGGATGGACTCCAAGTGACGGGGTCACGGTGAAAGCCCCCTCTCATGGATTTGGAGGGGGAGATTGTTGGGTTTGTGGGGGTCCAAACCCATGAGGTCTTTTAGACAAAAGTCTAATTGAAAAAGGAATTAAGGGAATATATATCTCTTATATGGAAAAGGATTTGGGAATGGCGTGAATTTCCAAGCCAACATGAATTAGGATTCTGGAAGTATATATATTGTATTAGAAAGCTTTGAGTGAGTTTTTCAATCCGAGATCAACTTGGATCAACTCAAGGAGTCTATATATATACATGGACTTGTGATGTAGTAACATACACAGAACGAATAATCAGAATTCTGAGTGCTCTGTTTTGAGATTAATACTCGAAACAGAGAGAACGGAAAAACTGTGAGTTGCAGAAAAATTGAGAGGGTTTTGTGAAGGTTTATTCACAAGTTGTCATCATCCGTTCGGGTTAATTAATTGCTTGAAGACTTTAATTAATTCGGAGGTTCTGGTGGTGAGGTAATTTGAGTTTTCACTCAAATTGAGGTATTCTTGTATTCTTTCAATTTCTTGATATTTCAAGTTTTTAGTTATAAAACTTGGAAGGACTATTTGTATTCACAGTTGATTATAGTGGAATTGTTCGGAGTTTGGCCCGTGATTTTTACCTCTTAGCTTTAGAGGATTTTCCACGTAAAATTTGGTGTCTTGTGTTTGATTTATTATTGTGATATTATTTTCTGGTTTATTTAATTTTTCAAAGACAATTATAATTGGAGGAGTTTTTCCAACAGAAGTTACATCTCAGGGGGAGGAACGTGAAGTTGCAGCTAAAGATACTCGAATCCCTGAAGAGACAGCAACAAGGTCTGGTAATCTGGAGTTTTTAGGCGAATAAGTCTTCGATGAAGAAGAAGACTTAGACAGAACTTCTATTTTCTATAAAAGTAATAGTGATTTACTATTCTACTTTCTTCATGTAATGCCCTAGATGAAGACACTTCTGATGGAAGATCTGAGTTACATCACTTAGACTTTCACGTTTTAACCAAACGTCAAAGTGTTGTCTCAGAATTTCTCAAGGATCTGAGCTCAACTCTACTACTGCAGCGCGTACTTCTGTAGAAACGTACGCCTCAACCCATGATCGTAGAGTCTCAAAACCCTACAAATCGTTAATCAAACTAACCAATCTCATACTATATATACAATTTCATCCTCACCTGATACAACTCATGAACATATATACTCTCAATCTCCAACTCCTCAAAACTCTCTGTTCGTAGAGTCACCTAAATCACCTAATATAAAACAATCACAATCTATACATACACATATTCATACCTAGCTAAACAGATATGCCTTTCACTTCTCATACTTGTACATATATACCATCTTCCTCAAATAGTCCAAATTTAGATTTAATTATTCTTCATTCTTTACTTGGAAACATTAACCGGGGAAATAAAGAAGGAGTCAAAGCTTTGATGGAACAGATTCTTGAATGAGTTTCAGTGGTACCATCCAAGATCCAGCTCGAGCGCATGTTAGACACTATCGTTAACGAATGCAATGTTGGTATCCAAGACACTGCTACTGAAATTCAAAAAGGTCTCACCTATGTTGCTCAGACGAATGCCAAAGTACATGGGAAAATGTCGAAAGAATTTGGCACCAAAATAAATGAGCTTATAAAGATAATTATTGATAACCTGAAGAAGTGAAACAACATCTACTTCAAGTAAATTACTGACCATTGTAGTGATCTCTCTTCAGACCTCCAATGTTGACTTTATCAAATTTATCTCTGATAAAGTTTTCTCTCTAAGCTTCTCATTAATAGAATTCAAGAATATGGTGATTCAGTTCCATAACATTGATAATGCAATGGCACTTGTTCACCATCAAAGAGAACTAATTGAGGCCAGATATTAAAATCCAAATATGACATCATGACTTTAATTTTAAGGTGTCAGATTGTGATGCCCCCAAATTCAGATACATGTACCTCAAATCTGGTGTTTCACGATCCATCTTATACAACATACTAATATTAATTAATAGTGGAATAATAAAAATATTTTCATTGATATAACATAAATATTCTCGTCTCAAGTCTCGCAACCATTACTAATACACTACATAACTTAATCCACGACATAACTTAATACATAACCATAATTAAGTCTTAATACATATAGAAACCATATTAATAGTGTATAAGAGCAAAACTATTTCGTAGCCTTTCCCTTGCCTTTATTTTTGAAGTTCCACCTTGCTCTGTCTTAACTGAAATGTTTAAGGGAAGCAAGAGTGAGCAATAAATTTGCTCAGCAAGTAATATAACAATAAATGTAAACGAGTATATATATAAAATTCATAATCTCAATGTTATAAAGATAATTGATAACTCAGAAATTTAAGTAAGAATGTTGTGAACAAAGTAAATATCAATAGTTCCAAATATGTCATTTGAATTTAATAATAAGTCACTATGGGCCAAAAGGTTATTAGAAGAATTCAAATGTTTCAATATTTTCAAGTGGATGGATATTTAACACTGAGTAGTCACTATGGATCAAGAACTTCTGCGAAAATTAACATTATTCACTGAAAATCCACAATATAACACTTAAACATGCTATTCACACGCATGTCGGTTTCCCAACATAATATATTTTTCCCTTCTATGAGGGTTGTTCATCAGATTATAAGAGTTCGCATCAAAGCAATTGGTTTAGATCGCTTTCTAACACATTATATTAGTCTAGCCGAATCAAATGTCGTATACACCTTTTTCAATGCATTTAGGAACAATTTATAAGTTCAATATTTGCAATAGGGACATTCAAGGAATATAATTGTGATTTAAATCAAGCTTTAGAGTATAAATAATAATAATTTTCATGAATTTAGATAACTAGGGAGTCATTCTAACAATTAGTTACTCGTACGACCAATAAGAGTACAAGTTAAGGTACTTGCCTGAGCAGTTGACTATTTCCGACCTTAACTCATTATCCTTTGAACAACATATGTTCATCAATATAATCTAACGGTTAATCTCCATTAACCCAAAAATATAAATATAATTGATCTAATTTACTAGCCTTATGCAAATAGGACTTACAAATAAATCAACTCTCATTTTATTTGATTAACTATTTCTTTGCTCATCACTCCCTTTATTTTATTCATTTTACATTAATCATCCAAATGATCTTAACGGTCACTTCTCAATACTCTTTACAAATAATTTAAATTATTATTTTATTTATTTAATCTTTTCAAATAAAATAATCTTTAACTATTATTCCATTTGTTTAATTGTTTATTATTTTATAATTTATTTTAATTAATTTCCACAAGTAGTCTCACATAACATAATCATTAAGATGAACATAATTTCATTAATAAGTCTTATTTATCCATTTTTATCACACACTTGCTGGTAAAATCAATTTATATCATTTATTTAGTTTCTTTTTAATCACTTTCCTTAATTTCCTTATCTTAATCTCATTTATTAAAAATGCACAAATACATTATTATTTTTATTCCTTCCGGAATTATTTTTTAACATTATTTTACAAACAAAATATTTTTCTTTTCATTTTCCAATGTGAATTACTATTTTTAAAAGGGCCATTTATGCATAAAATTGCCATATTTTCCATAATTCTAGTTTTTATCCAAATATTCTGACATTTACATGGTAGCTTTTACACATCAGTGTGTACTTCCAGTAAAGATTTCATTATTTTATGAGTTGTATAACTTCAAAATTTTTTGTTCAAAATTTTAATTCCTAAACATTTATTTGGTCATAACTCTTTCATATGAAGTCGGATTGGGTTCATCATTGGATTGAAACTTCCTGATATCATACACTACCCAAACCCAAAAGGGCTGAATATTTGGCACAACGTAACTGGTCCAAATAGGGGCTAGAAATTTTAGACATATTGCTCTTGGGATTTTCTTGCACTTTTTGATTCAATCTTTCATAACTTGTTTATTGTACATCCAAATGAGTTCAAACCACTTCCATTATTTTATAAAATCACGTATCTTCAATATTTGATCTCTTAAACAATTTTCCAAAATGTTTATCTAGCCAAACTTATTGATTTTCCAAGCTAGAGTCTCATTTGACATGTTTTACTAAATATTTCGCCATGAGTTCGTTCTAATTCCGATTCCGACAATTCCACTTGGATTGTGCTCGTATTTCATTGATGTTCAACATAAGATTTTTAGATCAAATAAAGAGCTTATACATTTTATGTCATTTAACACCAAATCTCATGTTTTTAATTATTATAGTCTAGATTTCATGCTTACATGCTTTTTATTTGATCATTTAGACATGAAGACAACTATATGGAATACAAATCACATATTCTCCTTCCAATACTCATCCTTATACCTTGGGATCTTCCATAATCCCACAACAAATAAAACTCCCACAACCAAGCATGCATTTGTTATTATAACAACAACATACTAACTTACTTGAAAGATTAGGGTAAGACTAGGATCTTACCTTCTTAGTGCTCTTTTTCTCTTAGCTATGAACTTCAAGTATCTCTCCACTTTCTCCTTGAATCACCAAGGTAAAAAAGTTCTTCCAAGCTTTTATATTTTCTCTCTAATTCTCTCTAGCTCTCCAACACTTAACAATTTTTAACCAACCCTTACAAATGAAATAAGGCACCCTATTTATAGGCCAAGCTTATGTACAAAATACATGTACTAATACTTGTATAATACTTGTATTTATACATCCAACTAGGTATTAACCAATGGAAAAAGTTTAGTTGGTAAAACGCATTACCAACCCTACTTACCCACCTCCTTTTTTCATCATTAGCACCACATAGGATAACTTGCAAGCTTTTAATCCAAAATTTTCAGCATTCTAGTTATCAGGGGGGTGGTTCGGTCATGGAGGGAGTAATATAGATATATTATTTTTTTTTTGTACTAGGCTAGTTTTTGTACACACATACACACACATATATATATATATACATATATATACTCCCACATCTTATTCAATTCTATTACTCATTGGGCTCGTCCAGCATAGGGTCCAATGGGTCACTAATTTAATTTAGCTTGGGCCATGTATAAATACTTATACATATTAGGCTTACGTATTTGTAAGACCCCGAATTTTATGAAATGAAAGTATTCAATTTTTTTTTTATATTTCTATTCAGTAAATGGTTAAATTGATAAAATATTATAATTATGGGTGATATGTGCAAATTTTACATAGTAAGCAAGTTGTCATAAAATAGTCGTTGTGTCAGAAAATATTAGTTTTATCGGGGAATATTCTTTTTGTTAGAGAATATTCGTACGACGGCACAATCATTAGTGGACCCCACAACGGAATAATTATAGGATATAGAAAGTGACAAAAATAACTTTTTTATAAAAATAACGACAAGACTTTTACCGTTAAACTGTTGAAATACCAGGTGATAAAAGTACAGTAATATGCGTTGTTGCACAGTAGTACACGGTATTGCACAGTATCTCTGATTATTGATTCTTATGTAAGAAGTCACTTAGTAATTCATTCAATAATTACCACAGTTGTTGCTGCATAGTAACTCATATTATTGATTCAATTATTGTCACAGTATCATCTGCACAATACTTTATATTATTAAATCAATACTTGACACGACACAGTTACTCATATTATTATTAGCATTATTGATAGTGTCTAGAAATTTCTGTCAAGGAAAGTGGTTATGTTATTTAATTGCGCGCTAGTAAGAAGAAATCCTTATCGAAAAGCCACCTCTTTTCTGGGAACGATCTGGTTGTCAATATTATGAGTTATAATATTAATGATTAATTGTTGATAAAAATATTTCCAGTATGTTAGGAATATTAATTGTAGTGGAAATATACATTTATTTCGATAATAGTTAATTTCTAGATGTTAAATTGACCAAACGGACAGTTAATCGGATAAATGAGCAATTAATTGCTATTGGTTCACATGGAAGGAACTATTGGTTCACATACAAGGAACTATTGGTTCACATGTATGTACTATTAGGGGATGTTATGCAAGATTGATAATATATACTTGAGGGACTAAATTAAAAATGGAGGTAAAGATGAAGGTACTAAAGTATAATTAACCTTGTAATTTGCCACCTTTTCTTAGCCTATAAATACTCGTCCATCCATTTATTATTTCCTACCATTTTTGAAGAGAAAAGTTATAATAACAAGCTACAGAGAGAGAAACTATAGGGTAAGAATAAGAGAGAAAGAAGAAGAGTATTCTGCTACTATACTATTGCAGTATCCAATCTTCTACTGAGGTAAGGGGTATTATTTCTTTCGTATTCATAAAGGGTGTTATTTTCTTTCAATATTTGTAAGGGTTGTCATTCTATTCTTTATTAAGCTGTGGGAATAACCTGTCTACGCGGATTACCGCATGCATGGTGAATAACCCTTCATATTCATTCTTTATTAATCTGTGAGAATAACCTGTCTACGCGGACTACCGCATGCCTGGTGAATAACCCTTCGTATTCATTCTTTATTAAATTGTGGAAATGATCTATCTACGCGGACTACCGCATGATGGGTGAAAATTCATTTGCAGTTTCGTATATTATTTTATTTCATATTCCTAAATCTAAACTTACTATGGTCAGTATTGCTTTTATAATTCCTGAAATGATTAGAAATTGCTTAAGATTTTCACTTCATCTAATATCATTTCACTAGAATATTGATCTAAACTTTTTTATTAAATTTTAATCTTTTCACGACGGGATACTATTCATCTGGGGTACTATTCATACGGTACTATTCATACGATACTATTCATAAGTACTATTCACAACAAAATTAATTTTTTTTTTCTTTGTTCAAGTTATCTTTTATGAATCTTATTCTTGAAATTGGATCCATGTTTTGATCTTCATGTTGACAATTTGGACATTCTTGAACTCTGGATAAATTGAATTATAAATCTCTAATATCTATCCTTGATCTCACTAGATTCATTCTTTATATCATTGTCATAATCCTCAAACTTAAATTGTGGTGAAATTAAAGTTATTTTTGGCTCGTAGTGCAAAGATGAACTGTTGATTGATGAATATCTTTGGCCCGTAGTGCAAAGATGAACAGTTGATTGATGAATATTTTTGGCCCGTAGTGCAAAGATGGACAGGTGTTTGGCATGATCATGATCATTGATGATACAAATGAATATATTTGGCCCGTAGTTCATAGATAATTCGTTGGTTGGAAATATTTATCGATTGGTGTTATAGGGTTAAAATATTGATGATGGACTTTTAAATCATAGAAGATAGTAGAAATCATTCTTTACTTGACTCTTCTAATAGACTGTTATTTCTGCTGCAGTTGTTAATCTAAAACTTATTGTCTATTATAATCTATCAGATTTTTTCCTGTTAAGGACTAAGAATAGTTTGTTCTACATTATCTTAGTCATAATATTCTTTACTGGGCTAGTTGAGCTCACCCTTTTTCTTTTGGTTCTATTGTTCTTCTCAAGAAATGAAAGTGTAGCTGGGACTAGTCGGGGAGTGGAGTAAAGATCTGAGATAGTTATGATAGAAGTCTTCACTATGTTGTAAAATAGTGTGATAATAACTATAATGAGGACTTAATTTGAGCGTTGATAGTTTCGTATTATATACGACATAATATCTGTATTGATGCTCACAGTTGTGTAGTCGTATTTTGCACGACAGTTTAATAGTTGGAATATGAAAATTTGTATTTGGATTTTGTACCATGTATTTGGCGACTCAGAATGGATTGTGTGGACCTATTTTGGGGGCTTCACAGTTAGTATCAGAGCTTAGGGATATGATCTCTGGTGGAGATCTGGGAATAGAACTAGGAGGGGAGAGACGAGTAAAACCTTCACTAGTGTGTCCTACCTAAGCTTATTTATTATTTAATTGGTCGGTCGAAATATAGGAATAATATGTGACATGTCAATTTCTTTATTTATCCCTTGTTTTGTGACAATATTTGAAAATAGTATATGAAAATCTGGAGATAAGCAATGGAGCAATGGAGCGAGATAATGAGACTTTTCAACCAAAATACAACAACCGACAACACGATAATAGTTGTACTAGTGGCAACGGTCATCGGAACAATGATAACTAGCGTGGAGGAAATTATCATGCCAGAAATGGTAACCACTTCGGTGGTAATCCTGGCCAAGATAATAGAAGAAATGCGTCAAGTGGAAATTTCAAAAATAGAAGATTTATCAATGACAACAGAAAAACATCAGCAGCGGCACCATCATCAGCACTGTTTCTAGAGGAAGAGAACGACCACCGGTCGTATGTTACAAATGCGAACAAGAGGGACACATCAGTCCAAATTGTACACAACAACCCAAAGTGTGTTACAATTACGGAAAAGAAGGTCACATGGCTCAACTGTGCCCTATAGTGAAGTCAAGTCCAGTTGGGATGGTGACACCAAAGGCTGTCTCAGACAAGTCAAAGTCGGTGGTTCAGGGGAGAACTTTTGTCGTGACTACCCAAAAAGTGGGAAACTCGAACGAAGTTATCACGGGTAAGTTAATCAAAACTCTTGCGAAGTCTATACCTTATTAGATACCGATTCTACCCACTCTTTTATTTCACCTGCTTGTGCTCAACTTTTGAATTTGACCAGTGAGAAATTAGACTTTGACTTGTCTATTGAAACTCCGTTGGGAGAAACCTTTGTTGCATCCACAGTTTACAAATTTTGTTTGATTCAAATTGGCACCCTCACATTACCTGTTGATCTCATCCCTTTGAAAATACTTGCATTTGATGTGATTTAATAATTGATTGGTTAACTACTAATCATGCTAAAATTGATTGTTTTTGTAAGGTCGTTATCTTTCATATTTCTAACCAACCTGTTATGCGAATTCAAGAAACCAAACCACTAAAATCAATCACTTTCATTTCAAATCATAAAGCCATTTGTTTATTAAAAAATGGATGTCAAGCTTTCTTAGCCCATGTCACCGATTTAAACAAGAATACGTCAGATTTAAATGATATTTCTATTGTTACTAAATTCCCTGATGTATTTCCCGAAGAACTTCTTGGCCTACCCTAGAACATGAAGTTGAATTTTTTTATTTTGACCTTGAACCCGGTACAAAACCCATTTCCAGAACCCCATATCGAATGGCTCCTATTGAACTTCAAGAGTTAAAGGTCAAACTACAGGAGTTGTTAGACATCGACTTTATTCGTCCTAGTACATCGCTTTAGGGTGCTCCTATGTTATTCGTAAAGAAGAAAGATAGGAGTATGCGACTTTGTATTTACTATCGAGAGTTGAACCATGTCACCATCAAAAATAGGTATCCGTTACCTCACATTGATGACTTTTTTGACCAGTTGCAAGGTGCTAAATTCTTCTTAAAGATATATCTCTGTTATGGATATATCGGTTAAAGATTAAAACTGATGATATTCCAAAGACTGTCTTTAGAACTCGATACGGGCATTACGAATTTCTAGTTATGTCTTTCGGATTAACCAATATCCATGCTGCCTTCATGGACATGATGAACCGAATATTCAAGAAATATTTGGATCATTTCGTGGTTGTCTTTATTGATGACATCCTAATATACTCCAAAAGCCTCAAATATTTTTTCACCCAAAAGGAACTCAACATGCGGCAACGACGTTGGCTCGAGCTGTTGAAAGATTACGACTATACCATTCAATACCATATTGGAAAAACGAACGTGGTAGCTAACGCGTTGAGTAGAAGATCGTATGCGGGTACAAGTGCGATATTGTCAACACAAATCCCCATTTTGTATGACTTACAAATGATGGAGATAAAGTTAAAGACTCTAGGGACCCACATGAAGATGACAAATATACGCGTAGAACCAGCTTTAATTGATAAAGTTAAAGCTGCTCAAGCTACAGACCCAGAGCTGATGAATATGAAGAAGAAGGTGCAAGAAGGTGCTATTCCAGAAGCAAGACTCGACGAAGAGGGAATACTTTTAGTCAAATCCAGACTTTGTGTAAGACTTCGAATTTTATAAATAAATATTTAATTTTCTTTATATATATTATTTTGAAATAGTAAGGGGTTGATTTAATTAATGTAGTAAGTTATGGGTAAAATGCGCAAATATTTCAAAATGAGCAAGTGGTTATAAAATATTCATTGTTGTTGGGGAATATTCGTTTGGTCGTGGAATATTATTGTTGTCGGGGAATATTCGTACGATGGCGCAGCCATATTTGGGCCCCACAACAGAATAACTATCGGATATAGAAAGCGACAGAAATAATCTTTTTATAAAATAACGGCGTAGTTGTTACTGTTAGTACTGTTGAAATACCTTGTGGTTAAAATACAGTAATACGCGGTGTTGCACAGTAGCACACGGTATTGCACAGTATTTTAAATTATTGATTCTTATTTAAGAAAGCACTTACTCAATTATTGTTACAGTAATTACAGTTCAATATTTTATATTATTGATTCAATAATTGTTACGTTGATATTTTATATGATTGATTCAATAATTGCTACCGTTGATATTTTGTATTATTGATTCAATAATTGTCATTGCACAGTACTTCACATTATCAAATTAATAATTCATATTATTTGAATAATATTATTAGATAGCATTATTGGCAATGTCTAAGGAAGTTATGTTGAGGAAAGGGGTTAGGTTAATCTAATTGCGCGCCAGTAAGGAGAAATCCTTATCGGAAAGCCCCCTCTTTCCTGGGAACGACCTGGTTGTCAATATTGTAGTTTTGTAATATTATTTATAAATAATTAATTATTGATTTATATGATAAGAAAATATTTATTTTGTAGATATAAAAGAAGAAATTAGTGCTGAGGTGTTTTTATCAGTATTTTGGTGTGAAAAATCCTCCGTTTGTGGATTTCAGCTATTTTCGGTTGGAAATTTGGAAAAACTTCCTTCTACAAAGTTGTAGAGAATTAAATTTTCTATTAAAAGAACATAGAATTTGTATTTTTTTTGACAAAAGAGCTACTTATTATGAATTATTGAAGTTTCGGAAAATAAATATTTTTTTTATTAAAAACATAGGTGGGCCTCTATTTTGTTTTTTATGGCTTGTAAATGCTGAATTTTCAAATTTCAATGGTGGTGTGCGTAAATGGTAGCAGGCAAAGCCATCAGGTAGCAAGTTAAGTCTGCTTTGGCATCTTAAGTTTTTCCTATAAATAGGGTGCTTAGTTAGAAATGAAAATCACACCAGAATCAGAAAATTTTCTCTCTATAATATCGAGCGTATTTCTTGTGAGTATTTAGATACTTTGAGTATTGATAACAGTGCAAGTTTTCGTCCACATAATATCCGATATTCCGGTCAAAACTACTCTCCTGTTAAGGTAATGGATGTTATTTTCTTTCATAAACGATGTTATTCTTTTCAATATCATTATACCAAAATATTGTCATGGATTTTATTATATTCTTACTTTTTCCGTTGGAGTTACTATTCACGTGTACAACACTATTCACGTATACGGCACTATTCACGAAAAAATTAAATTTTCTTCTATTTGTCCAAGTTGCTTGTTAAGGTTCCTATCTTTGATTGGATCCAAGTTTTGAGCTTTATTTTTGAATTTTGCTCCACAAAGTATTATTATGGAGTATTTTTGAACTTGGATAAATTAAAATGCAAATCCTTAATCTTTGTCCTTTATCTCACTGGATTCGTTATTTATATTATTTTTCATCATCCTCAGCCCTAAATGGTGATATAACTGAATAACTTTGGCCTGTAGAGCAAAGATGAATGATTACTTAATGAATATCTTTGGCCGTAGTGCAAAGATGACAGGTGTTGAGATGAACATGACCACTGGTGATACAAATGAATATCTTTGGCCTGTAGTGCAAAGATGAATATTTGATTCGAGATGTATATTGATTGATGTTAAAGGGATAAAATATTGATGATGAACTTTTAAATCATAGAAGATAGTAGACTTCATTCTCTACTTAACTCTTCTAATGAATTGTTATTTCCGCTGCGAATATTAATCTAAAACTTGTTGTCCATAATATTTTATCTGAATTGTTGAAAACTAACAATAATTTATTTTTCATTATCTTAGTCATAATATTTCTTTACTGGGCTAGTTGAGCTCACCCTTTTCATCTATTGTCCTCTTCAAGAAATGAGAATGTCGCAGGAACTAGTCGGGGGACAGAGTGATGGTCCGAGTTAGAGCAGTAGTAGTCCTCACTATTTCTAATAAATAGTGTGATAATAATTGTAATGAGGACTTAGTTTGAATGTTAATATTTTCTACATATTTGTATTGACACTCACAGTTGTGTGGTCGTATTTTGCACGACCGTGTGATATAAAAGATTGTATTTAGATTCTGTACCATGTATTTGGCGACTCAGAATGGGTTGGGTTGACTAGACCTATTCTGGGGGCGTCACACTTTGTGTTCCTAACGACTCTGATTTGAAGTATAAAATTATGATGGAAACACATAACACACCGTATGCAATCCATCCTGGAAGTACCAAAATATATCGTGATCTTCACATACATTTTGGTGGAACAACATGAAGAGAGAGATCACGGAGTTTATCTCGAGGTGTTTAACGTGTCAACATGTCAAGGTAGAGCATCAAGTGCCAAAAGTTCCATTGCAACCACTTGAAATTCCAGAATGGAAGTGGGAACATATCAACATGGATTTCGTTACGGGTCTTCCTAAGGTTTCTCAAGGCATAGATGCAATTTGGGTCATTGTCGATAGATTAACCAAGTCTGCTCATATCTTGCCTATACGAGAAACTTATTCACTTGAAATTCTTGCTCGTATGTACATAAATGAGATTGTAAGACTGCATGGAACGTTGGTATCCATAGTTTCTCATCAAGACCCAAGATTCACTTCACGATTTTGGGTCAGCTTGCAGAAATCTATGGGCATTGATTTACGATTCAGTTCTGCATATCATCCTCAAACAGACGGTCAATCGAAAAGGACTATTCAAACTCTTGAAGATCTATTGAGACTCTGCGTTCTAGACTTCAAAGGAAGTTGGGACAAATACTTACCATTGGTGGAATTCTCCTACAACAACAGTTATCAACCAAACATAGGCATGGTTCCATTCGAGGCATTGTATGGACGAAAGTGTCATTCTCCAGTATGCTGGGACGAGGTGGGTGAATCAACGTTGTTGGGACCAGAGTTGGTACGCATGACTACGAAAAAGATTCAAATGATCCGGCAACGTATACAAACAGCACAAGATTGACAAAAGAGTTATGTTGATCTTCATCGAAGGGACGTAAAATTTAATGTCGGAGACCATGTATTGTTACGTGTTGCTCTATGGAATGAAGTTACGAAATTCGAAAAGAGAGGGAAGCTCAACCCTCGATTCATTGGTCCATTTGAAATCCTCGATCGAGTAGGAACGGTGGCCTATAGACTCGCCTTACCACCAAGCATGTCTCGTGTTCATAACGTTTTTCACATATCCATGCTACGTAAATATGTGGAAGACCCAAAACACATTATTGAATTAGAACCAGACGAGATAGCCGAAGATTTAACATCTGAGGAGGTACCTGTCAAGATCTTGGATAAGAAAAAATATATTCTATGCTCAAAGGTTATACCTCAAATCAATAATTGACACGACACAGTTACTCATTTTATTATTAGCATTATTGATAATGTCTAGAAAGTTCTGTCAAGAAAAGGGGTTAGGTTATTTAATTACGCGCCGTAAGAAGAAATCCTTATCGGAAAACCCCCTCTTTTCTAGGAACGATCTGGTTGTCAATATTGTGAGTTATAATATTAATGATGAATTTTTGATAAAAATATTTCCATTATGTTGAGAATATTAATGTTAGTGGAAATCAACATTTATTTCGATAATAGTTGATTTATGGATGTTAAATTGACCAAATGGGCAATTAATCGGATAAATAAGCAATTAATTGCTATTGGTTCACATGCAAGGAACTATTGGTTCACATGCATATATTATTAGGGGATGTTATGCAATATTGATAATACTTAAGGGACTAAATTAAAAATGGAGGTAAAGATGATGGTACTAAAGTATAATTAACCTTGTAATTTGCCACCATTTCCTAGCCTATAAATACTCCTTCATCCATTCATTATTTCCTAACATTTTTGAAGAGCAAAGTTATAATCACAAGCTATAGAGGGAGAAACTATAGATAGAGAATAAGAGAGCAAGAAGAAGAGTATTCTGCTACTACACTATTGCAGTATTCAATCTTCTACTGAGGTAAGGGGTATTATTTTTTTCGTATTCGTAAAGGATGTTATTTTCTTTCAATACTCGTAAGAGTTGTCATTCTATTCCTTATTAAGCTGTGGGAATAACATGTCTACGCGGATTACCTCATGCATGGTGAATAACCATTCGTATTCATTCTTTATTAATATGTAGGGTGGACTACCTCATGCTTGGTGAATAACCCTTCGTATTCATTCTTTATTAAATTATAGAAATGATCTGTTTACGCAGACTACCGCATGACGGGTGAAAATTTGTTTGCAGTTTCGTATATTATTTCATTTCATATTCCTAAATCTAAACTTACTATGGTAAGTATTGCTTCTATAATTCTTGAAATGATTAGAAATTGTTTAAGGTTTTCGCTTCATCAAATATCATTTCATTTGAATATTGGTCTGAACATTTTTATTAAATTTTAATCTTTTCACGCCTGGGTACTATTCATTTGGGGTACTATTCATACGATACTATTCATGAGTACTATTCACAACGAAATTAAATTTTCTTTTCTTTTTCCAAGTTATCTTTTATGAATCTTATTCTTGAAATTGGATCCATATTTTGATCTTCATGTTGACAATTTGGACATTCTTGAACTCTGGATAAATTGAATTATAAATCTCTAATATATATCCTTGAACTCACTGGATTCATTCTTTATATTAATGTCATAATCCTCAAACTTAAATTGTGGTGAAAGTTATCTCTGGTCCGTAGTGCAAAGATGAACTGTTGATTGATGAATATCTTTGGCCCGTAGTGCAAAGATGGACATGTGTTTGGCATGATCATGACCACTGGTGATACAAACGAATATCTTTGGCCCGTAGTGCATAGATAATTCGTTGATTGAAAATATTTATTGATTGGTGTTACATGGATAAAATATTGATGATAGACTTTTAAATCATAGAAAATAGTAGACATCATTCTCTACTTGACTCTTCTAATGGATTGTTATTTCCGCTGCAGTTGTTGATCTAAAACTTGTTGTCTATTTATTCTATCAGATTTTTCCATGTTGAGGACTAAGGATAATTTGTTCTACATTATCTTAGTAATAATATTCTTTACTGGGCTAGTTGAGCTCGCCCTTTTCCTTTTGGTTCCATTGTTCTTCTCAGGCAATGAAAGTGTAGTTGGGACTAGTCGGGGAGTGGAGTAAAGATCCGAGATAGTTATGATAGAAGTCTTCACTATGTTATAAAATAGTGTGATAATAACTGTAATGGGGACTTAATTTGAGCGTTGATAGTTTCGTATTATATAAGACATAATATCTGTATTTTTTGAAGCTCACAGTTGTGTGGTCGTATTTTGCACGACAGTTTAATAGTTGGAATATGAAGACTTGTATTTGGATTCAGTACCATGTATTTGGCAACTCAGAATGGATTGTGTGGACCTATTTTGGGGGCGTCACAGTATTATTCTAGCAACATTAATACTTGGACTATACTTCCTGACACTTAAAACATGTCACCTACATTTATGTAGTCATCTAATATTCCTATTGGGCTTAATTCTACTGTCCACATTAGTCTATCATATATACTAATCAATCCTTTATCAATTAATTTACTTAATTAATCAATTGATCTTATTCATTATGCCACACAAAGCATATCATTTAAGCTTAATTAAGCTCATCACCATTCTTACTAAACTTCTCAATTATCATATGCTTAATTCAATTTAAATTGAATTATTAAAGCTCATAACATATATATATATATATATATATATATATATATATATATATATATATATGCACACAAATAATTTTTTTAAACATACTCATTTTCATTACTAATATTATTTACAAAATTCTTGGGTATTACGCAGATGTAGGAACTTGTGTCTACTGTCAAGAAACTATCCGGTGAAGTCAATGTTATATGCAACGATCGGGATGCTGATAAAAAGGGGGAAAGGAGATGAACTCAATAACAATCATCATTTCCTCCTCCTCGAAACTCTACACCTCAAGCAATTTCATTGGGTCAAGGCCAGTGTCCAATATCTTTTTCTTCATGGCAAGGATCGTCGAGTGCAGTAACACCTACTAGTTCACGACTCATATCCAGTGATCCTGCCTCATGATCAGAAATCGACAAGAGGTTCACATAGATGGAGAAGAACTATTCAGCATACTAGAATTTGGACCTAGATACTCAATAGAAGAAATCCAAAGGAGAGCCGAGGAAGGGAGAGAAAGCTATTAAAGAAGAAGAGAAGTTGAAAGAGAGATCTTTCAAGAAGTAGAAGACATAAGAGGTAAAAAGAATTTATTTTTGTATAATTTTCCTTGTAAATTTATTTTACACTGTGTATCGATTCTTTCATCAATAAATTCATTTTTTTCTCTAGAAATACAATTGCTCATTGTATGTAAGTCATTTTTAGATTTCTAGTTTCAAATTACTTGCATTTAAGAATTGATGATTGTTTGAAACTACTGATTTTTCCATCATCAAATAGGGGAAGATCGTTAGTAAAATGCATGTTTTAGATTTGATGATGATATGTGAAAATAATGTATATTTGTAACCAATAGCTTTTGTATAGTCCTTGTAATGAAATTGGTATAAAATGACTTAGTTTAATCATCAAATTTGTTACGTTGATCTATTTCGTAAAGTGAATCTGATATATAGATCTTATGTCAAAAAATGATCGTAAATCAAGTAGTTGAAGATTGTAAAGTATATTGATCGTAATGCTGAAAATTAAAAATCGTAAAGTATGCTGAAGATCGTAGAGCTTGTTGATCGTAAAGCTACAACTACCTGTGTTCTAAGCCTTCAGAATTGTCAAGTCATTCCTTAGAATTCTTAGAGTACAATTAATGATCAAATGATTAAAGCAAAGCTGAAGATCTCCAAGTAAGAAGAGATAAAGACTTAGTTTTTCAAGACTAAAGAGAAGCATCGTAGAGTACACTGAAGTCAAGTGTAAAACGTAGAGTCTGCCTAGCTAGATACTCTACGACTGGACGTTCAACTCTAAGTTTATGAAAATCTTAGAGTGCATCAGTTCTGACATGAACTGATAGTGTTGATCCTCGTAGAGTGAAGACCCAAGGAAGATTGTCAAAATTCTTAAGTCTAAGGAGAAAAGTAGTTAGAAATGTGCTTAACAGCTATATTGATGAAATGACAGCACCCACGTGCGTGTCTCTATAGTAGTCTGTATTGAAGTGACATATCACCGCTGAAAGCTGACACACCTCACTGCAAAGCCAACAATCAAAGATCTTCAAGGATCTAAGCATTAAATGATTAAAGACAACTTCAAATGGGAAAATCTCAATGAAGGTCTATAAAAGGCAAGCAAATTTAATCAAATAGTATCAAACGAACAATCAAAAAGTGGAACTGCTGCCAATTCAAAGTCTTCTACTCTACGATTCTGAACATCTTGTTATGCTACTAAGTATTTCAACACTGAGCTTCAAGCAACTTAACAGCACCCTAAAACATCATTCTTTCTTAGTGATTGTACCGATCTTAGTGACCTATTGTATCCAAGTCTTAATGACTTGAAAAGATCTTAGTAATCAACTATAGCCAAGTCTTAGTGACGTGAAGGAATCTTTGTGATTCAACTGTTGTAACTGTTCTATGTGAACAGATCTTAGTGATCACCCCATCCTTAGTGGATTATACCTATCCAATGAGTAGACTAGTAGACTAGAAGATCTTTGTGTTCCGAACCACTTAAACTTCATAAATAAATTACATGGTCTTCTGTTGATCGGAAAATCGATCACTAAACATGCGCAAGTATACGCAGTCTAACAAGTAATACAGTGATAAATAGAGTTGTCGAACCCACGAGGAACTACTCCTAAAATATACCAATTATCGACTTTATATCGCTTAAGTCTTATTCGATTAGAATAAATGGAAAGATGTGTGATTAATCTAGTTAAATCTAATTATCAAAGCAAGTAAATGGATAACGATAGGTATCTAAGGCACTACAAGCTAAGATCATAATTTCACCTCACACTAGAATTCTGTCAAACACTTTGTGTGCTATGTTTCATCAAATATCCTAATAGTCTCTCTTTGGTCTTAATGGTCACGAAGGAGTGTCGACTAAGAACTCACAAGTACTTATACGCCTCTTCCGAGGTATGTATAAGCATATCCTCTTTAATCCACCCGAGCGGGAATAGACAGAAAGGAACATCCAAGCTAGGCGATAATCCTACACATTCCTATGCGAATTAACCCTAATAAGGAATTAAGCAAAGGTTCTCATTAGGTCACACGTGGCATACAGATATATTCTTATCCTATAGGCAAATCATGCAGTCCATTGTTACAGATAAATCATAAACACATGCCAACACATTATGGTTTCAATCTATAGTCCATTTCCCAATTTCTCATAGATTACCAAAAGCACTAATTCCTTAGCAATTAAACATTAAGCATGAATATATTGAACCAAACTATATGGTGACAACCAAAGAGATAAAGATAATCAATTCAAATAGACAAAGGGTTTCATTATAATCTTAGAGCCAATATTCAGTTCATAGCTAATAAACTAGACAAAAGTAGCAACAATAACAACATCTATAAATACAGAATCAAAAGAAAAACTAGAGAAGAATAAACTTTGTCGAAGCTTTCTTCAATCTCCAAGAACTCCCTTCGATTCACCTTCCGATCCGTGTCTCTATGTCGCTCTTGAGCTCCAAGAAATCCCCATCTATCCCTATTCTATATCCTAATCTATATATACAAACTAAAGAGAATCTAAGCTAAAGAGAAGATGAGAGGAGAGAGTTATGGAGTTAAGCTCCCTAATATGCTAGATAATCAGATGATAGCATGAAAAGAAGGCAACCCAAATGTTATATATCTCTTTTCTCTCTCCTGCTAGGTCAATTCCAAAGTTTCTGTCTGAAAATAGGGGTTGGCGCTGCGGCGCCAGGATTTAGCCTTAGAGCGGTGCTACCGCGCTAGGTCAAGGGCACAGTCAATAAGCTGGCGCTGCGGCGCCAGGCTTGTGAAGGATTGGGGCGCTGCAGCGCTGAGTGTAGTGAGCTGGCAGAGAAGCACCGCTGCGGCGCCAGTTTTGTACTGGCAGCCGGCGCTGCAGAGCCAGTGCTGCAAAAATGACCCTTTTGACCTTGAAAGCTAGAAATAACCTGTAAATACCTGCAAAACATATATTAAACCAAATAATAACAAAACAATATAAAAACAATATAAAGTAATAAGAACAAACATTTTCTTAAGTATAAAAGCAGTCGATTCGCGGGTATAAATCCCACTCATCAAATACCCCCCCAAACTTAAGCCTTTGCTTGTCCTCAAGCAAAGATATCATATCAAAAATATCAAAAGTAAATAAAATTGCGAATCACAACTAACTACTATGTACCTTCATTGCGGCCTCAAGGATAAGAATAACGATTTCAAAATAGAAGCAAAGTCATAAATACGGCTTTGATCAAATCCCTAGTTTAAACTGCTACTGATCCAAATATGTGTGTGTGTGTGTGTATGTGTGAATACCAACTAATCTAACCAGTTATAATTCATAAACATAGACAATTGTACAAAGGAAAATGCTCACTCAATACGCTCAAGCTACATCAAGACTTCAGAATAAGACAAATGCAAGAACAGACCACCCGGTATTAGCATGACAACGGCTAGACTTGACTTGTGCAAAATTTGGCTACCTTAGGCTGAGTTACCCATATAGCGAGTTCTCGATCAGTGACTCCCAATCCAGAAGGCTTTAGGGCACTAGGCGTAGAACACTCCTAAGAATCTAATAACTTAAGTAACACTAGCTACGTAGCCAAACTTAAGCCAAACTAGATTTTTTTTATTCGTTGTATTTTAAACAATGCAACCTTAAGCATGGTCTTGCAATGTCTAATCACATTAGGCTATTTAGAGTTACCCGTGTAACGAGATTTTGATCAATGACTCTCAAGTCAGATGGCTTTAGGGCACTAGGTGTAAAACACCCCTAAGGATCTATTAACTCGAGTAACAACAGCAATGTAATCAAACTTGGTCAACTATGGCTATCGATTTATTCTTTTATTTTTTTTAAATATGCTATTAGACCATGAATGTGTCCGAACTTGCATAAGAATCTAAATCTTACTACATCGACTCACTTAAGTTTGCAAGAGCTAAAGCAAAAAAATTTCGTAAAAATTTCCAGTTAAGTCTAATTAAAACATAACTAATTATAACAGTTGGTGCGTGCTCGATAGTGTAGACATGATCAACAACAGTATTAACTAAAAAGCAATCTAAGACTCATTCATACTTGCTTGACCATTTTGACAAAGCCATAACACGCATATCATTGGCCACAATAATTTTTTTAACTATATATAACCCACCAATCATATAAACAGTTACAAACCATAACATGGCTCAACTAGGTAAATAGATAAACCCTTGCACTGATAAAAGCTCAAAATAGGGTTCTAAAACTAACATGGATACTATCATGGCACAAAAAGATAGATAAGCATCCATTCATACTAATAAAGCTGTAACATGGATATAAATAAGCAATAAGCAATCAAAAATAATCCATGCATCCAAAAGCATCAAAAACTAATAACAATATCTATGACTGCAAGTTATAAAATACTTTGCAGCCCAAAAATACTAACAAAATAATAATAATAGTGCTAATGGAATCCTAGCATGATAAACAAAAGCTGATAAAAGAAAGCTGATAAAGATGCTACACCCCCAAACTTGAGATGGTCAGTGCCCTCGCTGGCTGAATATGTGGCAAGGAGGTGTCAGTCTGTGCCCTCTTCAACAACGTCATCATCATCGACCACTTCATTGCCCTCTTCGTCGGCGTCCTCAGCAGTGGGTGATGGGGGTGGGAAGGGTGGGAAGAAAGGAGGCTTTGGGAACTGGAATGGCATGAACTCTGCATCCTTGCCACTGAAGGATAAATAGATGTCTCTCATGGTGTTCGCTAGCTCAGTCTGATACTGCATCATAATATCCTGTTGCTGAGCAATCGCTGCCGAGTGCCTCACCTGCCTCTGAGCAGTCTCAGTCTGTCTCTGAGAACTCTCAGTCTGGCTCTGATGCAGAAGGCTGAGAGATGCAAGGATGTCAGCCAGAGGTCCCTGAGCTGAAGAACCCATATCAAGCGGCTGCGAGGTCCGGACCTCTGAAGTAGAAGGTGGAGGCTGAGTAGACGGGAGATAGCCCTCGCCCCGCGGATGCGACTCGGCACCGTCCCACATACTGTACCGTAAGATGGTGGCATGGTCAATGACTGTCACGGGGAGTTGCATGACTTTATCCTCACGCCACAACACCTTCGCCCTCTTGCATAGCCTGATGATCAGTGAAGGGTGTGGGAGACCCCCAGATGTAGTGCACATGATGGCCTTCAGAATGGACTCGTGGATGCAGGCGCCAATGTCGATGTCGAGCCTGGTGACAATGGCGAATAGGAGGACTGCCTCCTCCTTGGTGACATCGCTCTGGTGGCGAGTAGGCATGATACTGACACAGATAAAACTGTACCATGCCTTTCCATAGGGACTCAGTGCGCTCCGGGGGAAATTAGTCTTCTCCCTAGTAGTCTCGTGTGTCCTCCAAGTAGTGTCGGGCTTGCACAGCCTCATAATGATGTCATCCAAACTATACGCACTGATCCCATCCTTCAAATAGTCATTTATGTACCCATTTTCCAAGAAGTAGCTTAGCATGTCAATAACTGTATTTAAGGTCAGTATGTCATACGCCACTGCTTGGCCTCTGACCTGAACAATTGTTGGGCCCTCTGCACTATCGTTGGCATAGAACTCTCTAACGAGATTGAAGTTCGCTGCCCCTGGCTGCTTGGTTAAATGCAGTCATTTCTTCTTAAGAATCATCGTCACAAGATACCCACCCTTTTTGTCATTGGGCCTTAAGCCCCACTCTGGCACTAGACTCTTCTTGGCAAAAACTTGGGTGTAGCGTGTAGCCGCCTCCTCACTGGGGAACTTGGTACGGTCCCACTGCGGAGCCGCTGAGGAAGAGCCGCCAATGCTAAGTCGCTGTCTCTTAGGTGCCATTTTTCAGATTTTCAAGAGTACTTAATCAATTTGCCCAAGTTCAGTCCAATTTGAATGCCCAAGTGAATCCCCAAATCAAGTTTACACCAATACTATGGCGAACCCTATATCGGTCAAAATGAGTGCCGAAGGCAGACCGCAATCAAAAACTACACCCACTATGTCAATGAATACCTAAATCAGTGCAGAAGTGAACTCTAATCAGTGGCCAAGCAAATTTTAGCAATATCCAAGTCGAAATAAGACTAAACCAGCCCAACATAGATGCCAATAGTCACTGAGGCAAATAGTCGAGCACTTTGTATACACATCCCAAAAATAAACCTGACAGCCCTTGTGTGGGTAACCTCAATCCCAAAATTTTCTCAACAAATCAAATGTCACAAGCAATGCAAAATCGCCAAGCACAACAATTCAATATGAAATCCAATATCTTAGACCCACAAAATTTGCACTATCAAACAAAACTGAAATCCCAATTACCTGGTAGTAGCAGAACCCTAGGTTGGCCAACCTTGTTAGACAGAAAATCACAAATCACAATCACTTTAACTATTGGATGGGAGAATCAGATTTGGAGAGGCTAGGGTTTAAGGACTCAAAATCGTGGCTTGGGGCTTGTTGCTGTCGAGAGAGAGGGTCTTATGTTCTTAGGCTACCAAATCTTTGTGTTTTTTAAAAACTGAAATTCGCTACCAGCTCTGCGGCGCCGATATTTCTTCATTAATGGGCGCTGTCGCGCTGCTTATGCAGTGAATTTGACAAGCGATGGCGCTGCAGCACTGTGTTTGCTTTGTTGAATGGCGCGACAGTGCTGGGTATGCAGGGGTCTGGGCTTCTCTTGGCGAGCGGTGCCGTGTGTTAGGCCTTTTGGGGCACTGCAGCATCGAGTGTGAAATCAAGGCCTTCAGGCTGGCGCGACAGCGCCAGTTCAAGAGTAAACTGCAGCGCTGAACCTGTAACTTTGAAAATTTTTACTTTTCCTGCACCAACACATAATACCTATTATCACAAAAGGCCAAAATTTTTACTAAAACTTTTATAAAGACTAAAAACTTTCTTTTGGCGAGCCTATTTACCGACCACGACACCATCAAAAATGTTGACATAGACTACGATATTACTAAACTACTATAAAATAGAGAAAATATAATATTCGCATAACATAAAGAATGAGGTTAGAAGGGTGATACTGAGATGGGATAGCCTTCCCATCGAGCGCTTGTTTTATAGTCGACGGCCCGACTTTACGCGGTCACTCTCAGTCCGGCTCATATGCGAAGACAACCATTTCATGTCATCGCTTTGTCTTTTCCTTGAGTTTCCTGGCGGACATGGACGATTGGCGAGCCTCGAACTCTACTTCATCCATTGGCACGAAGAATTGCTCCAAACTCGAACTATCCACTAATTCTCCTTTTTTATTAAAGTGAAAGCGTTCTTCGTGCTCTAGCAAGCCCTTTAGAATTTCAACAGTTTCGAGCGTGGTTTTAGCATTTTCTTCATTCTTGACCATACACTTTCTCATGATCGTCTCTATTCCTATCTTAGAATCCACCAGTTGGTCTATAAGCACTTCGACCTCTCCCTCAACAACTTCATGAGAATCGTCGCCTTTTTCTAGCGTATCCACCTTGCATTGCTCTTGTGCCTCCTCGTTGTGATCAGTAACGGTAGGTAGACTGCTTTGCGGTGGATTCATGACAGCATTGACAAGTTGCCCCATTGTCTCTCGAGGTTCTGCAATGAGGCTTCTTGGTTTGTCATCCGAACCTCATTCTACTCTATGAATATGGTCAGGAGATCCTTTAGCCTTCTCTCTTCTTCTTATTTTAAGGTCATGGAAAGAATCTCCTCCAAATTAATTGTATCCTCATACTGCGGCAGAGATTGATATTCAAATTCGGTCTGATATGAAATTTTTTGATCACAATACTGCTCTTGACTGTAGTCCCAAGATTTTGGATACCCCTGACAGTCTGGATGATAATAAGTCGGTTCGTCGTCAGCTTGATCCTGACAGTAGGCATTCTGAGTAGTTTGACACTAAAGATTATCAGCGAATCTTGAGAGATTTGCGATTTGTTCTTGCAAACGCTCAAGCGTTCCTTCCAAACTCGGTTGTGTCGTCCTCTCAAAAGACCATTGATAGTTATAATCATCCATATCTGAAAATACTTAAAAACAAAAATAAATTAAATACAAATATACAAGTTCAAAGTAAGACAAAATTGATTGAAATCAATATTGGACAATATTAGAATAAATATAGTTCCCCGGGGACTTGTTAGGAGAAGCCCTTCGGGGAAGGAACAATGAACCCGTTCACCCCAATCCCCAAACGGTTCCCGTTACGAACTTCAAAGACTTTAGGAGCGTAGGACCTCCAGAGTTTGCGGATATTACTGACCCTATTGAGGCGCAGACGTGGATCAAGGAGATAGAGAATGCCTTCGTCATTGCTCGTGTGGGTGAAGATTAGAAGAATGTGCTCGCTACCTACATGATGAGGGGTGAAGTAAATTATTGGTGGGAGGCCAATCAACAGAGAGCGGGAGAAGGAATCATAGCATGGGATAGGTTTAAGACTCTGTTATTCGAGAATTACTTCCCAAAGAGCATGAAGAATAGGATGGAGGTAAAGTTCCTAGAACTTAAGCAATGGGAGATGACGGTGGCGCAATATGCGGCTAAATTCAATGAGCTCGCCCGGTTTGTAGAACACCAAGTAAGGGATGAAGAAAGAAATGCCAGAAGTTTTGAGCAAGGAATGAAACCTTGGTTATTCAACAAGGTGTCAGTTCTCCAGGTCGGCTCATTTGCCATGCTGTTGGAAAAGGCTATCATTGTAGAGGGAGGTAGTGAGGCCTTAAGTCAGTATAACAAAGAGAAGAAGAGTAAGAACACTGGAGGAGAAAGCCGTGGAGGAAGCAGCAGCGGAGGAAGTAATCTAGGGAAGAGGAAATGGGATAACAACAACAACAACAGAAACAACAATTAAGCGAAAGTCACCAAGGAGGTTTTAAAAAGCGAGCGGAAGGATGCCCGAAGTGTGGGAAGAACCACCAAGGAGAGTGCTGGAAGGGGTGCAGTACCTGTTACAATTGTGGCCAAGAGGGGCACATTTCACCCAACTACCCGAAGCCAAGGAAAATCAAGGGATGTTTCTCTTGTGGCTCAACCGAGCATCAGATCAAGGATTGCCCAAAGAAGGCGAACGACAAAGGAAGCGGCCAGCAAGGGGGAGGCAGCAAGCTAATGATCGATGGACCGACGCAATCCAACCCCCCAACCGCTCGAACCTTTAATATGACTGTCCAAGATGCAATATCTGCGAAGGACGTGGTGTCAGGTATTATCCCAATCAATAATATAAATGCTTATGTATTATTTGATTCAGGTGCTACCTGTTCATTTGTGTCTGAAGATTTTGCTAGTCGATTAAACTTACCCCGAGAACGATTAGGAAATCCTTTGAACATAGAAGTTGCAAATAAGGAAGTAATACCCGTAGAATTCATATACCAAAATTGTCACGCCAAAATTAGAGATTATGAAATGAGCGTAGACTTAATTCCGATTACATTGGGAGAATTTGACGTGATACTGGGAATGAATTGGTTGTATAACCATGCTGCGATAATTGACTGTCAGAACAAAAGTGTGAACCTTCAGACTCCGAATCGGTCTAAGATAGTGTTTTATGGTAGCTCATCGCTTAAGTAATCATGTTGTCTTATGATGATGTAGGCCAAGAAATTGTTAAGAAAAGGATGCGTAGGTTACTTAGCTTACATTGTAGATATTCAGAAAAAGAGAGTAGAAATAAAGGATATATCCGTAGTAATAGAATTCCAAGACGTATTTTCGAATGATCTGCCTGGTCTTCCGCCGAACAGAGAAATCAAATTCGTAATAGACTTAGCACCAGGAACTGCACCGATTTTGAAAGCTTCATATCGTATGGCGCTAGTAGAAATGAAAGAACTGATGATACAATTGCAGGAATTGCTAGATAAGGATTACATACGACCGAGTGTGTCTCCTTGGGAAGCACCAGTGTTGTTTGTTAAGAAGAAGAACGGATCGATGAGGCTTTGTATCGATTATCGAGAATTGAACAGAGTAATGATCAAGAATAGATATTTGTTACCGAGGATAGACGACCTTTTCGACCAATTGAAGGAAGCGAAGTGTTTCACAAAGATAGATCTGCGAACAGGTTATCACCAATTGAAGGTACGGAAGGAGGACATACCAAATACAGCGTTCCGAACCCGTTATGGCCACTACGAGTTTTTGGTAATGTCATTCGGATTGACTAATGCTCTGGAAGTATTCATGGACTTGATGAACTGAGTTTTCAAGCCATACTTGGATAAATTCATAGTAGTTTTCATTGACGACATCTTGATTTACTCAAAGACCAAGAAAGAACACACCGAACATCTGAAGATAGTTTTGGAAGCACTTAGGAGAGAGAAGATGTATACGAAGTTTTCAAAGTGTGAGTTTTGGATGGAGACAGTCCAGTTTCTAGGACACGTGATCGACAAGGATGGAATTTCATTAGACCCTGCGAAGGTAAAGGTAATGAGTAATTGGAAACAACTGAAAACACCAACGGAGGTAAGAAGTTTCTTAGGGTTAGATGGGTACTATCGAAGATTCATCCAAGATTTTTCTAAGATAGCGACCCCGTTGACCAATCTAATGAGGAAGACGGTAAAGTTTGTATGGACGAAAAAATGCGAGGGAAGTTTTCAGGAGTTGAAGAAGAGATTAAGCGAGGCGCCTGTATTATCGTTACCAGACGATGCGAGAGGTTTCGTGGTGTATAGTGATGCATCACATAAAGGACTTGGTTGTGTGCTGATGCAACATGGCAAGGTCATTGCGTATGCATCACGATAATTGAAGGATTACGAAAAACGATACCCTACTCACGATTTAGAGTTAGCGGCAGTAGTTTTTGAGTTAATGATTTAGAGACATTATCTGTACGGAGAAAAATGTGAGATTTACACGGACCACAAGAGTCTGAAATATATCTTCACACAGAAGGAGTTGAACATGCTACAGAGAAGGTGGTTGGAATTGATCAAAGATTATGATTGCGAAATTCTTTATCACCCGGGAATGGCAAACGTAGTTGTCGACGCACTAAGTAGAAAAGAAAGGGAAAAATTGTTCCAATTAAAGACTCAGGAGGAGTTAATAAGAGAAATGGAGAAACTGGAAATAGAAGTAAAGGGACCTGGAAGGTCTGAAGAAAGATTATTTGTAGTAGAAGCCCGTCCAACATTATTGGATAGAGTAAATGAATCACAAGAGAAGGATGAAGAGTGCGAGAAGATAAGAAAGAGAATAGTAGAAAATGAAGAAGAAAGATTCAAAATGGATAAAGAAGGTATCTTGAGATTCAAAGGAAGAGTATGGGTGCCAGCTGTAACTAAACTGAGAGAAGAAATCTTGCACGAAGCACACAATACGACGTATTTTATTCATCCGGGAGGTATGAAGATGTATCGAGATCTTCGACAACATTTTTGGTGGCTCAATCTGAAACGAGAGGTTGCAGAGTGCGTTGGTAGATGTCTTACTTGTCAACGAGTTAAAACAAAACACCAGAGGCCTAACGATTTACTTCAACCTTTAGAAATACCGGAGTGGAAATGGGAGCACATTACGATGGACTTCGTGGTAGGACTTCCAGTCACACAGAAAGGTTATGATGTCATCTGGGATATCGTAGATCGACCAACGAAGACAGCTCATTTTCTACCAATCAAGATTCGATTTAATTTAAATCAGTTAGCAAGTTTATAAGTTAAGGAAATTGTTTCACGACATGGAGTGCCGGTGTCAATTGTCTCCGATCGAGATCCGCGCTTCACTTCAAATTTCTGGAAAAGTTTGCAAGAGAGGATGGGAACACAGTTAAGGATGAGTACTACTTATCATCCTCAGACAGATGGATAGAGCGAGCGGACTATACAAACGCTAGAGGACATGCTTAGAGCTTGTGTGATGGACTTCAAGGGAAATTGGGACGACCATCTACCCTTAGTAGAATTTGCTTACAATAATAGTCATCATGCGAGTATCGGCATGCCACCGTATGAAGATCTTTACGGGAGAAAATACAGAACGCCATTATGTTGGGACGAAGTCGGAGAACGACGAATTTTAGGACCGGAATTAGTGCAGCAAACAGTAGATTTGGTGACAATAATAAGAGCCAGATTGGTAACAACTCAAGATCGCCAGAAAAAGTACGCAGATTTACATCGACAAGACCGAGACTTTAAAGTCGGTAGTTACGTATTCTTGAAAGTATCTCCCTGGAAGGGAAAGATACGTTTTGGCAAGAAAGGGGAATTGAGCCCGAGGTTCATAGGACCATTCGAGATATTGAAAAGAGTGGACGAAGTGGTGTACAAAGTAGCGTTACCACCCGAACTGGAACACATCCACAACGTAGTTCACATTTCCGTGTTACGTCCGTACAAGCCCGACTATAATCATGTGATATCCTACTAGCCGATTCAAGTAGAGAAAAATTTGACTTACGAGGAGATTCCTGTCCAAATAGTAGATAGGAAAGAACAAACTTTAAGGAATAAAGTGATATCTTATGTAAAAGTTATTTGGCGAAACCACAACGCCGAGGCTACGTGGGAATTAGAGGATAAGATGAGAAGGGACTATCCCCATCTATTTGTGTAACCTTGTACCAATTTCGAGGACGAAATTTTTATAAGGGGGGGGGGGAGGATGTAATACCCTAGAATTTTCTTAATAATATTAATAATTATATTAATAATAGTTGAATATTTATTTGGATATAAATAAATATTATTGTGGCATGGGATATAGTAATTCTATTAAATTAAGTTAAGTATTTGACGACTATGTGATGAGTAAAGTAATATGGTAGAAGTGATGAAAAGCTTAATTTAAAGATTGTGTGAATTGCCTAGTGTGTCATAATAAAAGACTAAGAGGTTCATTAATTAAATTAATGAAGGAATGATTTAATAATGAGATTGATTAGTATTATTATATTAAATTAATGAGTGGAAGGATTAATTAATAATATATTCTTTAATCAGTTGTTGTTACGAGAAATAGCATGTTAATGAGTAAATGGTATGATAGACTAATATTTATTATTATTAAATTATTGCTATGTACAAAAATGTGTAATGTTTAATCATAGATTATAAAGTGGCTACATCTATTTAAAATAAAATGAGGTATGACATTACAAGGTGATTATATGACATATGAAACTATATGGTAAAATTAGAAGAATCATATAATTCTATTAAAGTTATATAAAGGAGCTTATGTGACAACATGATGTGTGTTGGATAAATTATGTGTACTTAAATGTATGGAAGACATTAAATTAGAATAAAGAAATATTTATTCTTAAATAATTATTTCAATAATTATGTGTAATTGAAATAATAAAGTTTTATGAAAATATGGATTGATAGTACTCAGCTAAATTATATTTCAGTATTATCTGGACTAACAAAATGTACATGGATTATATGAATATGTGTATATATACCCCCCCAATTTAGTACAATGTAATAATATTACCTTATTAAAAGTATATTTGTACACCAAAAAGGAATTAAAACTATGTATATATGTAACCATATTGCATATGCTGAGTTCTAATAGAATTGTCCCATTTTCGATGTCCCATCTCTTTCCTCCTCACGTGTATAGGCCAATGGCCTAAAGCCTATATGCAAAAATTTTAAACTCAGCAAACTAGCTAATGATGAAAGAGGGGAGTGACCTCTACAGTGTATTTCAACTGCTCTACCAAACCAACCAATTAACCATCATCTTCTTCTCATTCCCGTTGGTCTGAAATGGGAGGCAAAATCATTGTCTATGTAATCAATTGTCTATAAATTAGAGTTCCTTTTCTTCTCAATTCATTGTTGAAAATTCTGAGTGTGAGTATAATGATTTGGAGAGGAGACTAAGATTTGGATTTAGCAGCAAGCTTAGTATTTAACAGAGGTATAACTCTTACACTGTGTTCTTAAATTTGAGTTTGATAAATTCTTAGAAGTGCATGAATTCTCCGTTAATTGGATTAAGGAATGTTGCCAACTTGTTATCTAAGCTTGTATGCATGTTATAAATATAATATGATTAGAATTGAGCATTTTACGTGAAAACTTTCGTGTATGGGTTTTGGTTTCTGCCGAAGCAGAACCATTCCTGGTTCCATCCAGGAAGGGCACAGCTGCGCCCGTCCTGTAGTACAGACCAGCGCAGCTTCGCCGTCTGCTTGTTCTGAAGTGGTTCTAGAGCAGCGTAGATGTGCCGCTCCCACAATTCAGAACAGCGCAGCTGCGCCGTGCACCAGTCTTGAACCTTGACTTCTGTTATAATCTGATAAATTCTAACATGATGATATTACTTGAACATGCATAAAAATAGGTTTAACATATGGATATATGCTCCTTGAAATAAGCATGAATGTTTTGGATTGCATTAATATACATTTACTAAAGGAAATTTATAGTTTTGAAAATAGACTTTGACGATACTTATGATATTTATGTTCTGACTTTGTGAGCATGTGTGAATGGTCTAGCTATGCATGAAACGTGATTCTAAGGTGTTTGGTATACACTAGAATGCATGGTTTAAGTTAAAATGATTTCAAAAAGAAACTCGGACTTTTTGCAAACTAAGTTGCATGAATGTGGTGTGGATATATTCTGAACGTGTAAGATAGCATGCTAGTATTCCTAATCGTGATCTATATGACAAGCTAGACTTAAAGAGAGTATTCAAGCATGATTTTAAACAATTTTCATGGAATGTATGATAATAACTATGTGTTAATGAAAAGGATAAGTGTGAGCATGCATATTACAGAATGTATAACATTCTTAAGGGTGTTAAATAGTTAATATGTTTAACCTTTTGATTTCATGAACTTAGTTGGCCTTAATTCCATAGAAATTCCAACTAGAGATATAATATGTAAATGTGGACTTGAAATGACCTTATGAAAGTCCAAGACCTCTTAAGATGTATGCTTGTTATGTGTTAACACTCTGGTATGCTAAGAAGTGGAATGAAACCAAGAAAACAAAAACCCATGTCTGATATGGTCAGGGGACAGCGCAGCTGCACTGGTCCCAAGCCTAAGCTTAGCGCAGCTACGCTGCAGGGAAAGTTGGTCTGGACATTTTTCTTGCTTTCTGATCTTGTCAACTTGTTTATAGTACTATTCTAAGCTATTAAACAGAGTCTGATTGATGTTGATGGTATTCATATGTAATGATGATATAATATGAAGAGTTTAAACTTGTAAAAGGATCCTAAAGATAGTAAAGACGCTATAAATTAAGAGCTCGTGATTCAATATGATGCTATACGTGGTATGATTGTGTATCAAGGATAAGACTTAACATATGTACTGATTATATGTATGAGATAGTATATGTATTCAACTTATGTAACTAATGAATATACCTATATACGTAACTATGTTACAATAGAATTTTAAAGTGTTGATAAGTTATAAATTGGTAGACTACGCTTAAGGCAAGTTCTCTAACTCTCATAACTTTACATATGATGTAAATTCGAATTGTTGCTATATCGACCATATCTACATCGAACAAATATCTGTTACTATTCGAAAATCGATTTTATATCTTGATGTTGTTGCAAGTATTGAACTTATCGTTCCTAAATGCATTTACAAAAGTGTCTAAGCCAATTGATTCAGCTAGGCTAATATCGTATGCTAGAAAGTTATCCAAACCAATTGACTTGGTGCGGACTCTTATAAATCTACTGAGATGAACAACCCTCATAGAAGGGAAAATTATATACAATTGTCGGGGAACCGACGTGCGCACATAAGTATGATTAAATGTTATGCATAACGTAAGGTACTTTAGGCTGATCACCTGTTGTACTTGTTTTATTAGATTTTCAGCATAATACTGTTAATTCTAATAAGAGTTCATAGTCCTTAACGACTGCTCAGTGTTCATTATTCTTGAACCTTAAATGGTTAAAACATGAGTCCTATTGATATCTTCAGTCCATAACTACATTTATTGAGAGCTATTGATACTTCTTATTATTCTTGAACTATTATTTACTGTTATACCCTTGAGATTTGAAATTCTTATTATACACCCTTATTGCTATATTACTTGCTGAACAAACTTGTTGCTCATTCTTGCTTTCCCTAAAACATTTCAGTTAAGGCAGAGCAGTGCGAACCCTCTGGCACAGACAAGGGCAAGGGCAAGGCTACGACGTAGCTTTATTCTCTTTAGATTATTATGATGATTGTAATAAAACTTTTTTCATATTATGTATTAGTTATGTTTAAGATATGTTTAAGTTACGAGACCGTGGGACACGAATATTTATATTAAATCAATGTAAATTATTCTATTATTCCGTTGCATGAAATGTTAGTATGTTATTAGAATATAGATCGTGATGCACCGAATTCGAGACGCGAGTGGTCCGAATTCGGGGGCGTCATAACGCATGCTTGGTTTTCTAGTAGTTAACCAACTTTACCCAACCCAAATAAATAAAAATAGTTAACCAACCCATTTGGTTCCAGTTAATATGAGTTGACCCGACAGTTAACTAACTATATTGACAGGTCTACCTACAATGTTGTGTAGTTGCTACAAGGACTGCAAATGTCTTGATATAGCTAAAAAAACTCTAAATTCTCATTTAAAGCCAAAATGTATCCAACATTCTTTGTTTCAAAATACATCCCAATAATACCATACGTTTACAGTTTCAAATTCACTTTTCAATATAATTACTATATTGAATTGTGAATTTGACTACATCCAAAAAATATACCAAACTGTCCATAAAATTAAGCTGTGGCGCACTACCTAATCATGTACAAAACAGCCTAAAAACCAAAATACAAGTGTAACCCTGTACATCCACCATTACCTCGAGGCTCTACATGTACCTGCTCACATAAGTTGTCCACTCACCCCGTACTTCATCAATTTGTTCTTGTGTGTACGTTAATCCATTTTCCTTATCCCACTGAAATAAAATAACAAAAAAATTTAGTCTCCCACTGTAGACTAATTGGCAAGTCTATTAGTTAAGATTTGAAAATAAATTATGCAAAAAATAAAGCTTAAAAATAATAACTAACCTTGGCCACAAAGTCCAAACTACCATCCACAACCATCTCCTTCATAAAACGCATCACAAAATACCCGAACTCCTTGTATGTTGGTTGTACAGGAGTTCCCTAAACACAATTAGTAATTTTGTCATAATAATCAACAAAAATAACAAATGTCCATAATTAAACATTTTATGCTAATTAAATATATATACATATGTTGAACATTATTCTTTTCTTTTTTGGGTACATATGTTGAACATTTTCCGTGATAGAAAAGGACCAACTATTTCTAGATTCAATTTATCTAAATAACTATATTTTAATTAATTCTTCAAAAATTCATATATTTACTTCTAGAGACACAATCCCATATATAAAACAATACTTTCAGTTTCAGAAAAGTAAGTAATAGCTTGCAGTGCAATGATACAAATTGGGACAAAATATAAATATGCAGGTAACAAGTCATAAACAAATGTCAAAACTCACTAGTGAGAGACTCCACCCAAATTTTATGATAGAAAATTTATTTGAAGCTTACAGTTCCAAGAGTTAGAAGACTTTTGTTTATGTAAGATCCTTCCTTTCTCCTTAGTCCAGTGATTTCAGTTTTCGAACTCTCAGATCCAGCAAGATCAATTAAGTTCTACATCAAACAGATGAGAGAAATATTATGATACATGATGTCAGACAAAGAAAAAAATATGCTCGAGTTTCATGAATGTTTTTGGACATAAAAGTTGGGAAAAGATTACTCCATCATATTCATCTCCATGCGCACTGCTTTCAATCATCTGCAAAATTAGTAGAGATAGAGGCTATCGCAACATATGTTTTAATAGGTTGTCTAAAAAAATACTGATCACAATAAGAAAATATACTAAAACACTTGGGATTACAGGAAAAAATACAAATATAAATATTAAATACACACATAAAACTTTTTCATTCTTCACAACAAAACTACTATTTCATTCAAGTTTAAGTTAAAAAATTATATTGGGAGATGCAAGTAATGTTAACTACCTAAATTGTTATATAGTCTAACCACTTGACTTCAAGAATTTATCAAGTCCCGAGAACACTAGATCTTGGCCTAATTGCAGATTTTACATTCTTACATACTTCATCAACCTCTCATACACAAAATACAATCAAATCTCAAGATAGCCAAAAGCAAGAGGACATGTCAATGCAAATAAAAATGACTCAGACACTTATTTCAATGCAATTAATAAAAACTAAAAATGTGAAATGCATACCAGCGTAAAAATTGTGTGACTGCGGCTACTCAGCAGGTTAAAATTGTTAAGAGGCAACATGTCGGTGCTCTGTCATCAAACAGATTAGTGAAAACCAGAACTTAAAATATTAAGATATTAATATTCATTGAGTTACAAGGACAGGTCAGGGAGAGACAGGGAGGGTATATCTTTGTTTTTATTTTTTATTTTTTTGATGAAGGAGATGTTTCTGCAATACCTTCTCCGGCAACAATGAAAGAAAGAGCATGGCCAAGTGATAAGACATCTTCTTCCTTTATACCCTCAACATAAATACCCTGTTAATATATAGCTTCCATTAGTATAACAACAATATATGAAGCAAGAGGCACCCGTTATTTGATATAAGGTGAAACCGTGAAAGTAACTCCAAAAATAAATTTTTCTACAAATGGATAGTCAAATTTGTTCACACTAGAATAAATCTTAAGTAAGAATCTACAATGCAAATTGAAACTTAAAATTTAAAAATAGTACACTGTTTTTGTACAACAAGTATAATAACCCCAAAAAAATAAGGATCAGAATTTACAGAGTAATTATAGAGACTTGTGCATCTTCTCTAACGCGCAAGTTTTGACCGGTAGGATCAAGCAAGTCATTTATAACCTGATATCAAAACCATGAGTAACATCACAGATCAAAAAATTTCCCTTGTATGAAGATACAACACAATCATTAGAGAATGAAGTCTAGCTAGCCACATGTCAAAAGAAGGATATCTTCACCATATTAAACCCACAACTAAACAATCACTCACTCATTCGAAATACTAATAGTTGCTTAAAGATGGCATGTTCATCACAATGCAAATGTAGACTTATATGCCCGCAGCTATATGCTAATAAGCTTATTAATGGTATATCTGACCCCATTATAGATTTCGAGATAGGATACGCGAAGTAAGAACTCACAACATATTCCATGCTTTAGTTTGTAACATATAGAGGACTGAGTGGGAGATGGTGGCATATTAGGATAACTAGATCTTGTCGAAAAATTATGGCGAGCAGGTTACTTCTTATCTATCTACTGATGTAGTGGTGGTAGTTCACACATAATATACCAACAGTCCCAACACTTAACTAATTAAGTATACATAATTTATTTTCAAGTACACCCACACAACCTTAAATCTTCTTGCCCTTCTAAGACAACAATGCACAAGAAAGATTCAAATGGTTTACATAGTGCATCAAATGCAACTTTCAATATCTTCCAATCTTATACTCGGATAATTTTTTAATCTCAGATTGAACAAAAGAAATATTATACAATATGAATGGATTAACATTTAGATATCACTGAAAACGAGGAAATAGTAGAGGCTTGAATGTTGGTGATTGGAAATCTAATTAAATAAATAACATGTGAAAAACAAATGACTAGTCAACAAATTAGTTGTTATGAAAGAGAGTAATATTAGTGCATAGTCTATAAAAGTGCAGTTTATGGCATAACGCTAATTACTTAAATTGATATTTTTGCCAATGTGCATTACTAGTATGTCATTTTTATAACTTTAAAGCATAACATTCATTCATCGGACAAATCCACGTACGTTATGGTAGTGGAAATTTATTTTCAGTATACCAGCATTTAATGTTAACTGAGTAAGTCTCTAGAACAGAATAGCACACATACATTGTAGAGGGACTCTTCAGCTTCAAGAATATGTACAACATGCCCCATCTTTGGACGCTTCTGACTATTTAGGTCAACACAATGCAAAGCTACTAGAAGTGCTCGCTTCAATGCCCTCGAAGAAGGCTTTTGTGGAAGCTTTGGATCCAAAACTCCCTCTGAATTCCCGTTAGAAACCATCTGCTTCAGGTAGTCGACTAAGTTCACCTGAGATATCCACCACTTAAAATGAAAAGCAGCATTCACAAACCCAAAAAAGAAAAAACACCCTCAACATGATTCTTTTCTCTACATTAGTTGTATATATGTGGTTAAAGTGATTCAAATTTATGTAAGTTTATCAGCAGGATACAAATTATGGTAAATTAGAGAAAACATCATCTGGAGGTCGACTGTAGTCAATTAAACATCCACACAACCTTAAATCTTTATGCCCTTCTAAGACAGCAATGCACAAGGAAGATTCAAATGGTTTACATAGTGCATCAAATGCAACTTTCAATATCTTCCAATCTTAAACTCGGATAATTTTTTAATCTCAAATTGAACAAAAGAAATATTATACAATATGAATAGATTATACAAGTCAGAACTGAAGTGCTCAATTGTTTGGCATACACCAACGAAAATACATGCAAATATTTCCACCTCCTAATAGCTGATTACCTTTATCAATATGAAATTCTTTTCCCAAAAATAGTATTAGACTATGTCAAACATAAATTTGCTCACTCAAATATATAGAGTAATACAAAATTTAAACCACGTTCCTATAATCTAATTGCACCTTAAATCTAAAAATTAAGCTAAGTTTATAACTCCAAATTCATAGTATTAAACATAACAAGAAAAACCAAGTTCGCAAAGCATGGTAATTACATTACCTCATTCCATTTCGACCTTTGCTCCAACCTCTGCTAACTTCGCAATAATCTTCTCCCCCTCCTCCTTGGAAACCCCCTTATTCAACAAAGTAGGCGCTCTCCCCACCAAATCTTTGGCTTCCTTTAACCCCAAATCAGTACACGTACTCACTTCCTTAATAATTTTGATCTTCACTGAGGCATCAAACCCTCCCTCTAACTTCAAATCGAACGCCTTCTTCTCCGCCACCTTCTCCTCCCCTTTGGCCGCCCGGCGCCCTTTGCCGCACCCTTCATTCTGAACCCCATCCCAGGCAATTGAATGCAAAACGAACACTTCCCCCTTCCCCTTCCCGTGATCTGGCGACGCCTTTCGTCCGCAGTCCAGATATGGCATATGAGATGCTTAACTCTCTAGTATGTCTTGATTATCTCGTCCGCAGTCCAGACATGGGATATCAAAATCGTAAGGAGATGGGGCCGGATATGGTTGGGGGTGGAATGTTAGGGCAAGTTTTAAAACAAGAGTTTATTTGTTAGTTTTTACACGGACACGTGGGCTTCGTCCTTATTCCTGGACTCCGTTTTTTACATACATAACGTTTTATTTAAGAAAACGTTATGACCTTAAACCAAAAATTACCCCTTATAAACTCACAATATTTTTACATATATAACTACAACATTTTGTCAAAAAAATATTGTGCAGAAAAACACCACAACGTTTTTTATAAAAAATCTTATTGTTTAAGTGTCATTTTTTTACTATTTTGTAATAGTGTGCTCAGATATTTTGGGATCCTTGATGTAGACATTTTGAGCTTATGTGTCAGCTCATTTTTAGCTTGCTTGTCACATCAGCCTGTTTTCTCACCTAACACCACTGACGTGTCGCTTTAAGCAACCTAGTTGTTAGACACATCTTCTAATCTTTAATTTCAACCAAGGATGTTTGGTGAATGCATCAGGACCTTTAATCAACAACACTCCATTGTCAGTCATGTTTTCAAACTTGACTTACTCTACGAAGTTGAAGGATCATAGTGTTTACTCTACATCCTGTGCTTGCACACTGTATTGCACAGTATTTTATATTTCAATAATTGTCACTGCATAGTATTTTACATTATCAAATCAATAATTCATATTATTTGAATAATATTATTAGATAGCATTATTGGCAATGTCTAGGAAGTTCTGTCTAGGAAAGGGATTTGGTCACCAAATTGCGCGCCAGTAAGAAAAAATTCTTATCGGAAAGGCCCCTTTTTTCTTGGAACGACCTGGTTGTCATTATTGTGATTCTGTAATATTATTTGTGAATAATAATTAATTATTGATAAATATGATAAGTAAATATTTATTCAATTTTGATATAAATGGAGGAATTTTTAGCAAAAGATACAATTGTTGAAAGTTGATATTTTATCTTCGTCGATAAAATATTTTATTTAAATATATTATTATAATATAACATTATAAGAGTATAATGTGATAATATAATAGTATAATTTTATAATTTAAATGGTAATATTTCATAATTCATGGTACTTTTCTATTTTGGTAAGAGATATTATTTTTCCCGTAAATGATGTTACTTTCTTTCAATATTCGTAAAGAATATTTTTTTTTCATATTTCATATTATGAAAGTGATAATATTTCATTTCATATTCTTAAATTTAAACTTACTACGGTAAGTATTGCTTCTATAATTTCTGAAATGATCAGAAATTCCTTGAGTTTTGCGTTTCATCTATTATCTTTCACCGAAATGTTGGTATAAACTTTTTTATGAAATTTTTACTTTTTCATGTCGGGGATACTATTCACAAATGCGGTACTATTCACGAATACGGTACTATTCCCGAGTACTATTCACGACAAAAATTAAATTTTCTTTTCTTTGTCCAAGTTATCTGTTATGATTCTTATCTTTATTGGATCAGTGTTTTGAACTTCATTCTTGAATTTTGCTCCACAATTGATTATTATGAAGTATTCTTGAATTTTGATAAATTAAAGTACGAATATCTAATATTTGTCCTTTATCTCACTGGATTCGTTCTTTATATTATTTTTCATCATCCTCAGTCTTATAAAATGGTGATACAAATGAATATCTTTGGCCTGTAGTGCAAAGATGAATGATTACTTGATGAATATCTTTGGCCTGTAGTGCAAAGATGAATGATTACCTGAAGAATATTTTTGGCCCGTAGTGCAAAGATGGACCGGTGTTGATATGATTATGACCACTGGCGATGCAAATGAATATCTTTGGCCCGAAGTGCAAAGATGAATATTTGATTTGAATATATTGATTGATGTTACAGGGATAAAATATTAATGATGGACTTTAAATCATAAAAGATAGTAGACATCATTGTCTACTTAACTCTTCTAATGAATTGTTATTTTCGCTGCAGTAGTTGATCTAAAACGTATTGTCCATAATATTTTATCTGATTTATTGAAGACTAACGATAAATTATTCTTCATTATCTTAATCATAATATTCTTTACAGGGCTAGTTGAGTTCACCCTTTTCATCCATTGTTCTCTTCAGGAAATGAGAATGTCGCAGGGACTAGTCGGGGGACAGAGTGATGGTCCGAGTTAGAGCAGTAGTAGTATTTTGTAAAATAGTGTGATAATAATTGTAATAAGGACTTATTTTGAGTGTTTATATTTTTTACATGTTTGTATTGACACTCACAGTTGTGTGGTCGTATTTTGCACGACCGTATGATATAAAAGATTGTATTTGGATTCTGTACCATGTATTTGGCGACTCAGAATGGGTTAAGTATTGAACCTATTTTGGGGACGTCATAGCCTAGGTAATATGATCTTATGATTGTTTCACTAGTACAAAAATGACCTTTGGACACGGTTGAGAAAAATTAAAGGGACACGGTGGAAGCAAAACTCGTGACAAAAAAATTTCTTTAAGGGTAATGGTCACGGGATTAGGTAGTCAAGTTTAGTTACGGTGATTCACCGTGACTAGTATCAATATGTAATTTTCTGATAACGGTAGTTTGTAGTTAACGTGACTATTTTTTTTTATGAATTTAGATACGGTTTGCTCACCGTGACTATTGAATTATTGTCACAGAGAAAGTTTGTGCCGTGATTAATTTTGTATTTTTATAGACACGGTGTTCTATGTTCATATGATCAATATAAAATCCGTAATTTAGACACGATAGTGCATCCGTATCTAAATATTAAGGATTTTGGTTTTAAAGTTATACGAAGGCCACGGAGGGAAGTCTTCTTGAAAAACACCGAGCGCGCATGAAGATGGCCCTATTTCTTTTTCCCTGTGAGATTTCCTCCCCCATTTTTTTTCCTCTCAAATTTATTTCCTCCCACATCACATCTTCTCCTCCCCATTTATTTGTTCTGACATCTGATACATAGAGCTATAGTTTCCTCCCCCGTTTCCCCCACCCCATTTGATATTTCTCAATTTTGGCGGCTGCAACACGACGACATGTGGTAGCGCACGCGGCTGCCCAGGGCGACGACACAGAGGAGAGCTTTGTTGGGAGTTGAGGTGAGGGGTGCGGCTGCACGGCGAGGCAGACGGGCAGCTCCCTCTTCTTCTTTATATACTTCTTCTCTTTTACCTCTCTCTGACTTCGATCTCTCAGTCATCCTCCCTCTCTTTCTGATTTTCCCAAATTGCAAGGTTAGGGTTTGGTTTTTACCCCCAAATTTTATTTTTTCAGTTTTATTAATTTTTTTATGTCTACTATTTGCTTGATTTTCATCCTGAAGAATGCTTATATAGTTATTTTACTTTATTCTTTTCTCCCTCTTTATGATAAGTGATAACAGAGCACATACATGTTGGTTCCACAAATTTCAATTTACTCAGCAGCAGGAGCCGTACAATATTCACACTGGTATCCATACTATGAGAATGGAACTAATACACATTATTTGATTATTGCACTTCTGTTTTCATTTTCTTGTAGCAAATCACAAATGTTCATTTCTTGTACGTAATTACAGTTGTGACGCCCCCAAAATAGGTTCAATACTCCACCCATTTTGAGTCGCCAAATACACTCAATAAAATTCAAATACAATCTTACATATCACACGGTCGTGCAAAATACGACCACACAACTGAGTGTCAATACAGACATGTAGAAAATATTAATATTCAAACTAAGTCCTCATTACATTTATTATCACACTATTTTAATTAAAACAAATAGTGAGGACTTCTACAGCTCTAACTCGGACCATCACTCCATTCCCCGACTAGTACCCGCGATATTCTCATTTCCAGAAGAGAACAATGGAAGAAAATGGTGAGCTCAACTAGCCTAGTAAAGAATATTATGACTAAGATAATGAAAAATAAATTATCGTTAGCCTTCAATATATCAGATAAAATATTATGGACAACAAGTTTTAGATCAATATTCGCAGCGGAAATAATAATTCATTAGAAGAGTTAAGTAGAGAATGATATCTACTATCTTCTTTGATTTAAAAGTCCATCATCAATATTTTATCCCTGTAACATCAATCAATATACATCTCAAATCAAATATCCATCTTTGCACTACGGCCAAAGATATTCATTTGTATCATCAGTTGGTCATGTTCATCTCAACACCTGTCCATCTTTGCACTACGGGCCAAAGATATTCATCAGGTAATTATTCATCTTTGCACTACAGGCCAAAGATATTCATCACGTAATTTTTCATCTTTGCACTACAGGCCAAAGATATTCAGTTATATCACCATTTAGAACTGATGATGATGAAAAATAATACGAATAACGGATCCAGTGAGATAAAGGATAAATATTAGAGAATTTATCCAGAGTTCAAGAATGAAGATCAAAACCTGGATCCAATCAAAGATTATTTGGAAGAAGAAAAAAAAAATAATTTACCGTGAATAGTACCCCGTGAATAGTAACTCGTGAATAGTAACTCATGAATAGTAACTCGACATGAAAAGATAAAAATTTTACAAAAAAATTCAGACCAATATTCCAGTGAAATAATATTAGATGAAGCGCAAAACTCAAGTAATATCTGATCATTTCAGGAATTATAGAAGCAATACTTACCATAGTAAGTTTAGAGTTAAGAATCTGAAATGAAACAATATACGAAATTACAATTGAATTTTCACCCGTCTGGCGGTAGTCCGCTCAGACAGATTATTTTCACAATTTAATAACAACTGAATACGAAGGGTTATTCACCCGTCTGGCGGTAGTCCGCTCAAACAGATTATTTTTACAATTTAATAACAACTGAATACGAAGATTCACCCGTCTGGCGGTAGTCCGCTCAGACAGATTATTCTAACAGAATAATAAGGAATGGAATAATAACCTTTACGAGTATTAAAAGAAAATAACTCTCTTCATGAATACGAAAGAAATAATACCCCTTACCTTAAAATTTTGGATACTGCACTAGTGTGATAGCAGAATACTCTTCTTCTATCTCTCTTATTCTCTCTATACTTTCTCTCTCTATAGCTTTAGTGAATTGTTTATAAATAATGAAGAAATGAGCTTCTATTTATAGGCTCGACAGAGTAAGGGTAAAATAGTCTTTTCGTCATAATTTATGACATCATCGTTTACATCATCGATCTATGACATCATTGCTTACCTCATCGCTCCGATGACATCATTGTTTGCATCATAAGAGTTCAAATTCAATTTGCACTCTTCCACCTCGTTTAACTTTTATACCATGAATTTACTATAATAATGTTACCATTCAAATTATAAAAATCATACTATTATGTAATCACATCATACTACTATAATGTAATATTATAATAATATATTTGAATGAATTATTTTATCGGACAAGATAAAATACCAACTTTCAACAAATGTCACATGTAAAAAAAAAATTCCTTCGTTTAAATCCACATTGAATAAATATTTCCTTATCATATATATCAAAAATTAATTATTCACAAATAATATTACAGAACTATAATATTGACAACCAGGTCGTTCCCAGGAAAGAGGGGGCCTTCCGATAAGGATTTCTCCTTACTGGCGCGCAGTTAATCAACCCCTTTCCTAGACAGAACTTCCTTAGACATTGCCAATAATGCTATCTAATAATATTATTCAAATAATATGAATTATTGATTTGATAATTTGAAATAATGTGCAATGACAATTATTGAATCAATAATATAAAATAGCAAAGTAGCACTTATTGATATAAAATATCAACGTAGCAAATATTGGACTAATAAAATATTATGCAATTATTGAATCAATAACATAAAATATTGAACAGTAATTACTGTAACAATAATTGAGTAAGTGCCTTCCTACGTAAGAATCAATAATTCAAAATACTGTGCAATACCGTGTGCTACTGTGCAACACCACGTATTACTGTATTTTAACCACCGGGTATTTCCACAGTACTAACGGTAACAGTTTTGCCGTTATTATAAAAAAAAGTTATTTCTGTCGCTTTCTATATCCGACATTCATTCCGTTGTGGGGTCCACCAATGACTGCGCCGTTGTACGAATATTCTCCTACAAAAAGAATATTCCTCGACCAAACGAATATTCCCCGACACAACGAATATTTTATAACCACTTGCTTACTTTGTAAACTTTGCACATTTCACCCATAACTTATCACATTTATCAAATCAACACCTTACTATTTCAAAATAATATATAAAGAAAATTAAATCTTATTCATAAAATTTAGGGTCTTACAACCTCCCCTCCTTATGAAATTTCGTCATCGAAATTGACGTACGTACCTGGTATGTCGAAAAGATGAGGGTACCTTGTTTTCATTTCCGATTCTAACTCCCAGGTCATTTCCTCGATATCATGGTTCCTCCACAAAACTTTAACTTGAGGTATAACCTTTGAGCGTAGGTCATGTTCCTTCTTATCCAAGATCTTAACAGGTACCTCCTCGTATGTTAGATCTTCGGCTATCTCGTCTAGTTCTAACTCAATAATGTGGTTTGGATCTTTCACATATTTATGAAGCATAGATATATGAAAAATATTATGAACACGAGACATGCTTGGAGGTAAGGCGAGTCTATAGGCCACATTTCCTACTCGATCAAGGATTTCAAATGGACCAATGAATCATGGGTTGAGTTTTCCTCTCTTTCTGAATCTCGTAACTCCTTTCCATGGAGCAACACGTAATAATACATGATCTTCGACATTAAACTCCACGTCCCTTCGATAAAGATCAGCATAACTCTTTTGCCGATCTTGTGCAGTTTGTATACGTTGCCGAATCATTTGAATCTTTTTCGTAGTCATACGTACTAACTCCGGTCCCAACAATGTTGCTTCACCCACCTCGTCCCAACATACTGGAGAACGATATTTTCGTCCATACAACGCCTCGAATGGAGCCATGCCTATACTTGCCTGATAACTGTTGTTGTAGGAGAATTCCACCAATGGTAGGTACTTATCCCAACTCCCTTTGAAGTCTAGAACACAGAGTCTCAATAGATCTTCAAGAGTTTGGATAGTCCTTTCCGATTGCCAGTCCGTTTGTGGATGATATGCCAAACTGAATCATAAATTCGTGCCCATAGCTTTCTGCAAGCTGACCCAAAATCGTGAAGTGAATCTTGGGTCACGATCCGAAATTATGGATACTGGCATGCCATGTAATCTCACAATCTCATTCACGTACATACGAGCAAGACGTTCAAGGGAATAAGTCTCTCGTATAGGCAAGAAATGAGCAGACTTGGTTAATCTATCAACAATAACCCAAATCGCATCTATGCCTTTAGAAACCTTGGGAAGACCAGTAACAAAATCCATGGTAATGTGTTCCCACTTACACTTTGGAATCTCAAGCGGTTGCAACGGACCCTTTGGCACTTGATGCTCTGCCTTGACACGTTGACATGTTAAGCATCTCAAGATAAATTCCGCGATCTCTCTCTTCATATTGCTCCACCAAAATGTATGTCGAAGATCACGATACATTTTGGTACTCCCAGGATGGATTGCAAACGGTGTGTTGTGTGCCTCCATCATGATTCTATACTTCAAATCAGAATCGTCAGGAACACGAAGTCTGGAGTTGACTCGAAGTATTCCTTCTTCATTAATCCTTGCTTCTGGAATAGCACCTTCTTGCACCTTCTTCTTCATCTTTATCAGCTCCGGGTCTGTAGCTTGAGCAGCTTTAACTTTATCAATCAAAGCTGGTTCTACGCGTATACTTGACATCATCGCATGGGTCTCCGGAGTCTTGAACTCTATCTCCATCTTTTGTAAATCACACAAAATAGGCCTTGAAAGTATCGCATTCGTTCCCGCATATGATCTTCTACTCAACGCGTCAGCTACCACGTTCGCTTTGCCAGGATGGTATTGGATGGTATGATCGTAATCTTTCAACAGCTCAAGCCAATGTCGTTGTCGCATGTTGAGTTCCTTCTGGGTGAAGAAATACTTGAGGCTCTTATGATCCGTATAGATCTCCACTTTCTCTCCATACAGGTAGTGTCTCCAGATCTTCAACGCAAAAATGACTGCTGCCAACTCTAGATCATGAGTAGGATAATTCCTCTCATATTCCTTGAGTTGTTGCGAGGCATAGGCTATGACTTTCCCATGTTGCATGAGAACACATCCTAACCCTTTGCCCGAAGCATCGTTGTAAATGACAAATCCATCTGAACCAGATGGTATCATCAGAACAGGTGCCGAAATGAGTCTCCTCTTGAGCTCTTGAAAGCTCTTCTCGCATTTCTCGTTCCATACAAATTTTGTATCTTTCCGAGTCAGCTGAGTTAATGGATTAGCGATTCGAAAAAATCCTTCCACGAATCTCCGATAATAACCAGCTAAGCCTAGAAAGCTACGTACTTTGGTCACCGACTTCGGTTGCTCCCAACTTTGTATTGCTTCAATCTTCGCCGGGTCCATAGATACTCCACGTTTTGGTACTACGTGCCCAAGGAATGCTACTTCCTCAAGCCAGAACTCGCATTTCTTCAGCTTGGCATATAGCTTGTTTTCACGAAGCCTTTGAAGTACCAGCTTCAAGTGGTGCTCATGATCTTCACGGCTTTTGGAATAGATGAGGATGTCATCAATAAAGACAACCACGAACTGATCCAAATATTTCTTGAATACACGGTTCATCATATCCATAAAAGCAGCAGGAGCATTAGTCAATCCAAAAGACATGACTAAGAATTCATAATGCCCGTATCGAGTTCTGAAAGCAGTCTTCGGAATATCCTCAGTTTTAATCTTCAGCTGATGATATCCAGAACGAAGATCGATCTTTGAAAAGAATTGTGCACCTTGCAATTGGTTGAACAGGTCATCAATACGAGGTAACGGATACCAATTCTTGATGGTGACATGGTTCAACTCCCGATCGTCAATACAAAGTCGCATCCTCCCGTCTTTCTTCTTTACGAATAAAACAGAAGCACCCCAAGGAGATGTACTAGGACGTATAAAACCGATGTCTAACAACTCCTGTAGTTGGACCTTTAACTCCTGAAATTCTATAGGAGCCATTCGATATGGGGTTTTAGAAATGGGTTTTGTACCGGGTTCAAGGTCAATAAAGAATTCAACTTCACGTTCCGGGGGTAGACCGGGAAGTTTTTCGGGAAATACATCAGAAAACTCATTAACAACAGAAATATCATTCAAACCTGATGTATTCTGGTTTAGATCAGTGACATGAGCTAAGAAAGCTTGACATTCGTTTTTCAATAAACGAATAGCTTTGCGACTTGAAATGACATTGACAGATTTTAGTGGTTTGGTGGTTTGAATTCGCACAACAAGTTGGTTAGGAATATAAAAACTAACAACCTTACGAAAACAATCAATTTTGGCATGGTAAGTGGTTAACCAGTCAATTCCTAAAATCACGTCAAATGCAAGTATTTTCAAAGATATAAGATCAACAGGTAAGGTAAGGGTACCAATCTGAATCAAGCAAGATTTGTAAACTGTAGATGTAACGAAAGTTTCTCCTAACGGAGTTTCAACAGATAAGTCAAAGTTTCTCCTAACGGAGTTTCAACAAATAAACTGTAGAACTGAGAATGATGAAAAATAATACGAATAACGGATCCAGTGAGATAAAGGATAAATATTAGAGAATTTATCCAGAGTTCAAGAATGAAGATCAAAACCTGGATCCAATCAAAGATGATTTGGAAGAAGAAAAAAAAATAATTTACCGTGAATAGTACCCCGTGAATAGTAACTCGACATGAAAAGATAAAATTTTTACAAGAAAGTTCAGACCAATATTCCAGTGAAATAATATTAGATGAAGCGCAAAACTCAAGTAATATCTGATCATTTCAGGAATTATAGAAGCAATACTTACCATAGTAAGTTTAGAGTTAAGAATCTGAAATTAAATAATATACGAAATTACAATTGGATTTTCACCCGTCTGGCGGTAGTCCGTTCAGGCAGATTATTTCCACAATTTAATAACAAATGAATACGAAGGGTTATTCACCCGTCTGGCGGTAGTCCGCTCAAACAGATTATTTTCACAATTTAATAACAACTGAATACGAAGATTCACCCGTCTGGCAGTAGTCCGCTCAGACAGATTATTCCAACAGAATAATAAGGAATGGAATAACAACCTTTACGAGTATTAAAAAAAATAACTCTCTTCATGAATACGAAAGAAATAATACCCCTTACCTTAAAATTTTGGAGACTGCACTAGTGTGATAGCAAAATACTCTTCTTCTTTCTCTCTTATTCTCTCTATACTTTCTCTCTCTATAGCTTTAGTGAATTGTTTATAAATAATGAAGAAATGAGCTTCTATTTATAGGCTCGGCAGAGTAAGGGTAAAATTGTCTTTTCGTCATAATTTATGACATCACCGATCTATGACATCATTGCTTACCTCATCGCTTCGATGACATCATTGTTTACCTCATCGCTCCGATGACATCATTATTTGCATCATAAGAGTTCAAATTCAATTTGCACTCTTCCACCTCGTTTAACTTTTATACCATGAATTTACTATAATAATGTTACCATTCAAATTATAAAAATCATACTATTATGTAATCACATCATACTACTATAATGTAATATTATAATAATATATTTGAATGAATTATTTTATCGGACAAGATAAAATACCAACTTTCAACAAATGTCACATGTAAAAAAAAAATTCCTTCGTTTAAATCCACATTGAATAAATATTTCCTTATCATATATATCAAAAATTAATTATTCACAAATAATATTACAGAACTATAATATTGACAACCAGGTCGTTCCCAGGAAAGAGGGGACCTTCCGATAAGGATTTCTCCTTACTGGCGAGCAATTAATCAACCCCTTTCCTGGACAGAACTTCCTTAGACATTGCCAATAATGCTATCTAATAATATTATTCAAATAATATGAATTATTGATTTGATAATTTGAAATAATGTGCAATGATAATTTTTGAATCAATAATATAAAATAGCAAAGTAGCACTTATTGATATAAAATATCAACGTAGCAAATATTGAACCAATAAAATATTATGCAATTATTGAATCAATAACATAAAATATTGAACAGTAATTACTGTAACAATAATTGAGTAAGTGTCTTCCTACGTAAGAATCAATAATTCAAAATACTGTGCAATACCGTGTGCTACTGTGCAACATTATGTATTACTGTATTTTAACCACCGGGTATTTCCACAGTACTAACGGTAACAGTTTTTCCGTTATTATATAAAAAGGTTATTTCTGTCGCTTTCTATATCCGACATTCATTCCGTTGTGGGGTCCACCAATGACTGCGTTGTTGTACGAATATTCTCCAACAAAAAGAATATTCCTCGACCAAACGAATATTCCCCGACACAACGAATATTTTATAACCACTTGCTTACTTTGTAAACTTTGCACATTTCACCCATAACTTATCACATTTATCAAATCAACACCTTACTATTTCAAAATAATATATAAAGAAAATTAAATCTTATTCATAAAATTTGGGGTCTTACAACAGTGTTTATTTCTTGAGTCGAATATAAGTCATACTCAAATTAGCTCTATTAGTAGTATTTTGGGCCTTATTTACATACATACATCCAAAGCTTCCAATAGTACTCCTTCCTTATACATTGTTGATAGTATAAAAAGTATATGAACTAACTAGTTTGTAATGTGTTGGTTATTTATATATTTGATTGTGTAATGTGCTGTTATGGCTAGGAATTAAGGCCTTTAAAGTTCTGTGTGAAGTTAACATAATCTAGAATTTGTTTTGCAATACAACTTATACATTTAGTCTCGACTCTATATAGAAGCACACTTTTGTAATATGGATATGCACAAGTTCTAATTTTTATTGTTTTGGTGTGTCTTTTTCTGTTCGAGAGTTTCAGGGTTGTGTGATTTATCATGGTTTAAGTCACTTTATCAATGATAATTGGGAAATTTGATGTGGTCACAGTCAATATCTTATCATTATTTGTCTGGTGTAATGTGTTGTTTTAGATGAACATATTTAGGAAAATTACAAGTTTGATTGCTGAAAGAAAGCAATAAATATTTCTTATGAGTTATGAAATGCTCAAAAATTTCTTATGAGTTTGCTGAATCTTACATTTATTTTATTCTCACTTTTGTTTCACTTCTTCTATGCTGTTGTTCCACTAGTTACTACGTTGTCTGAGAGTGTATGAATATAGTCTTTTTATGAAGGGTTGGAATCCTGATATTTTGTCATGTACTAGGGCTTAGATTCTGATGAAGTAAAGCTTGATTTGACAATGCATAATGTATACCAGTGTGAAACTTGATGCAATGCTAATCTAAGTTGATTTGTTTTGTATCTCATGTTCTGTCATGCTGATTAGGATGGATTTGAACTTGCATCTTGCTCCCTAACTTTACATATCAAAAGACCAAACAAGCATGTTTTCATTATTTGCAAAATAGTTTTGTAGCTATTAAAAGGGCAAACTTTTGTTAAGTTCTGCTCAGGACTAATAACTGCAAGTGACAACTTCTAATTTAGGAAGAGTTTTTAAGAGTATTAGTCTGTTTTTGGTTCTGAAGATATAACAAAGGTGAGTAGAATATGAACTATGTAACATAATGTGTTGCACAACCGAATTGCGAAGTGACCCTTTGAAGTAGCCGAGACTTAAAATTATTTCATAATTCCATGGAAATCTAAGGCTCATTTTCCTCTCTGTTTGATATGCTTTGCTTTTCCTCATGATATTCATTTGGGCTCGATCCATTTAGTAAGCTATGAATTAGATTGAAAACTTAAACTGTTAGATATTTTCCAACAGTGAATATTAAGTATTATCAACCTCTAGCTTAAGTGACCTGTCTCATATATGCAGAGAAAAGCATGTAAACAGTACAAAGCACAACTATGGAATACTTACATTTATAGAACGACTTGAACTCGAGACCTTATGAAGCCAAGGTTCTTATATCATTTATTTAAAGATAAAAGGTTATGATATTATTTTCTCAAAATCAAGCTTAGAGTATGAACCTCAATATGTCATCAAGTTTTTGACATTATTTCATTGTAAAAGTTCATTCTTGTTTTTCATTTTCCTCTCAAATGTTCATGGAATAAATCTCTCCAAGTCTTCTAATTATATAAGTTCATTTATGTTTATCTGGTTATTCTTTACATTGACAGGATATTGAAGCTACAATTCATTGTGCAGAATGGTTTTCTATGGTTGGTGGATCTAGTACGGAGACAAACGAATCAAGTGCTTTTCTATTTTATGAACATATGTATTGTGGAAAGTTTCCTTAATCTAAAAATTTAAGAATTTCCTTATAGTTTAAATATACCTATCTTGATCCTATATTTTTTAAAGCTAGAAAATTTGTTGAAAGAATTGCATTAATACACAGTCCATTTCTCTTGTATCAAAAAAGAAAAAGAAAAAGAAGGAAGTGTATAATGGCATCATTTGCTTGAAATATCTCTAATTTTAGACAAAATAAGTTAGTGCTTTAGTTCAAACCACGATCATTGGTAGAGGAGAGATGGGATTTGTTTCTAGATGGGTCTTTTTATTTGTTTTTGTATGGGCCTCTGCCATGGGTGATAAAGGGTATCAAACATTCATTCATGATGAAAACATTGGAAGTTGTGCATAGTAAGGCGTAACTGCAGTATAAGTTAATTGATACTCTATCATTTGTGATAAAGGGTATCAAACATTCATTCATGATGAAAACATTCATTCATTCATCTAAGGCTCATGATGTTAGACGATCATTAATTTCATCTTATATATATGCAGGGAATTCCGAAACAAAAGGAAAATTGGGAATGTGGCTATTTCGTTATGCGGTACATGAAGGACATTATAGAAGGTTATAATTTTGCCACACTGGAATCTAAAATGGTACGTAAAACAAAATTTTCCACTTAGAACTATTAAGACTTACATTGTTATGGGAATGTGCCTAAATATATTACAAAATCTTAATTGCAGGTTTTTAACTTCAAAAATGAATATAATATGTCAGACATTGACGAAATTAGAGAGGAGTGGATCAATTTCATTACTCCGTACTTGGAGAGAAGTTAATTAATTATTGCGGTTGTTCTACATGCATATATATATATATATATATATATATATATATATATTATGAGTTTTGACTTTTGATTAAAGATGTTATATACAAATACTTTAATAAGTATGAATAAATGAGTTAATGGTATGAATGGTTTAATGTATCGATTTGGGTTAAGGTGTTTCCAGGCTTATATATATTGTTTGTTTTTGGATTCATGTTCATTTGTAGGTTGTTATTGGCGATTGACATTGTGTCACAAAAATTAATTTTTTTTAAAAAAAAAATGGAACCTTTTAGACATAGTGAAAATCGAAACCAATGTTTGTTTCGTCACGGTTGAAAATTGGTTACCAACCATTAGACACGTATTTTAATTCATTGTTGTAACCATTTTTGTAATTTAGATACGGTTTTATAAAATTCACGTTACAAAAAAAAAACCTTACATTCATATTGGTCTCGGGTTGAACTTCCAAACTGTGACCATAGGCCTACAACAAAAAAAAATTTAGATACGATTTTTATAATATTCACGTGACAAAATAATTATAAACGTAGATATTGGTCACGGTGTTATAACTACCACCGTATCTAATACCTACATATATTTTCTATTGATTGTCATTTTAGTCACGGGGTGAAATTAGATACGGTTTAAAGAAAAAAAAACGACACGGTGGAATCACCGTGACCAAAATTGATCACGAAGTCTGTAGACATGCAACTTGTAAAACTAAAACATGTATCTAAAAGTAAATAGTCACGGTTTAACACCGTGTCCAAAGTTCATTTTTGTACTAGTGTTTGCTTGTAAAATTATATTACTAATTCTTATTTCACACTCAATTGAATTGAACGAACATTGTTGTAGAATAAAAATTTATAATATTGTTGATGTTTTTAATTTTATTGTTATAAATTCTTATTGGCTAGAGTAATTAAGTTTATTTTATTATTTAATAATTGAATCATATAGTTGGTTAATTAATATATATAGATATATATATACTTTTATTTTTAATAATAGTAACAGTCTAATACTCATACTCATACTATTAGGTAATATAATCCTGTAAGATAATTCTTATAAGAAAATTGTTTGCTTCTAATATTATATATCTAAGTAGTAATAAAAATCCTAATCATACTCAAAGTTATTAGATAAGATGATTTTTAGGAGAAAATTATTTCCTTCTAAACTCTCAAGCTATATAATTATAGTAGTTATAAATCTTACTAAAACTCACATTATATAATATGAGCAAATTAATATTAGGTAAGATGATATTGTTTACTTGTAAAATTATATTACTATATTCTTTTAATTCAATCAAACCGAGGACCGAAGATTTAATTAGGACAAACCAAATTGTCTATTTAAATTATAGGATAGAAAGATAATACATATTTTGGTAGGAAAATGCTGAGTTCACACTGATTAAATTAGTCTCCTATTTAAATTTTTATCGAGTTCCTTAGAGAATTAGGTAGGACTGCTGATAGATATTTGAGACATAATTTTAAACTTAAATATTAAAATTTGTGAGTAGATAAAATTTTAAAATTAGTCTGATGGATATTGTGTACGTATGTGAAGCTTAGTTGCCCCCTTTCCTTCAAGAAGGAAAGGGGGATTAATATGCTGACTAATTCATTTCAAATTTGGATTGAATAGAGTGAAATTATAAGTTATAAGATAAAATAATTTTGTATGAGTCACTTTTTTTTATTTCTTCTTATCAACCTACATGTTCCTTATTTAATATGATATAATTTTATCATTATCGATATAATTTTGTCTGTCATATACAACAAAACGTTTCCTTAAATTCATACTGTTTAATTTATAGTATTGAACTTATTTGTACCGAACATTTGAAGAACTTTAATCTTAGTCGTAGCTATTTTGCCATGCACGTACCCCACGTTAGTTGACTAAGCAATGTCAATCCATGTTCAGGAAAAAAAAAGGTAAGTTTATCCATGCAATGCCTTCGCTATTTAAGCACACCAAATCATCTTACCAATCTCAATACTTCTCCTACAAACAAGATATTGCAATTGTAATCATGTCGCTTCTCAAATCTTTATCATGCGTAGTTCTCGTCGTTGTTATAGTTTCTGCTGTAGTAGGAACTACTCTCAGTAATGATGATTCTGATCCATCCACCGGTGCTGCTAAGCCTATCTCCACGTCAATCAAGGAAGCCTGCGGCGTGACCTTATACCCCGACTCGTGTTATCACAGCCTTCTTCCGGTGCTGAACACGAGCAGGGGGATAATACAACCTGAAGAGCTTTTTAAAGCATCTATGCAAGTGGCTATAAGTGAACTAGTCAAGGCCTCTAAATATTTTGCTGAAAATGAAGGATTCAAAAGTATTGGGAATCTTGCGCCTACAGAGGTAGAGGCTCTGGAGAATTGTCGCGAGCTCTTGGATCTCGCGTTGGATCATCTAAACGCCTCGTTGTCTGTCGGCGATCTCGCGTTGTTCGAGGCTGCTGATGACGTCATAACATGGCTGAGTGCTGTCGGTACTTATCAGGATACATGTATAGATGGCTTTGAGGATACAACACTGAGGGCTAATGTGTTGAAGTACCTTAAAGACTCCACTGAGTTTACTAGTAATAGCCTTGCTATTATTAGTGGGATTTCAAATGCTGCAAAATCTTTGAAATTTCGTCGACGGTTTTTGGCTAGTGACGGTGACGATATGCCACACTGGTTGTCCCCGAATGATAGGAAGCTGCTTCAGAGTGGTAAAAAGCCTAACACGATTATGGCCGATGTCGTCGTGGCACAGGATGGTTCTGGGAAATACAAGATAATCGGTGATGCACTTAAGGAGGTTCCGGATAATAGCATGAAGCGGTTTGTGATTTATGTGAAGAAGGGGGTGTATTATGAAAATGTTAGGGTTGAGAAGACAAAATGGAATGTTATGATGATTGGTGATGGAATGGATAATACTATCGTGTCTGGTAGTTTGAATTACGTCGAGGGAACTAAACCATTTTATTCAGCAACATTCGGTAAGTATCATATAACATTTTTAAATATATCTCGTGATTGCACACATATATACAGTCACCGTAACTCCGGTTTACTCTCGTGTTTACATTGTGTGCTTATTTGTTTATATTTGCATGCACATGCAGCCGTGTTTGGTCAGGGTTTCATTGCTCGTGACATGGGGTTTTACAACACTGCCGGAGCAATCAAGCATCAGGCTGTTGCCCTAATGTCAACCGCGGACCATTCAGTCTTTTACAAATGCCGATTCGACGCCTTTCAGGACACCCTGTACTCCCACGCCAACCGCCAATTCTACCGCGAGTGTGACATATACGGGACGGTTGATTTCATTTTCGGTAACTCCGTCGTCGTCTTCCAAAACTGCAACATACTGCCGAGAGAACCAATGGCCGGCCAACAGAACACGATCACAGCACAAGGCAAAACCCAGTCGAGTCAAAACACTGGGATTTCTATACAAAACTGCAACATTTCCTCATTTGGAGACTTGTCCAACGTGAAGACATTCCTAGGCCGCCCTTGGAAAGATTACTCCACAACCGTCTACATGAATACCATGATGGGAGGTTTGATTGATCCCAAGGGCTGGCTGCCGTGGACTGGAAATGGCGCACCAAATACCATTTTCTACGCCGAGTATCTGAATTATGGTCCCGGTTCGTCGACCACAAACAGGGTTAAGTGGGAGGGACTGAAGAACATTACAGAGGAACAAGCACAGAAGTTTACGGTGAATTCGTTTATTAACGGATCAGACTGGATTCAAGCTGCAGGTATTCCTTATAAACCTGGTTTGTGAGGAGAACGTTTTAATTTGGATTGGGTTTTAATGCTTGTTTTCCTGGTTCTTGATATTTAATTATTTCATACATTCAATATATGTAATTCATTGGTTCTTTCTAATGGATATTTCAAATACAAAATTATGAAAGCAAAAATGAATTGTTTGATGTCTTTATCAATTCCATCCAAGTTCACAAGCTGTACAAAAAACCAATTTATAATTTTCTCATAATGGAAGAAATAAAAAAGCTTATTTTTATTAAAATTGTCCACATGGCATGCTAACTAATTGACAATAAAAAACAGGTCCCATATTCAGTTGTTATGTCATTAAGTTAATTAAGCAGTAAAAAAACCCGAGAGAGAGAGATAACATCCCTACAACAGCCCAGCCCAGTGACGAGAGGTGGTAGCCGCCGCGAACTTCACAATTGCAGCCCGACGGAAACCGCAAAGATTAACTTTTTTTCGTTTCACCTTTTCTTTCTTTTCGTTTTTGTTTCTTTTCATTTCAGATCTGTTGTTAGTACCACGGGATGGTGGAGGAAGACTTCATCTTCCTAAACCCTTATCATTTGAACTTTAAAATTAATAAATCAAATAATTTTTCGTTTAATTTAATTTAAGTTAAGTTGGACAATGTTAATAGGTGGGTTGTGGGTAATATCCTAGCTAATACCTAATTTTCCTCATTCTTTTTGGATACTTCAGCTTCTAACGTTACGGAACCAGTTTTCCCAATATCTTTTTTTGGCTCGAAAGAGAAGGACTTCCTAGGATGGGATGGGAGTTCGTTTGATTGAGCTTTCATTCTATTTTTGGAAATTTGATGATCTATAAACCAACCCTAACGAACGATCAACTCATGTTTAAGCATGTTGAATCACGAAACCCTTATTGGATGGAAAGGTATTCATGTGATTTTATGGTTGCACGATAATTTTTTTATGATTTACTGAACAAGTTTTTGGCTCAAAAGAGAAGGACTTCCTGGGATGGGAGTCTGATCGATCGAGCTTTCATTCCATTTGTGGGAATTTGATGATCTATAAACCACCCCTAACGAATGATCGGCTCAGATTTTATCACGAAACCCTTATTGGATGAAGAGGTATTCATGTGAGTTTTTGATTGCACAATAATTTTTTTTATAATTTATAGAACAAGTTTTTTTCTTTTACATATATACATACATACATATAGCGATTATATGTTTACTCTTGCGAATCATTCAACATGAAATCACATACTTTTTGTATTGAGCAGTAATCAAAGGGCTCAATGATGAACCAAAATCCTCAAACATATATTTCAAGTGTGTATTATTGGTTATTAGATACGATAGGAATCACAAATAGTATACTACAAAGTAACAAAAAAATCGAGGACCGAAGATTAGATACGATAGGAACCAAGATGATATTGTTTACTTGTAAAATTATATTACTATATTCTTTTACTTCAATCAAATCGAGGACCAAGATTTAATTAGGACGAACCAAATTGTCTATTTAAATTATAGTATAGAAAGATAATACATACTTTGATAGGAAAATGTTGAGTTCATAGTGATCTTAAATTAGTCTCCTATTTAAATTTTTATCTAGTTCCTTAGAGAATTAGGTAGGACTGCTATGGATATTTGAGACATAATTTTAAATTTAAAGATTAAAATTTGTGAGTAGATAAAATTTTAAAAATTATTTCTGTCAATTTTAAACTTTTGACATACATTGTGGTTACTTTTTTATATATTAAAACTTAATGTTATTTCTTAAATTACCATGTCTCACAGTTAACATAGTTGATAGTTGTGACACCAGATGCAATTCCGAAGTCACAATGCAACAAACTCATAATTACTTTATTTTTTGACTTGTGAATGACTCTATTCATAATTTGTGGTGCACCTTTACATTATAGAATAAAATTTAATTAAAAGAAAAATCTATTACAAATTAATTGAAGGTTTGACATATGTAATATGTATATAAAAAATTGTGTGGGAGAAGCTTAATTACTTGCCCCATTTCCTTTCAATTCTTTGAAGGAAACGATTAATATGCTGACCAATTCATTTTAAATTTGGATTGCGACTAAAGTAAAATTATACTCCTTTCGTTCCAAATTAATTGCTCAATTTTGACTTTTTTAGTTAAATTGACTATTTTTAAAATTAATAATTAAGCATGTATAAATATATTTTTTACATTATAAAAATTGGTATTAGTAGTAAATTGTATATACTTTTTTTTTGTTATAACCTCTTCACCTATATTTTGGCAAAAATGGTACACAAAATAGTTTTAAAAATAGTCAATTTGACTAAAAAAGTCAAAACTGAGCAATTAATTTGGGACAGAGGGAGTAAGTTATAATATAAAATAATTTTGTATGAGTTACTTTTTTTATTTCTTCCTATCAACCTACATATTCTTTATTTAATATGATATAATTTTATCATTATCATTTTGTCGTCATATACAACAAAATGTTTCCTTAAATTTATACCTTTTAATTTATAGCATTGAGCTTATTTGCACCGAACATGAGAAGCACTTTAATATTAGTCGTAGTGCTATTGTGCATTGCACGTACCCCACGTCAGTTGACTAAGCAATGTCAATCATCCATGTTCTGGAAGAAAAAAAATGTAAGTTTATCCATGCAATGCCTTCTCTATTTAAGCACACCAAATCATCTTAATTACCAATCTCAATACTTTTCCTACAAACAAGATATTGCAATTGTAATCATGTCGCTTCTCAAATCTTATGGGAAATTCGATGAATTCGATCAGCAAACACTCGTTTCAGCTCGTCGAAAGGCGTTAAGAAGGCGAATCGTTGTTATCACTTTATCATGCGTAGTTCTCGTCGTTGTTATAGTTTCTGCCGTAGTAGGAACTTCTATCGGTAAAAATGGCGGCGGCAATAACAATGATCCATCCACCAGTGCTGCTAAGCCTATCTCCACGTTGATCAAGGCAGCCTGCGGCGTGACATTATACCCCGACTCGTGTTATCACAGCCTTCTTTCGGTGCTGAACACGAGCCGGGGAATAATACAGCCTGAAGAGCTTTTTAAAGCATCTATGCAAGTGGCTACAAGTGAACTAGTAAAAGGCTCTAAATATTTTGCTGAAAATGGAGGATTCAAAAGTATTGAGAATCTTGCGCCTGCAGAGGCAGAGGCTCTGGAGAATTGCCGCGAGCTCTTGGATCTCGCGTTAGATCGTCTAAACGCCTCGTTGTTTGCCGGCAATCTCGCGTTGTTCGAGGCTGCTGATGACGTCATGACATGGCTGAGTGCTGCTGGTACTTATCAGGATACATGTATAGATGGCTTTGAGAATACAACACTGAGGGCTAATGTGTTGAAGTACCTTAAAGACTCCACAGAGTTTACTAGTAATAGCCTTGCTATTATCAGTGGGATTTCAAATGCTGCCAAATCTTTGAAATTTCGTCGTCGACGATTATTGACTAGTGACGGTGAAGACATGCCACGCTGGTTGTCCCCGAATGATAGGAAGCTGCTTCAGAGTGGTAAAAAGCCTAACACCATTAAGGCCGATGTCGTCGTGGCAAAGGATGGTTCTGGGAAATACAAGACAATCGGTAATGCACTTAAGGCGGTTCCAGACAAAAGCAAGAAGCGGTTTGTGATTTATGTGAAGAAGGGGGTGTATTATGAAAATGTTAGGGTTGAGAAGACGAAATTGAATGTTATGATGATGGGTGATGGAATGGATAAAACTATCGTGTCCGGTAGTTTGAATTACGTCGATGGAACTCAAACATTTTCTTCAGCAACATTCGGTAAGTATATATTTTAGATATAACTCATTAGTCCGTAGATACTAAAAAGTAATCTTTAATTTACAACATATTTTTTGCTTATAGAAAACTATGTGTCGTGCACACGTGCATACACATTCATCGGATTTTCATAGAAACTAAAACTAACAATTTTCTTTTATGGTATAACAATTTTTTGTTTATATTTGCATGCACATGCAGCCGTGTTTGGTCAGGGTTTTATTGCTCGTGACATGGGATTTTACAACACTGCTGGAGCAATCAAGCACCAGGCTGTTGCCCTAATGTCAAATGCGGACCATTCAGTCTTTTACAAATGCCGATTCGACGCCTTTCAGGACACCCTGTACGCCCACGCCAACCGCCAATTCTACCGCGAGTGTGACATATACGGGACGGTTGATTTCATTTTTGGAAACTCCGCCGCTGTGTTCCAAAACTGTAACATACGACCAAGAGTGCCAACGAGTGGTCAACAAAACACGATCACGGCACAAGGCAAAACCGACCCGAATCAAAACACTGGGATTTCTATACAAAACTGTAACATTTCCCCATTTGGAAACTTGTCCAATGTGCACACATTCCTAGGCCGCCCTTGGAAAAATTACTCCACAACCGTGTACGTGAATACCATGATGGGGAGTTTGATTGATCCGAAGGGCTGGCTGCCGTGGACTGGAAACGGCGCACCAAATACCATTTTTTATGCCGAGTATCTGAATTATGGTCCCGGTTCGTCGACCAAAAACAGAGTTCAATGGAAGGGGCTGAGGAAAATTACAGAGAAGCAAGCACAGAAGTTTACGGTGAATTCATTTATTAACGGATCAGACTGGATTCGAGCTGCAGGTGTTCCTTATAAATCTGGTTTGTGATCAGGAGAATGTTTTGGATTGGGTTTTAATGCTTGTTTTTCTGGTGCTTCTTGATAATTAATTATTTCATACATTCAATATATGTAATTCATTGGTTCTTTCTAATGGATATTTCAAATATAAAATTATGAAAGGAAAAATGAATTGTTTCATCTCTTTATCAATTCCATCTAAATTTAAATTGAAAATTTCCATTTTTTATTTTTTATTTTTTTTAGCATTCAGTCGCTACCCATTGTTCCATTTATGTTTAATTAACAGAGAAGAGAGTTACTAGTATGTCCCTTCCACAAAAATAGTTACAAATAGAAAAAAGAATCACTTTGCGGTGATAGTAGTAGTATTAAATGACAAAAAAAGAATAATTTTGGGTTTGACATCAATAAGTACATTATTATACCACAACAGTATTAAAGTTAACTATGCTTAGGAGTATATATAGAAGGATTAAATATTCTTAATAATTATAAGGTTTTATAAATGACTAGCAATCGGTGGCACACGCGTTGCATGTGTAAATTATGGGATTGGGGGTGGGGTGTGGGGGGGGGGGGGGGGGGGGGTAAAATAAGAATTGAAAATTATGTAGAGCGGAGCTGCACTTTTGTGACTAGCTAAAAGTAATTAATCTCAAGGCCCGTGCATTCACCGAAAGCTAACCAGCTTAAAATTTGTCCATGTATTTCTCATTATTTAGTATAAGGGAATTTTATAAAATTTGAAAGATTAAATAGACAGAAAGATTAAATAAAATCTGATTCAGAGCTACATCAATAGTTTGTAGTGTTCTTTTGGTTTTCTTATTTTGAGAGGAAGTGTGGGTAAACAAAAGTTGAAGAGGGATGATTTGATTTTTTTTTGTTGAGAACCTAGACTATTACATTGTAATAAATTAATTTTGAGAGATACAGGTCCTAGGAGGGAGAATGCTATACACATTGATGAAGATAATATTCGCAATCTGGTAGACAATATCCAGAAAGTCCGTCACTTGTTAACAAACTTCTAAAGAACATAGAAGATGACAACCAATGGTTTTAATATTCCGGATATTTATAACGAAAATGTCAATAAATTACTTAGTTATGACACTACAATTATTTGTCTCTCCCTGTGTCCGTGTGGTGCTTACTGACAAATTGTGATAGGATGAATTATTTAGATTCTTAATGAAACGCATAGCCCGGAAGGGTAGTGTTTGTTAATTGACACTTGATAGGTTCACCAATATAAAGTTGAAGGTGGTGACCGCTTCCTATGAGAGCCTATGGGAAATTTTTTAGAGCCTTTATGAAAATTTGGGATATGGCACATGGCCGAGAACGCCCCCAACCGCATACTTGTGTGAATTCAGGATTTTTGGTGTGTGCACGAGTTCAACTGATTGTATCAAAGAAAGCAAGTTTAAGAATATAATTCACCTATAATCTGTAATCATGAGCTTGTTCCACCATGTGTCGGTTCAAACCACAAGATATCTACGTTATGTACCTAAAATTCATTGCTCATTTTATTTCTTTTATAATTTTTAATTATTAAATTAAAAATTTTGATTCTTGTGTAAAACAAAGTCCCACATTACTCATTTTGTAAAACATCTTTTAATATTTATGTACTTTCTCTTCTTGGGCTTATTAAAGGTGGGTTGAGTAATTGTGTTGTGCACCGCACAAATGGGTGTGAATCTAGCCCCATGTGTGTGTGTAGACTTTCAACCCAATCGGGGTGGGCGAAGTGTATACATAATCAATAAATATTACTTTTGTTGGGAGTTGTGAGGGTGAGGGTGGGGGTGGGGGTGTTGTATCTACACAAATAGGTCAAAATTTTCATATTTCAGAAGCACCGGTAGAATATGAGTCAAAACTAGTTAAATGGCCATGGCTGGTGTAAAATTGAAGAACAGATTGCTCACAGTTTGTTATATTGTAAATGGTCATGGCTGGTGTGGTGTATTTAAATGGTTAGGGATAAGTTGGGTGGTTAGGGATAAGTTGGGTGCAAACAAATTCTATTGATCTTTTGATAGCTCAATGGGATTATATGGGGGGAAAACGTTAGACAAGTGGTTGAGGTTATTGGAGCTGCTACACTTTGGTCCATACACTTTGGTCCATATGGGGGTGTTGTATCTACACAAATAAGTCAAAATTTTCATATTTCAGAAGCACCGGTAAAATATGAGTCAAAACTAGTTCAATGGCCATGGCTGGTGTAAAATTGAAGAAGAACAGATTGCTCACACTTTGTTATATTGTAATTGGCCATGGCTGGTGTGGTGTGGTGTGGTGTATTTAAATGGTTAGGGATAAGTTGGGTGCAAACAAATTCTATTGATCTTTTGATAGCTCAATGGGATTATATGGGGAAAAAAGTTAGACAAGTGGTTGAGGTTATTGGAGCTGCTACACTTTGGTCCATACACTTTGGTCCATATGGGGGTGTTGTATCTACACAAATAAGTCAAAATTTTCATATTTCAGAAGCACCGGTAGAATATGAGTCAAAACTAGTTAAATGGCCATGGTTGGTGTAAAATTGAAGAAGAACAGATTGCTCACACTTTGTTATATTGTAAATGGCCATGGCTGGTGTGGTGTGGTGTATTTATATGGTTAGGGATAAGTTGGGTGCAAACAAATTCTATTGATCTTTTGATAGCTCAATGGGATTATATGGGGAAAAAAGTTAGACAAGTGGTTGAGGTTATTGGAGCTGCTACACTTTGGTCCATATGGGTAGCAAGAAATTGGATGATTTTTAATGGGGATTATGTATGCTGGATAGATGAGGTGAGGATGATAAAATATAAAGCTTTTAAGTGGCTAAATGCTTGTAAGAAAGTAATGGATACAGAAATTGATGTGTGGATTGTTAATCCTTGGTTGGTTGTTTCGCTGCAGGATAGTATGATTTAAGAAGATGACAATACTGAATCTACAATTCTTGTAGCATGCAGTATTTAGAGAAGAAGTTGACAGAATCAATTAGCAGTTTAAAGATTTGGCAGGTTTAAAGGATTGTTAATCCTTGGTTTAAAGAATTGACAGGTTTAAAGGATTGCTTCACTGCTTGGTCATGTTCTTCAATTCTGCTTGGGTGCTTTAATTCTGCTTGGTTGCTTCACTGCAGTATTTTTTGTTCAATCATTGGTTTGGTTCTGTTCTTCTTCATTTCTGCATTATATGGCCTTCTTGGTTGGTTCTGTTCAGATAACACTGAATTAATCATTGGTTGGTTCTGGTCTTCTTCATTTATGGTTGTTTGAAATTCTGCTTGGTTGGTTCTGTTCAGATAACACTGAATTAAGACAACAATGCACAAGAAAGATTCAAATGGTTTACATAGTGTATCAAATGCAACTTTCAATATCTTTTAATCTTATACTCGGATAATTTTTTAATCTCAGATTGAACAAAAGAAATATTATACAATATGAATGGATTAACATTTAGATATCACTGAAAACGAGGAAATAGTAGAGACTTGAATGTTGGTGATTGGAAATCTAATTATAAATAACATGTGAAAAACAAATGACTAGTCAACAAATTAGTTGTTATGAAAGAGAGTAATATTAGTGCATAGTCTATAAAAGTGTAGTTTATGGCATAACGCTAATTACATAAATTAATATTTTTGTCAATGTGCATTACTAGTATGTCATTTTTATAACTTTAAAGCATAACGTTCATTCATCGGACAAATCCATGTACGTTATGGTAGTGGAAATTTATTTTCAGTATACCCTCTCACACAAGGTAAGCATTTAATGTTAACTGAGTAAGTCTCTAGAACATAATAGCACACATATATTGTAGAGGGACTCTTCAGCTTCAGGCATATATACAACATGCCCCATATTTGGACGCTTCTGACTATTCAGTTCAACACAACGCAAAGCTACTAGAAGTGCTCGCTTCAATGCCCTCGAAGAAGGCTTCTGTGGAAGCTTTGGATCCAAAACTCCTTCTGAATTCCTGTTAGAAACCATCTGCTTCAGCCAGTTGACTAAGTTCACTTGAGATATCCACCACTTAAAATGAAAAGCAGCATTCACAAACCAAAAAAAGAAAAAACACCCTCAACATGTTTCTTTTCTCTACATTAGTTGTATATATGTAGTTAAAGTGATTCAAATTTATGTAAGTTTATCAGCAAGCTACAAATTATGGTAAATTAGAGAAAACCTCGTCTGGAGGTCGGCTGTAGTTAATTAAACACACACACAACCTTAAATCTTTATGCCCTTCTAAGACAGCAATGCACAAGGAAGATTCAAATGGTTTACATAGTGCATCAAATGCAACTTTCAATATCTTCCAATCTTATACTCGGATAATTTTTTAATCTCAGATTGAACAAAATAAATATTATACAATATGAATAGATTATACAAGTCAGAACTGAAGTGCTCAATTGTTTGGCATACACCAACGAAAAAACATGCAATTATTACTGCCTCCTAATAGCTGATTACCTTTATCAATATGAAATTCCTTTCCAAAAAACAGTATTAGTCTATGTCAAACATAAATTTGCTCACTCAAATATATAAAGTAATACAAAATTTAAACCACGTTCCTATAATCTAATTGCACCTTAAATCTAAAATTAAGTTAAGTTTATAACTCCAAATTCATAGTATTAAACATAACAAGAAAAACCAAGTTTTCAAAACATGGTTATTACATTACCTCATTCCATTTCTTCAACATTTGCTCCAACCTCTGCTAACTTTGCAATAATCTTCTCCCCCTCCTCCTTGCAAAAAACCCCCTTCTTCAACAAGGTAGGCGCTCTTTCCACCAAATCTTTGGCTTCCTTTAACCCCAAATCAGTACACTTCCTCACTTCCTTAATAATTTTGATCTTCACTAAGGCATCAAACCCTCCCTCTAACTTCAAATTGAACGTCGTCTTCTCCGCCACCTTCTCCTCCCCTTTGGCCACCCCGCCACCCTTTGCCGCACCCTTCATTCTGAACCCCAACCCAGGCAACTGAATGCAAAACGAACAGTTTCCCCTTCCCCTTCCTCTTCTCGTGATCTGGCGAGTCCTCTCGTCTGCAGTCCAGTGGGATATGGGATGCTTAACTCTCTAGCATTTAGTCGTGATTATCTCATCCGCAGTCCAAATATGGGATATCAAAATCGTAAGGAGATTGGGGCGGATATGGTTGGGGGTGGAATGTTAGGGCAAGTTTTAAAACAAGAGTTGATTTGTTAGTTTTTACACAGACAAGTGGGTTTCGTCCTTATTCTTGGACTTCGTGTTTTTTACATACATAACGTTTTATTTAAGAAAACGTTATAACCTTAAACCAAAATTTACCCCATATAAACTCACAATATTTTTGTATATCTAACTACAACATTTTGTCAAAAAAATATTGTGCAAAAAAACACCACAACGTTTTTTTATAAAAATCTTGTTGTTTAAGTGTCATCTTTTTATTATTTTGTAGTAATGTGCTCAGATATTCTGGGATCCTTGATGTAGACATATTGAGCATATGTGTTAGGTCATTTTTAGCTTACTTGTCACATCAGCCTGCTTTCTCACCTAACACCACTGATGTGTCGCTTTAAGCAACCTAGTTGTTAGACATATCTTCTGATCTTTGATTTTAACCGAGGATGTTTGGTGAATGCATCGGGACCTTCAATCAGCAACACTCCACTGTCATTCATGTTGTCAGACTTGACTTACTCTTTGAAGTTGAAGGATCGTAGTGTTTACTCTACGTCTTGTGCTTCTGCGATGCTTGTTCTATGATCAGCTAGATGAATGTGCTTTACGATTTTGAAGTTGATTCTGCAATCTCGCTTTACCGAACAATCCTTGAGATACTCTTTGATATGCCTTTAGCGATTGCACTTGAAGTACTCTATTTTCGGCTTACTCAACGAGCTTTGCTTTACTTTGCGATTCTGAGTTTATTTTACGAACCGATATTTACTTTACAATTTGAAGTGAACTTTATGGTAAGTTGGATATGTTCTGCGATCCATCTGGTGTACTACGATCATGAGTTTTCTCTGTGATCCATCTTCACATTTCAAACTGGTAGAGTGACTTTACGATTGATTAGATCAACTATACATCAAATCAACTTCCATAAGATCAATATTATATTATTTGATCTTTCTAATCTAAGTACTTGTACATCGAATCAAATCATTATTAAGAACTTTACAAAACTTATTGGTGCAAATATTCATTAATCACATTCATCATCAAAATTAAATATGTAAACTCTAATAGTACTATCAATTAGACGTAATCAGAAAAATTAAAAGTTTAATTCCTTAATTGAAAAAATTAAATATTAAGAGTTTAATCCCTTAATTGAAAATTTTGAGAAGACAATGTTCAAAGTGAAAAAAATTTAAAAATTCAGAGTATTAATCCATATTTAGGCCTAGGTAAAATGATCTTATGATTGTTTGCTTGTAAAATTATATTACTAATTCTTATTTCACACTCAATTGAATTGAACGAACATTGTTGTAGAATATAAATTTATAATATTGTTGATGTTTTTAATTTTATTGTTATAAATTCTTATTGACTAGAGTAATTAATTTTATTTTATTGTTTAATAATTGAATCATATAGCTGGTTAATATATATATTATATTGTATCTATACTTTTATTTTTAATAATAGTAACAATCTAATACTCATACTATTAGGTAATATAAACCTGTAAGATAATTCTTATAAGAAAATTGTTTGCTTCTAATATTATATATCTAAGTAGTAATAAAAATCCTACTCATACTCAAAGTTATTAGATAAGATAATTTTTAGGAGAAAATTATTTCCTTCTAAACTCTCAAGCTATATAATTATAGTAGTTATAAATCTTACTAAAACTCACGTTATATAATATGAACAAATTAATATTAAGTAAGATGATATTGTTTACTTGTAAAATTATATTACTATATTCTTTTAATTCAATCAAACCGAGGACCGAAGATTTAATTAGGACGAACCAAATTGTCTATTTAAATGATAGTATAGAAAGATAATACATATTTTGGTAGGAAAATGCTGGGTTCACACTGATCTTAAATTAGTCTTGTGACATCCTCAAATTCGGGTCCCAAGAACCTCGGACTTGGTACATTACGGTACTTCATTATCATACATATTCTATCATTTATTGCGGAACTAATAAACATATATTATTTATTTCACATGATTCTATAACATTTCCCCAGGTTTATTAACATTAGCTGAATACATACCTTTAAAATTACAAAAGGTTTACATAAGATAACTAAATAGTTATTCGCATAACAATCTAAGATTGTACTTTGCTCTTGTCTGTGTCCTTCTTTGAACCTTCGTCTTAATCTGCAATTTTGTTATCATGATATAGCAAGGGTGAGCAACAATTTTGCCCAGCAAGTTTAAATTCAATAAAGATATATCATGATTGAAAGAAAGAATGAACTTTCGAATTTTTAACAATATAATAATTATGAAAGAGCATGAATCATAACTTTAGTAATTGAATGACTGAATCAATAACGTTTAATGTCAACAAGGACCATGAACAACTTTACTGAACCTTAGGGTAATGAAGGTGATCAGTCTTTCATACCTGATGAACATATGCAACATGCACTAAGTTTTCAAAACGACTTTGAGTTAACAAATTTTAAACATGCTTGATCTAGCTGACACAACTAGCATAGATCCAATTTCATAAACAGATCATGAATAAAAGAACTTTAATATAATTCGCAGTTCAATAATAATAGAACAGGAATTCAATTGCACAAAGTGCGAATCTCAAGCATCAATATAGATGTGAATAATCAACAATAATTATTCACTAACATGCTTCGAAAATAATAACTCGAGTTTGAGTTAGGGAACTTGCCTGTTGGACGAGCTACGGCTTACTAGATTTAATTAAAACACTTTGAATGACCTAACATTGATAATGTAGATCTATCAATTAGTACTGCATATAATTGTCCCTCTATACGCCTACTTGTACTATTATTTAACAAATAATTCAATCACAAAGTACATATATATAATGTACTATCATTAATCCTATAAGATATTTAATTGATCTTAGGTTAATGATTTAATAATTAATAAGGTTTTTCTTAAGTGATAAACACTTATTAGATCCTTAAACAATTTATTATAATTGTTTAATTAAGGAGTTATTTAAATTTCCTTTAATTGTTAACTCCCTCTTCATTTGATTACTATTTAACATTAATTAAATAGTAATTAATTAATTATTATTTAATAACCAATTATAACTCCTCATTATTTAATGATAATTAAATAATGGATAATTAAATTATTATTTGTCTTTAATAATAATTAATTAATTCCTCATCCTTGAATAATGAATAATTGATTTATTCACTTCATTGGTCTTTAATTATTCCTTATTATTATTGAAAGAATAATTAATTAACATTCATCCTTATTTATTATTTAAAAAATAAATAATTAATTCTATAAACTTTCATGTCAATGTAAGTAAGTAATTACTTTATTATTACTTAATCTTACTTAAATATTCTTTAATTATTATTTAATATTAATTAAATAATAATTAATTGTTTAACTCTAATTATTATTTAATCTTAATTAAATAATAACTAGTTATTTTATTAACACTAATTCTATTTAATTATTACTTAACATCATTTAAATAATAATTAAGTAGTTAATTATATTTCACTTTATATGTAATTAACTTAGTAGCCCATTGGTGGCTTTAAAAGTTATTTATTATAATAACTCATTTTCCATTCACTTCATATTATCACTATGATTTTCACCCAAATTTCAGATTTGGGGTCCTTCACGGAAACGCTTGTAGAACGAAGTCTACAACTCGAATTTAGGTTCCGTCGGAGGCGTTGGATTCGTATATTCCTGAACTACAGTTTTCATTTATCTAGCATTGAATTATGATCTGTCTAGGTCTCGGAAATCAGGGTTAAAGTGACTGATCAGCAAAGACGTTTACAACAGTTGTTTCGTTTTTCAGATTTGGGGTCCTTTACGGAAACGCTTGTATCTCGAGATCTACATCTTGGATTTAGGTCCATTTAATATCGTTGGATTCGCATTTTCTCAAAATACATTTTCCATATATCAAACACCAAATTTAAGTCTGTTTTGGTTACCGAAAATAGCCCAGAAGTTGATGATCAGTAGCATGATTACAATAGTTGGGTAGTTTGGGATTAAATTCATAACTTGCTCATTTTTAAACATATTTGAGTGATTCCAAAGGGAGGTTTTGCCCTTAACTCATGTATCTAGCATACCAAGAAAGAAAATCTCAAATATCACTTGTAGATTTTAACATGCACATGTTATAGCACACTTGTTAAATAAAAATTTTCTCAAAAATCCATCTAACTTCCTTTTTCCAAACTTTATCATATGAACTCATATAAATCCACAAGTTTCACTTATTAAACACAAGATCTAACATTCTGACACGATATTAACCATATACCACATGCATCTCAAGAATCTAACATAAAGTTATCTAGTGCATGCATGCATAAGCTTTTCTTTACCCATTTTTGTACAAATCTCTCTTTTGATCTAACTTTCAACTTTAAAAATGTTTTGATCCTCAAATAAAACACTTATACTCATATAGATGAAGAGTTTTTAAAGATCAAACTTAAGGCTCCTTGTTTCATAAAAATCTAACAAATAAGAAATCAAAACTTAAAAATTTTGAAATCATTACCTAGTTCTTCTTGCTATTCTTCTTATTCTTCCAAAGTAGCTTAGATACTTAGCATGCATGAAGATCAAAGCTCTTCTTTTCTTCCTTGTAGTGGCCGAAATCTCTCACTCTTTCTCTCTATATTTTATTTTTCTCTTGCTAAGTATGTGATGCCCCCAGAATAAGTTCAATCCACCCAACCTATTCTAGGTCGCCAAGAAATATATGGTACAGAATCCAAATACAAATATTTTATATCCAATTGTCATACACAATACGACCACACATAAAGTGTGAGTTTTAATACGAATACAATACCCACACTCCTTATCAATGATACGTTACATAAAGGTAGAGTCAATAACTGTTTTAGGAATTAAAATCTTTGGAAAATGCTCAAGAAAACCTTTTATCAATTTAATCATTTACTGAATAGAATAATTATTATAAGAAAATTGAATACTTCTATTTCATAAAATTCGGGGTCTTACAATCTCCCCTCCTTATGAAATTTCGTCCTCGAAATTTACGTACCTGGTAATTCGAAGAGGTGAGGATACCTTGCTTTCATTCCAGATTCTATCTTTCCGGTCATTTCTTCTGTATCATGATTTCTCCATTGCTCATTCTAGAATACAGCTTCAAAACAAAGGTTAATTGACATATCACAATTTGTCAATTTATTAAGTACAAAATTTCAGCTTAGGTAAGTCACACACTAGCGAAGTATATTACTCGTCTCTCTCCTCCTAGTTCTAGACTCAGATCTCCGCCAGTAACCATATCCCTAAGCTCTGATACCATTTGTGATGCCCCCAAAATAGGTTCAATCCACCCAACCCATTCTGGGTCGCCAAGAAATACATGGTACAGAATCCAAATACAAATCTTTTATATCCAATTGTCATACACAATACGACCACACATAAAGTGTGAGTTTTAATACGAATACAGTACTCACACTCCTTATCAATGATACGTTACATAAAGGCACAGTCAATAACTGTTTTAGAAATTAAAATATTTAGAAAATGCTCAAGAAAACCTTTTATCAATTTAACCATTTACTGAATAGAATAATAATTATAAGAAAATTGAATACTTCTATTTCATAAAATTCGGGGTCTTACAAAGTAGCTTGGAAGTGTAAAGAATAAAATGAAGTAAGTGGAGTAAGTATGATTAAGTGTGTAAGTATTCTCTTCCACTACTTCTCCCTCTTAATCATTCTAATGGTTGCTTGTTCACTTAATCATAAGTGTTGTACATGCTAAGAGAGTGACACATGGCTTAGTTGGTAGATTTAGGAGATTTTTATCAAGATTTTGGACAAGCTACAAAGTTGCTCTTTTTCTCCCCATAATACCCTCAAAATTTCGGCCATGATGGCCTTATTTGGCCCATTTGGTTTGTTTTTTATTCTTCATTTAGCTTACTAGAAATCCAATAAGTCCTTTCTTAATTGGGCTAAGAGTTTGGGCTTTGATTAATTCATTTTGGGCTTGCAAATAATTTCTATTTTGCTTACTAGCTAAAATAAGCTTGGGCTTCCTCTCATAGTTAAATTGGGTCATCACTATATTGCTCCATACATAATATATTGGGCTAGATTAATAATTTAATTGCCCTTAATTCACTTTATCTACAAGTCTCATGCTTAATAAAATAATTGGGCTTGTTTAAACTATTCATTCTCCTTAGTCCATGAGATAAATTATCATTTGGACTCTTATACATTATTATTAATATAAACACATTCTCATATATCAATAATATCAATTAACTTACATAACCCAATTAGACTTTTCTCCATATAAGTCAACTGTTGACTTTGACCAAAAAGTCAAACCCTTACACATTTTGTGTTTATTGTCCTTTCTGACTAAACTTGATGTTCCGGACGCAACCGAGCAGTCCGTGCTTCAAAATTCTATCTCTAACTCAAATTTTGAGTTTTAACTTACTCTATTTTTATTGCTAATTATATTAGCTAATAACTTTCCACTTATTCCTCTTCTTATTTGCCAGTCAAGGCCAACATTCAAACTATGTTAATTACTGACATAGTTTTATCTTGATTCTCATATCATTAAATTAATTCATCATTCCTCTTGCTAAAATATATAGCACATTACTAAGTATATATATATATATATATATATATATATATTTCTATACATATACTCATCTTTGTTTAACCTCATAGTATCTCTTCATGGAAAATTTTATTTCCTTAATAAATGTCCACGTATATCATTATAACATTTCTAACTCAATTCAATTCACATTGAATTTATAGGTATCACAATACCTTATTCTTAACATTCCTTCAAATATATATAACTCCTTTCTAGGGTTTGGGATTTTGTAACCCATATTTTCTCTATTCTCATTCGAATAGCAAACCATATAGGTTTTACTTGAAAATTTTAAATAAATCCTCAAATTCTCACTTAGGTTTTATTCTTTAACCTTTATTCTAATCATTCAAGATTTTATAATTTTTTTTGGGTTGTTACAAGTCTCCTATTTAAATTTTTATCGAGTTCCTTAGAGAATTAAGTAGAACTGCTAATGGATATTTGGGACATAATTTTAAATTTAAATATTAAAATTTGTGAGTAGATAAAATTTTAAAATTAATTTGATGGATATTGTGTACGTAGGTGAAGCTTACTTGCCCCCTTTCTTTCAAGAAGGAAAGGGGAATTAATATGCTGACTAATTCATTTCAAATTTGAATTGACTAAAGTGAAATTATAAGTTATAAGATAAAATAATATTGTACGAGTCACTTTTTTTTATTTCTTCTTATCAACCTACATGTTCGTTATTTAATATGATATAATTTTATCATTATCGATATAGTTTTGTCTGTCATATACAACAAAACGTTTCCTTAAATTCATACTGTTTAATTTATAGTATTGAACTTATTTGTACCGAACATTTGAAGAACTTTAATCTTAGTCGTAGCTATTTTGCCATGCACGTACCCCACGTTAGTTGACTAAGCAATGTCAATCCATGTTCTGAAAAAAAAAAGGTAAGTTTATCCATGCAATGCCTTCGCTATTTAAGCACACCAAATCATCTTACCAATCTCAATACTTCTCCTACAAACAAGATATTGCAATTGTAATCATGTCGCTTCTCAAATCTTTATCATGCGTAGTTCTGGTCGTTGTTATAGTTTCTGCTGTAGTAGGAACTACTCTCAGTAATAATGATTCTGATCCATCCACCGGTGCTGCTAAGCCTATCTCCACGTCAATCAAGGCAGCCTGCGGCGTGACGTTATACCCCGACTCGTGTTATCACAGCCTTCTTCCAGTGCTGAACACGAGCAGGGGGATAATACAGCCTGAAGAGCTTTTTAAAGCATCTATGCAAGTGGCTATAAGTGAACTAGTCAAGGTCTCTAAATATTTTGCTGAAAATGAAGGATTCGAAAGTATTGGGAATCTTGCGCCTGCAGAGGTAGAGGCTCTGGAGAATTGTCGCGAGCTCTTGGATCTCGCGTTGGATCGTCTAAACGCCTCGTTGTCTGTCGGCGATCTCGCGTTGTTCGAGACTGCTGATGACGTCATGACATGGCTGAGTGCTGTCGGTACTTATCAGGATACATGTATAGATGGCTTTGAGAATACAACACTGAGGGCTAATGTGTTGAAGTACCTTAAAGACTCCACAGAGTTTACTAGTAATAGCCTTGCTATTATTAGTGGGATTTCAAATGCTGCAAAATCTTTGAAATTCCGTCGCCGGTTATTGGCTAGTGACGGTGAAGATATGCCATACTGGTTGTCCCCGAATGATAGGAAGCTGCTTCAGAGTGGTAAAAAGCCTAACACGATTATGGCTGATGTCGTCGTGGCACAGGATGGTTCTGGGAAATACAAGATAATCGGTGACAGGCTGTTGAGGGAATTAGAGGCATGAGAGAGAGAGAGAGAGAGGGGGGGGGAGCTTTTTATTTATAGAGAGAGATAGGGACGATGATCAATACGTATATAAATCCTTGTTAATCTCGAGTAGGAAAGAGGGATGTTGGTTTGCAGTCAAAGTGGGTAGAGACAATTAAGGAGGAGAGGCAGCTGGAGGAATTTTTTTATTTTTTATTTTGGCACTTAATGTATAATATAGAGACTAGAGTTACATTTGTCTGTTTATTTTAAGCTGTTTAAATTGGTGAGATTCTTCTTTTCTTTATTAATGACTTAGGAAAGATAATAAAAGAAGTTATGAGATTTCCTTTTTTGTGTTTTAATTTATTGGATATGCTGTTTCAAAATATAATTTGTTTTTTTCTCACTAAAAAAAGATTTTTCTTGGATATTCATGAATGGTCCTACTCTCTCTTCTCCTATATATATATATATATATATATATATATATATATATATATATATATATATAATTGGATGTATATTATTTGCAGCCGGTGCCGGTGCAAGTGTTGTATATATTTAAATGGTTAGGGATAAGTTGGGTGCAAACAAATTCTATTGATCTTTTGATAGCTCAATGAGATTATATGGGGAAAAAAGGTAGACAAGTGGTTGAGGTTATTGGAGCTGCTACACTTTGGTCCATATGGGGGTGTTGTATCTACACAAATAAGTCAAAAATTTCATATTTCAGAAGCACCGGTAGAATATGAGTCAAAACTAGTTAAATGGCCATGGCTGGTGTAAAATTGAAGAAGAACAGATTGCTCACACTTTGTTATATTGTAAATGGCCATGGCTGGTGTGGTGTGGCGTATTTAAATGGTTAGGGATAAGTTGGGTGCAAACAAATTCTATTGATCTTTTGATAACTCAATGAGATTATATGGGGAAAAAAGTTAGACAAGTGGTTGAGGTTATTGGAGCTGCTACACTTTGGTCCATATGGGTAGCAAGAAATTGGATGATTTTTAATGGGGATTATGTATGCTGGATAGATGAGGTGAGGATGATAAAATATAAAGCTTTTAAGTGGCTAAATGCTTGTGAGAAAGTAATGGATACAGAAATTGATGTGTGGATTGTTAATCCTTGGTTGGTTGTTTCGCTGCTGGATAGTATGATTTAAGAAGATGACAATACTGAATCTACAATTCTTGTAGCATGCAGTATTTAGAGAAGAAGTTGACAGAATCAATTAGCAGTTTAAAGATTTGGCAGGTTTAAAGGATTGTTAATCCTTGGTTTAAAGAATTGACAGGTTTAAAGGATTGCTTCATTGCTTGGTCATGTTCTTCAATTCTGCTTGGGTGCTTTAATTCTGCTTGGTTGCTTCACTGCAGGATTTTTTGTTCAATCATTGGTTTGGTTCTGTTCTTCTTCATTTCTGCATTATATGGCCTTCTTGGTTGGTTCTGTTCAGATAACACTGAATTAATCATTGGTTGGTTCTGGTCTTCTTCATTTCTGGTTGTTTGGAATTCTGCTTGGTTTGCTCTTCAATTCTGCTTGTTTGGAATTCTGCAGGAATTTTTCTTCAATCATTGGAAAAGTCTGATATGGCAGTGAAAGAAGCTGATACGGCTAAAGCAGCATGGCAGTGCCGAGTCTGTTTGAGTAATGAAGTCGATATTACTATAGTTCCATGTGGTCATGTACTATACCAGGCGCTGCTCATCTGCTGTTTTCAGGTGTCCCTTATGCCGCCTCCAAGTCTCGAAAGCACTGAAAATATTTCGGCCATAGCATATCTCTATAGTTTAATTTAATCCTCGGAACAGGATTTTTTATTCAATCATTGGTTTGGTTCTGCTCTTCTTCATTTCTGCACTATGTGGCCTTCTTGGTTGGTTCTGTTCAGACAACACTGAATTAATCATTGGAATTTTTCTTCAATCATTGGGGAGATTTTTTGTATACAGTTAATATTGCTTATAGTGTTCAAAAAAATGAGTAGGAATGGAAGTTGTTCAAAGGGGAACTTTTAGTATGTAGCAGTTTTTGAAGTAAAATCGTGTTCATGTGAAGAGCTTTTTGGTGGAAAGAGGGGTGGTTCTAAGTTTTTCTAAGGTTGCATGATATACAGTGCATATTGAAAAAAGTTCAGCAGTTCAGCAAAATGGTGTTTTTTGAGTTCTCAATTTTGATATGTAATGTCAGTTTATGGTAGAGAGTTTGTATGGGTATGCTCACTTCCAAGTCTTTTGGATGTGAGCTGTTTATCAGTAATAAAATTTTTAGCCTTTTGCAAAAAAAAAAGTTAAACTAGTTCCAAACTATATTTATAATTAATAATATGAATCCAAAACCGAACCAATCCATAGCCTAAAAACTAGTTAACCAACCCAATAGATCCAAGTGGTTTTGGTTAACTATTAAGTTTTCAACCTAAATTGTCAAGTCTAAATAGAACAGTCAAATATACACTATTGCTATTTATTTTCTTTCTGCGTAATCCACAAGACAAGTCCAACACCTCATAGATTTTTATACAAGTACACACAATTGGAGATTTAGCCGTTGAATCCTAGAGGGTGGAAGTCGGAACCCATATGTACCGAAAGTCGTGAACCAGTAGGGACGGAATCACTTTTTATGACAGTAGCTTTGCCGCGCCTCGGCTTTCGTTCAATTACCAGAGAAACTGTTTCAATTTTATTTGTGTTTCTCTTGTTAATGCAATATTTTCCAACAAAGATGAGAGATTAAGATCGCGAAGCATATCTTTCAAACCACAACTTGTGAGGTTTATATGGGATACATGGCTTCCAGCTTTGTCGCAACCAATTCCAATCCAACTACAGTCCAGCTATTGCCTGCTTCATCTTCTAATTGTACTTTTTTTCTACAGATGAGAAACAACCAGAATATAAGAAAGGCTTTGAGGGATTGGCATAAAAATAGGCACGACAATACCGGGGAAGCAACTAATAATATGAATGGAAATACTAACATGCGAATAACTGTTGTTTTTGGTTTGTGTCGATTTTATATGCTTATCGTCGACGTATAATTACTCAAGGTTGTATTTTTAATCCCATGGCATGAGAGGAATGGCAAAGGCCTTTGAGGAATTTCTTGGCTTAAATACACTTTAAATATGTAACTTTTTCATTCTTTACGACTTAAATCGTAATATTTCAACTTTAAGACAGGAAACCTTAATGTCTTTAAATTTGTATAAATTAAACTTTTTAGCGCCATCGATCAGTAATAATTGATCTAAATGATAGTATTTTGGGCAATTTCACTCCAAATATTTTTGGAAGCACAGAAAAATGTAGGCACATGGTTAGTGTGTGATGAAAAAAAAAATTAGACACTAACCTTTTGTTTTAGTTTTTGATTGCAAAGTCTCTTTTTCTCTTTTGACTTCCTTGTTTACTTGTTCCCCGAGTTCCTTTCCCTCCAAGTGTAATCTTCCTCACATTGGTCTCTTCTCCTCCAATTGTCCTTTCATTCCCATGAGTCCCTTCACCCTCCTCCTCCTCCTCCTCCATATCATCATTTCCATAAGTCACTCCCGAGATATTTTCATCATTTTCCCTCGCAACCCACCCATTATCAGATGGCACACTATCAACAACCAATGGATTCTCTTCTTCCGTTAGTGCCTTTTTCTTGATGTGCCGATCTTTCAATTTTTTATTGTACATAATGTAAGCCAATGAGTTAAGCCCGGATGCGGACAGTCGATTCCTTCTTTTTGTATTTATCTATATTACAAATTTACAACTAATTGAGCATTAGTGAGATCTCATAAAATATTAATAAATATATTTGAGAATATAAATGATTTATATTTAATAATAACATGACTAAAAGTACTCCAATTACGCTCACACGCAAAAGATGAGCAAGATAAACTCATTGTTTATGCGGACAGTCGATTCCTTTTCTTTGTTTATGTTTTTTTCTCTTTCAATTGAACTTTCTTTTAAATAAAATAAAGTTTAAAACTAAGTAGACAATTTTTAATTCAATGAAATAACTAGTGGATAGCCACTTATTCCACTGGTATGACTCACTTTTATTAATATAAAAAAGTTTAATAACAAAAAATAATATTTAGTAATGTTTTTAAAGTAGTTTACAATAATAATTGTTGTATTATCAACATGAAATAAAATTCTGTTAAACTTTATTTTTTTTGTAAGATTTCACAAATGTACGAGAAAAAATAAATAAAATGTGATTCTTTTCGTGGAGCGGAGCCAGTAAAATTGAAATATAATAAAAAATGTTATTTTGTTTAAAAATCTATACAATATATAATAAGGAAAATAACCACTAGCTTTAAATCTTTAGATGACTCAAACAGGAATATTATAAATATACAAAATTTTATCTTTAAATCTTTAGATGAGATAATGATTGAAAATATATATTTATCTTTATATGCAACAGACTTGATTATACATTTATTATCTTTATTCTATTTATCCTTAACAAACATGACATAAGTATTGACAATATATTTACTTGATGTTTAGAGATTGAAAAATAATCAAAAAAGTACTCTTTTGACTTTGCAATGCAAATTAGTCCTTTTTTTAAAATTTATTTATGGGAAAAAATCCCCTTTTTTCTAAATTGTAAAAGATGATATATATATATATATATATATGGGGGCGGATCAATGACACTAAGTTTTTTACATAATTTTTTAATTCTTGGATTTGAACACTCTTAATGGCTAAGATTAAAGCTGATTTTTAATTTATACACTCTATTCTTTATATAACAACCTATATGAATGCATATATTATCGTAATATTGGTGAATGCATATATTATCATAATACTTGTTGTGGAAGCAAGTATGTATATCTAAACAGTTTTGTTTAGTTATTACCAATATTATGATAATATATACATTCATATAGGTTGTTATACAAATAATAGAGTGTAAATTAAAAATCAACTTTAATCTTAGCCATTAAGAGTGTTCAAATTCAAGAATCAAAAAATTGTGTAAAAAACTTAGTGTCATTGATCAACCCCCTATATATATGTATGTATATATATATATATATATATATATATATATATATATATATATATATATATATATATATATATCTTCATCTGTGACAACCGGTTGTCACAGATACTATTGCAACTATCAACTATTGAGTCGTTGATATAATAAAAGGATGAGACTAATTCCTGTCGCTAGGAGTAATGACATACATACTCTTTATAGCGGGAAAATGATCAAAATGTCCTCACTTAGAGCTTTCACAACAGTTTTTCTAATTAACTCTCTATTCCCAATTTTAAAGAATACATCAACAAATCATTATTCAACAACTTCCTTATCTTTATTTGACTCTCTATTTTAATCCTTATATAGGATTTTACTCCCCAGTATGAAGGAGTCAAAAGACCGTTCTCTATATGTATAAAATGACATTTCACACCCTCATTTAAGTGGACAACTCATCAATCATACACATCTTGACATTTTTTTACTACTTTATTTTCAAATTATAAAATTAATATTAACTTATTTTTTTAAAATTAATTTCATTTCATGCCCAAATCTAACTAATTCTACAGATATTTGGTCGGTTAACGGTTCTGTAAGGTTTTGGGTTAGTAGGGCAGAGAGTGAGAGATTAGAGAAGACTTCAGATACGAGAGTGAGAGATTTGAGATTTGAGTTCAAAGAGTTTTAGAGAGTGAGAGATAAGAGAGTTTTGAGATATGAGAGATAAGACTAGTGGCTAGTGGGAGATGACTGATGAGTCAAAAAAAATATCAGACGAAAGTTTAAATTTTTTTTATAACTAGTTCGGTTATTCGGTTAACCGAATAACTTAAATTCGAAAACCAAATCCGAACCCGAAAATCGGATAATAAAACGATTATAACCGAAATACAAAAAATAACCGAATAACAAAAAAAAATCGGTTAAAAAAATTCGATTAAGTTTAATCATTCGGTTTTACCCGTTTTTGGCTCAATCCTAATAGTGAGAGCTTTGCAGTTTGTTTTGGCCTTTGGGGTGTGACAACACGTGATCTTCTTTTTCTTGGCACTCTGACTATTCAGACTTGCAGTAGTACTAGTACTACTAGTAGTAGTTTTACTAATCTAATTAACAAAACACAACTGATTTTGAATTTCTCGCTCACCCTAATAAACGATCAGGATCGTCCAAAGTTTGGAATAAATCTCACCGTCCATTATATCTTCTTTAACTTCAAAGAAAAAAAATTGCTCTCTCTCTCACTCTTAGATCCTCCTCTGTTCTTCCTCCTCCCGAGCTCGTCCTCTGCCTCCTCTATTCTCTAGCGTCGACAATCTCTCATCCCCTTCCACTTCGTACGTAATGCCGGAGGCACGGATAGTATGGCTAATAGGTAAATATCGTTACCTACCTGTGCATATATATATTCTTGTCTCTCTACCTTTCGTTGCATCCAATATATATAGGTTGATTGGCACTTCTGGCCCTCCAAGTTGTCATTCACTTTCAAAGTCGTCCCTAAAGTTTAATTTTCTTCAATTAGGTCCTTAAAGTGATATTTTGTTGGCGTTTCCGTTCCTCTAACCCAATTTGACCTCAATCCGACCCATTTTGACTAATTTTAACCCAACCCGACCTAGTTTGACCCAACCCAAAATTTTAATATTTTATAATATAATATTATTTTTAAGATAAGTTTAAAATAATAATTATATTTAACATTTAAAAAAAATTTAATATTTTAAAATAAATTATTATTTTTAAAATAGTAATTATTTTAATATTTTAAAATAAAATATTTATTTTTAAAATAGTTATTTTTAATATTTAAAAAATTTTATTTTTTTAAAAAAATTAAATAATAATTATACTTAATATTTTAAAATAAAATATATTTTTTAAATAATTATTATTTTTAAAATTTTAAAAGAAAATATTAATTTTAAAATAATATTTATATTTAATATTTTAAAATAATATATATATACTTTTTTTTTAAATAAAATATTTTTTAAAAAAAGTTATAAATATAATTATTATTCTTAGGAAAAAATATTAGAAACTTTTATTTTTTCAAAAAATGAGTAAAGTTTCATAAAATATAGATTCAAAAAAATTACATAAAAAAATAATAATTTATTTTTTAAAAAATAAAGTAGATTTTTTCATTTTTTATGTAAAAATTTATTTTCAGGAAAAAAAGTTAATATCTTTTTTTTATTATATGTATTCTTAATATTAGAATTTTTAAAAACAAAAACTAAAAATAGAAATTAAAATACTAAAAACAGTAAAAGATTAAAAAAATGATTCAATAATTTTTAAATAAATAATAATGGTAACGATATTAACCATTAAAAATTCTATTTTTAGTTTTTATTTTTAAAAATTCTAATATTGAGAATACATATAATAATGGTAAAGGTATTAACCTTTTTTTCTGAAAATAAAGTTTTACATAAAAAATGAAAAAATCTACTTTATTTTTTAAAGAATAAAGTTTTATTTTCTTATGTAATTTTTTTAAATCTATATTTTATGAAACTTTACTCATTTTTGAAAAAAATAAAGTTTCTAATATTTTTTCCTTAGAATAATAATTATTTTTATAAATTTTAAAAATAATATTTTATTTTAAAATATTAAATATAATTATTATTTAAAAAAATATATTTTATATTTTATATTAAATATAATTATTATTTTAAAATTTATATTTACTTTTAAAATATTATAAATAATAATTATTTTTGAATTATTTATTTTTGAATATTAAATATAATTATTATTTTAATTTTTTTAAAAATAATACTTTTTTAAAATAATTATTTTATTTTAAAATATTAAAATTATTATTATTTTAAAAATAATAATTTATTTTAAAATATTATTTTTTAAAAATATTAAATATAATTATTATTTTAAACTTATTTTAAAATATTAATAATTTTGGTTGGGTCAAATTGGGTCGGGTTGAGTTAAAATTGGTCAAAATGGGTCGGGTTGAGGTCAATTGGGCTGAAGGAACGGAAACGCCAGCAAAAATGTCACTTTAAGGACCTAACTGCCTAAAATTGAATTTTAGGGACGAATTTGAAAATGAGTAGCAACTTGGAAGAACAGAAGTGTCATTCAGCCAATATATATATAAACAATAGGTAAGCATGTATGTTTATATGTAGCACAATTTCTCTCTGCGATCACACACACACACACACACACACACACACACACACACACACACACACATATATATATATATATATATATATATATATATATATATATATAAGAAATTGATATTTTCACATAATTTTTTGATATTTTCATACTATGACTCACATATTAGCCAATAAAAATTCGACACAGCAACTCATATGTGAGCCTTATGTGTCAAAATATCAAAAAATAATATAAAAATATCAATTTCCTATATATATATATATACCCTGACTCAGACACGTATATTGATGATATTCACAACCAAAATAGATATAGTGTTAACTAGGCAACATCAAATCAATGATGACTACTCAATCTAATGGATCTGCTTCTAGAGGGATCCGACTATGGTGAAGTTGATATAGTGAATTGTATGATTTTGTCATACAATTTTAATGTATTAATAACATATTGGTGCAAAATCATATAACTCATTATGGTGAAATTGATTTCTAAATTCACCATAGCCGGACCCCTTCTAGAGGCTATAGGGACTAAGAACGTTTTGATCTTTTTTTTTGGTCTCTAAAAAGAGTATGTCTGCTACTTTTTTTGTATCGGCAGAGATGAAATCTTGCCTAATTTCAATCATTTATTGTCATGATCAACGGCTCATGAGTTGATTGCTAGAATAGTGTCCGTGGTAACCGATTGACATATATATATATCACCAAAGAGTTCATCTCCAAAAAATAATATAACAAAAATAATAAAAGTTGCACTACACTTTCCATTAACTGAAAAAAGTAAACGTTACACTTTTTTTCAAACATTTTAATAATAAAAACGTGAAAACTAATTGTATTAAATTGTATTTTACCCTTTAATATTTTATATGGTTTTTTGCTACAACATGAATTTTGCTTGGGTTTTGCTTGCGTTTGGATGCCATAATAGATGTTCGAAGAAATGATGTTCCAGCAACTGAGGAGGAAGCCCGTCGAGTAATTGAACGCATGGATGCTGAGAGCTCATAGCTTTTAATTACTTCATGAATCTATCTGCCTTCTGGCAAAGGGAATTGGATGATTTGTGTAATTGATGGAATTGGAGAAAAGACGTAGCCAGTGTTGAAGTCAGGATTTTTATTCAGTGGGGTCAAAATATTGTGATGCTATAATTAATTTAACCTAATTTTTTAAAATAATTTTGTGTTTTTTTGGCCGATTGCATATGTAAAACATTTATTTGGTTACAATATTGTTAATATAACAAGAAATAACATTATATATATATATATATATATATATATATATATATAGTCCCCTTCAGTTGAGAAATCCCTCAAATAGTGTTATTTGAGGGATGGGGGCTCAACCGTTGGATCTGTATCCATGTGGATAAAATTGTTTTACATCTTCACATTCCTGGCCCACCACAAACTCCACTTAGGTAATCTTATCCACATGGATGCAGATCCAACGGTTGAACCCCCATCCTTCAAATAACACTATTTGAGGGATCCCTCAACTGAAGCTGACTGATATATATATATAAACACACACACACACCCCCTTATTGACCCCTAATACGCTCTTCTAATCACAAATTTGTTAATAAATATTTAAATTTCTTATGTTATAAAAATAATATAAATTAGATTATTATTTATTTTAAAAATATTAGAGCAAGATGCATACATCAAGGAGTAGAAGTAATATGAAATTGAGAAAGTTATAAAAAATTCAATTTGACCCCGTATATTAAAAAATTTATAAAGTTTTAGTGGTGTCAATTTATTCATTACACTTAAATTTTTTCTAAATTTATTATATATTATAAAAATATTTTTTTTTCTTCAATGGGGTCAATTGACCCGACACCCTCCAACGTGGCTTCGCCCCTGGACGTAAGGCTTGTTCAGTGATGACGTGGTTTAAAATGACTTATAATTTATTTTAAGTGGTGACTTGTAAATAAAAGTATTTTACTACGTTTTGACTTATAAGTTAGAAATTAAGTTAAAATAAAATGTGAAGGTGTTTCGCTAAAATAATTTATAAGTTAAAATAAAATATAAAAACTATTAAAATAAGGGCAGAAGTGTCTTTACATTTGGTCAAACCTACTTATTTTAAAATGACTTATAAGTCATTTTTTAAAAAGCTAGAATTTGTTACTTAATAATAAGAACTTATAAGTCAAAAAATAAGTTGTTCTCAAACACCCAAATAGTAAAAACCAATTTATATGTTGGTTTGACCAACTTATAAGTTGTTCCTGAACACCCTTGTATTGGAGGGGTAGCCAAATTCCACTTTTTGAGACCAAAATTTTGAGATCTCTAGCATCACCATTTTTTCCCTTATTTGATTATTTATTTTGATAAAAAATTAGCATATATAATATATTAAATTAATAAACAATTTATAATAATATTGTACTATATTTTTATGCACTTTTAAAATTTTAAGAATTAATTATTACATATACCTTTGTCACAAACCTTTATCAATATCATATATAGTCCTCCCCCGCTTCAAAATATAAAATTATTATTAAGTTTTTGAAATTTAATTTGAAAGATAAAATGAAACTTCAAAAAATTAAAATAAAAAGTAAGTAGACATGAGGAAGAAAAAGAATTGCATCCGATTAAGACAAAAAAAAGAAATTGAGGAAAGCAAAAAGGATGTGAAGAGCCACTTCTACTTCTTTAATTTTTCTTCTTTTTGGTGGTTCTTCACACTTTTCCTACTCTCCTCAATTTCTGTTATTGTTAATCGAATGAAATTCTTTTTTCTCTCTATCTTCTTATTTTTTTTATTTTTTAAAATTTTTATTTTATCTTTCAAACTAAACCGTACAAGAACAATGCTACTATCACATAAATTCTATCACATAACTCTCACATACACACACATACATACTGTGAGTCCCCGCCTGACATGCGAGACCTGCAGTATATATGTGTGTATGTGAGAGTTATGTGAAAGAATTTATGTGATAGTAGCATTATTTACCGTACAATTAGACAAATATAACATCATTTAAGTTCAGACCAGGGACTCTATGTGCCATAAAGGAAATAAGCTATCAAATAATCCCACTTCAACTTTTCCCCTACACTTCCTCTCAAGATAATAAAACCAAAAGCACATTATGCACTATTGATATAGCTAGGATGAATAATAGCTATGCACTAATTTTTTGTGTTTAGACGGAATAATAAAAGACATTTTTATCATATAAAAGAGTTGTACATGAATGTTGGCATATTCACTACCAATAAATCTAAACATATAAAGACATTTTAGTTGTAAGTTGTGCAATTAATGTGACTTACTAATTAATATAGGAAATGACCAGTCCTATATCACCCTATATATTTAGGACTGAGTATTCGATTATAATCGAATTGAAATTGTCTATTAGGTTAAAACCAAATATCAAAATTATTATATATTTTTGATATCCGAACAAATACTTGAATTATAAAATAACCGAAATACCGAAAATCGAATTTGATATATTTTTTAAACTAGATGAAGAAGAAGAAGCTTTAAAATAGAGAAATACATATTGATACAACAACTGGAAACAATTGCGAACTCGAGGTGTTTAAACATATATGCAACTTAATTACAATTCCGCAAATTACTTACAATTCAAATATAGATGTTAATCAAATTGTACTTAATTTGCATGTTACTTTGAAACAGATTTTCACATTCCCTTAAGAATTGAACCAATATAAAAGCAATGTGTTCAACCCCAAAAAGGGGGACTATTAAGTTAGAAGTACTAATCAGTCTTTATATTTAGGTAGCATGATTCTCTAATTTTCCAAAAGAAAAAAGAGCCCAAATATTTCTAAAAAATGTCCCATTACCAAAGCCCCTTTAGGGACAAGTTAGCTTGCTGGCAATCTACTAAATGATCTCATTTTGGCATTGCATTTCTTTTATAGTGTATGAAAACCTCCAAAGTTACAAGAAATTAAAGAGGTATGCGTATAGACAAGAACTTTGTTTGGTTCCCATTCCTTGGAATGTATGAAATGGAATGACTTAAGGAATAGAATGAGAATGGGAATGGAATGGTCATTCTCATTTTTATGTTTGGTTTGTCCATTCATTCCTTCGGGAATAAAATTATCATTCTACTTTAGGGTCATGTTTGTTTGCAAGGATTATAATCTCAATACTATTGATTCTAAGATTAAATAATCTTAGTCACATGTTTGTTTTTTATGGAATTATTCATTGGATAACTTAAAATAATCCTAAGTTATGTTTGTTTTTTCCAGGATTAATTAAAAGATTGGATTAAATAATATCGTTTGGACTATTATACCCTTACCAATAATAACATATTTTAAACTATAATTTAAACTTATTTATACATCAAAAAATAATAAACAATTAATTAGAAACTTTTAAATAAGTGGTTATATTATTCAGTAAATATTTTTTTTGAGAGGAGTGGGAGTGGGGATGTATATAGAGCTGCAAACGATCCGAACCGAACCGAATATTCTCGAACTCAAACCGAACTCGAGCACTTATAGTCGAACTCGAACAGGTTCGAGTAGATCTGTCGAACCAGAAGCTTTGTGCGAGTTCGATCGATTGGTGTTCGCGAACTGTTCGCGAAAATGTTCAAGTTCGCGAACATGTTCGAGTTCGCGAACATGATCGAGTTCGCGAACATGTTCGAGTTCGCAAACATGATCGAGTTCGCGAACATGATCGAGTTGTTCGCGAACATAATTGAACAAATCAAGTTCGCGAACATTTACTAATTAATGCACTGAACTGAGAAAACTGAGAACTCAGAAGAAAATTAAAAACAGATAAATAAATACCAAAACTATCTTCTCTAACTCTAAGTAATTCAATCAAAAATTAAACCAAATATTATAATCATCATTTATCCCAAAAATGATTACTGAAAAGTTAGAAGTTAGAAGTTAAAATTAGAACTTAAAAGTTAACAACTAATATTAGTTTGGTTATTTTGTATTAGTTTTGTTATTTTAACTTATTTAGGAATAGGATGTAAATATAATATATATATATATATATATATATATATATATATAATCATATATATATAGTAAAATAGAACCCATTTTGAATCTTTCATTTGACAAAACACAAGGACGGTTCAGATTCGTTTTAATTGATTTGGGCGGGAAAACACAAGAACAGTTCATATTCATTCTAATTTTAATAAAAATAACAATAATAACAATAACAATAACAATAACAATAGTAATAGTTATAGTAATAATTATAACAATAATAATAATAATATAATAATATTAATAATAACAACAACGACAATAATAATAATAATAATAATAATAATAATAATAATAATAATAATAATAATAATAATAATAATAGTAATAGTTATAATAACAATAATAATAATATAATAATAATAATAATACTAATAACAACAACAACAACAACAACAACAACAATAATAATAATAGCAATAGCAATAATAATTATTATTATAGTACTAATAATAATAATAATTATTATTATTATAGTACTAATAATAATAATAATAATACTAATAATAACATCAACAATAATAATTATTATTGTGATGGTGTGGCCAATTATGATAATTATAATCTATTAAATTATTAAGGATGTAAATTGTAATAATCCAACAATCATTGTTAAAATTCTTATGAAAATATTAAAATTATTTTCATTAAAATTTAGAGGTGAAAAAGTACACATTATTATTTATTAATTATTTAATAAAAATATTTAATTATAATCAATTATTAAAAACACAAAAAGAAGTTTAAGTAATAAAAAAAGAAAATTACTACAAATTTAACTATTATTGATAAGACAAAAATTAGAATTTAATATGAAATATCCAAAACCAATTATTTATATGTAGAATTTTAGAAACAATTTAAAATTTTAAAGTGAACATATATATAAGAAATCGAACACCTCGAACCTATATCGAACTCGAACAATCGAACCGAACTCGAACAATCAAGTCGAACCCGAACTCGAACTTATCGAGTCGAACCGAACTCGAACCGTTCGCGAACACAAGCGAACCGAACCACATGGTTCGCGAACATGTTCGATCGAGCAAACGAACCGAGCACCTTGTGCGAACTCGACTCGATTAAACGATCAACTCGAACTCGAACCGAACCGAACTCGAATCGAACTCGAACCGGTTCGCGAACAGTTCGGTTCGTTTGCAGCTCTAGATGTATACATAATCAGTAAAAAAAAAATTGGGGGGGGGGGGGGTGGGATTGGGTGTGGGCGGGGTGGAGCGTTTCGGAGTGAGGGTGTATATATAATCAATAAATATTAATTTTTTATTTAGGGGGGGAGTGGGCAGGGTGGGGGTGTATATATAATCAGTAAATATTATTATTATTTTGAGTGGGGGTGGGTGAGTGGGGGGTGGGGGTGGGGGTGGGCGTGGAGTTGGGTGGGGCGGGGTGGGGGTTAGGGTAGGGGTGTATATATAATCAGTAAATATTTTTTTTAGTGGGGATGGGGTGGGGGTGAGGGGTGGGCGGGGTGGGGATGGGAGAGGTGGGCGTGGGGGTGGGTGGGATGGGCGTGGGGGTGGGCGGGATGGGCGTGGGGGTGTACACATAATCAGTAAATATTATTTTTTAAGGGGGGATAGGGATAGGGAATGGGGGTGGGGTTGGGGCGGCAGGGGGGGGCAGGGGGGGCGGGGGGTACACATAATTAGTAAATATAATCAGCCAGTTTTATGCATTAAGATGGTTAATAATGATGTATTTTTTGTTTATTTAATTTTCACGTTTAACATTAATAAACAATATTAGAAATTAAAGAAGTCAAAAAATTATTAGTCTGAAAATAATTCAAAAAAAAAGGTTCAAAATAAACATAAACATAACGTTTTTTGTAAGGAAAATGAAATAGCATAAAAAAGGGAGGAAAATAAAAGAAATGATGATAAATAGAGAAGAGAGAGGAGAAGTAGATTGACCTAGGAATGAAATAAACCACATATTTAGAAAGGAATGAAAAATAACTTTCAAATTTGGAATGGAATAACTAAAGGAATAGAATAGTCATTCTAATTGACTAATCAAACATGTTTTAAGTCATCCCATAAGAAATAGTCATGTTATTCCCGGCCCATTCCATTCCATTCCCTTCCATTCCATTCCATTCCCACCAACCAAACACAACATAGTGAATAGAGTAGAGAGATTGGGGTAATTAGCTACATTGTCCCTTTTTCTCTGCCGTTGTTGCGCATACTACTCGTACAACCCTTTGTACCATGCATAGCTGCTTACAAACTTGTTGAATTACAAGTTTTACAAACTTTAAAAAAAAAAATTAAAGACATGCAAATTAACAAAATTGTTGATTTCTAATTAACAGATATTACAAGTGTTAAACATGCAAATTAATTACAATTTGATTTTAAGTGTCTCGTGTGACTTAACAATTCATATAATAAATATTATTATTTTTAGGGCAAAATACACTTTTGTTACACCAAGTACTACTAAATTCTTGATTCGACCCCCAAAGTAATTGGACTTATAATTTACTACATAAACTGCCTAATTGCATACAATGCCCATCACAAAATCAATTTTCGGTAAAAATTGAACAGAATACCCGACCCTACCGGTAATCTATCTAATTAGATCTGATTGCTTTTATACAGTTTAACCGTATTTAAAAATGGCTTGACTTCATTAAAAAGTTAAAATACTTGTAAATATAATTAACTTTAAATTAAAATACTTCTAAATACAATTAACCTCTAATTAAAATATTTTTAAATACAAATAACCTCTAATTAAAATATTTCTAAATACAATTAACCCCAAATAATATTGGATTTAAAAATAATACAAAATAATGCTTACCAAGAAATAACAAAATTAAAAAAAAAATCCAAAAAAAACTCACCACCATTTCTCCTTACCCTCACTGCCCTGCGCCACCACCGTCTCTGCTCCACCACAGTCGGACAACAACCACGGCACTGACACCATCTTCAACTCCTCCATAACCATCATCAAACACCCAGTTCTTTTCTACCCTAACGTTATCTCAAATTGCACAATCACAACAAAATCATTAAAAATTTTACATTTAAAACATAGATTTGAAAACAAAGATCTAAAACCATAGATCTATGAAAACAAAATCCACAATTCTATTTTAAAAATTATAAATATCATTCCAACTAAAAAAGATCTGAGGGTGGGACGAGGGTTAAGAGGCGGAAGGCGTGAAGCCGGAGGTAGTGGCAGTGGCGCGGAACTAGAAATTTTTAGAGGGGAGTCAAAATACATCAGTAAAAAAATTATTTATTGACGCTTGGAGTGTTTCTTTCAAATTTATTTTGCCCAATTATAATATTTCACAACATTCTATTTCAACCATTGTCAACTTTTGAATTCTGAGTCCAATGGCTTTAAATATATATATATATATATATATATTTTAATTTCTCCCGAACTATGTGACTATTAATCAGACTTTGAAATTTTTAGTCAACTAATTAACTACTTTTATAGATAAATTACAAATTATAATATTATATATTCAAAACATTATATTGTGGTTCATGAGATTAATTAACTTGAAAAAAGGAATTCCAGCAACAAAAACAAAAAAAGAAAAAGAAGAGAGATTTAATAATCTTGATAGGATAGAACTATGGTGCACTTATGGTCACTATAGTGGGATCCAAAAAAATTATTTTACTTCTTTAGTTTTTTATTTTTAATTAGTTTACAGAGAGAATTGCTACCACCTTTTTCTCCCCCACTTTGATGATAAAGCAAAGGCAAGAGAAAAGCAAAGGAGAAAGCAAAGGCTTTGAGTCCCTCTTGGCTCAATGGTAAAACAACTACTCACAAGGCTTTGAGTTCAAGAGATCTTGGGATCCATTCCTACCCAAGGCAGGAATGTTAAGATTTCATTGCTTAAATTAGCAAAAAAAAAAAAAAAAGCAAAAGAGAAAAAAAAATACATAAAATAAAAATGAAGGGAAAGGAAAGCTAATAACCAAAGCAAAGGAGAAAGAAAAATACATAAAATAAAAATGAAGGGAAAGGAAAGTTAATAACCCTCGGAGATTCAAGGGTGGCAGGGTCATATGACCCCCTCGCCCCTCCTCCTTCCGCCTCTGGGTAGTGGAGGCGAGAGTGGGAGCGAACGGGGGTTGAGGAAAAAAGAGTATAATTTAGAACTTTAGATAAATATTCCTTTTTCATTTACTTGTATTTTATTTAATTTGTAAAATTTTAATATTTAAATTTTGCTATTAATTTTTTAAAGTTGTAATAACAATTTAATATTTGTTAAGATGTCTCTTTTTTTATGTAATTAATTCCTTTTTTTAATGAAGTCAAATCGTATCTGAATACGGTCAAACGGTACAAAACAATTTGGCTTGCCCGAAAAATCAGGTATTCCGGTTAATTTTCGCTGGAAATTGATTTTGGGTTGGACATTGTATGCAATTGAGTAGTTCATGTTGTAAATTGTAAGGTCAATTATTTTGTGGGGCGAATTATAAATTTGATAATATTTGATGTAACATAAGTGTATTTAGCTCTTTTTTAAGTTCTGAATTCAGGTACCCAAATAATATAATTTTCAAAACCGAAATCGAATAACTGAAATAATTAGGTTAAAAAATATGGTTCAACTCGGTAATTTGGTTTTTATCTTTTTTTGATCAGTCCTACCTATATTAACCCTTCATCACCTGACCTCCTTCTCTATGTTGCCAAAGGCACTAACCATGCACATAATGGTGAGTGGTTCATACCAAAAAAGGGGCACTTATGTCACAAATGGGTTGAGTTAGTGATAGAAACTTTGGTTAAGAAACAGTGACGAAGTCAATAAAAAAATTAGGGGGGTCAAAGATGTTATAAGGTTCCAAGTAATTTAGCTAGGGTCTGGGGTGTTCTCGAACTAAATTTTGTAGGCAATTTCATACTTCTAAATAATCCCTCTGTTTTAATTTGACCTAATATACTTGAAAGCTTGCAAAAAGTTTAAGTGAGATCATTTTATTTACATTAATCCTATATAATATTTTCTAAATTTGTTATATATTTCCTCCGTTTCAAATTATAAGATCAATATTCACTTTTTAAAAATCAATTTGAAACATTTTTAAACTCAAAACTGATATGAATTCATCTAATTTATGTGATGCCCCGAACCTTTAAGAAGAACGTAAATGTAAAAGGAAATATCTCAACAGAATGAAAAATAACTACAATAAGACAATTCGGGATTTTGGCATGAAATGACCAAAATACCATAAGGGTTTAAAACCCTAATTTGAGTTCAAAATGGAATTTTGAGACATGGACTTCACTATTGAGTTTGGAACGTCGAATTTAGTAAGAAGTGACTGTAGACACGATGGGGTGTATGGGTTGACTTTTATGTTCAAAAGTTAACAGTTGAGTTTTATGGTCAAAACGTCAAACCTTGAGTTCGGAGATGATTTTGACGAAATAGATGTAACGATGATGATCGAGAGGTCAATTTTAGAAGAAATTGGCAGTAAACATGACATGGCTATTTTTGGAAGCAAATATAATAATATAATATTTTGAAACTTAATAGCTGATTTTTTTGCATGGTTGTAGCAAGACTTGGAAAGGAAAAGGAGGTGTGAGGATGGGAGAGAGAGCAAGTAGCTGCCCTCCCTGAATATATATATATATATATATATATATATATATATATATATATATATATATATATATATATATATATATATATATGAGACTGATCCATAACTAAAGTTATCAAATTAAGGTTATCCTTATAATAGATCATGATCTTTCATCTGAATATCGAACGATTGATATAGCCCTGTCACAATTTAGTTTTTTGTTTTCACAATTTAATACTGCGGACTGGATAAATGTCCAACATATCCCTCCTTTACAAGTCCTCGTCTGCAGTATTAAACTGCGAACACTAAGTTTGCTTATGGAGATAAAACGACGCAAGTGGGAATGTGAGAAGTCCGGGAATCTGAGAAGTTTCGTCTGCAGTTTAATACTTTGGACGCTAAGTTTGCTTATGGAGATAAAACGACGCAATTGGGAAAGTGAGAAGATCGAGAATATGAGAAGTCTCGTTCGCAGTTTAATACTGCAGACATTAGGTCTCCTATTATAAGTACTGCAAACTTCATAGTTCAAAGCATGACTTTTGGATCTCATGTACAAGAGTTCAAATTAAGGCTCAAGAATTTTCATTTCCTCTTCCATATTCTTATTCTTACTGATTCATGTGATCGGTGCTGATGAGAAAAATTCATGGCTAAAAATTCATGTTGTCTCCCATGCTTCATACTTATTTTCAAAATACTTCATCCCAGATAACATGAATCTATAACAACTAATAAAAATATGAAAGAATAAAAGAATTTTTTTAGCTTTAACATCTAATAAGAAATGTGCTGCCAGGATATGTCAATTGTTTAGCTTTTTCATGCAAACTCAAAAGTGACATCACATCATTTTGAGTTTATTCATGAATAACCTCAACATGTTGTAATGGCACTTATAGGGTTTGCATAGAAGAACTAAACAATTTACTCATCCTTGCAGTCGTGTTTGACCTAGCGTCCGCAGTATTAAACTGAGGACAAGACTTAATTAAAAATGGCGTCGTTTCCCAGTTGTTATACCATCTAGAGTCCGCAGTTTAATACTGTGGACACGTCTTACTTAAAAATGGTGTCGTTTCCTTTTTTTAGTGTCCGCAGTTTAATACTATGGATGTGGGGCTTACAGTTTCACCAAAATCCATACAGAGAAGTTTCAAAAAGCAAGAGGATTTTATTAGCATGCAATTACATGCATGTAAATACAGAGATAGAGCAAAAGTAAACAATAACACTTTATTTGTATAAAAATCTCAAAATAACTCGAGAGAAATGAAATTATGAAGATTCAGGTATTTTCAATCCTAAAGCTTTATAATAGTTCCGGTTATCATGGTTTGTAAATATTGCACACTTTCGAAGTGTTTTCTGTCCTGCTAATTGTTCAACAACACTTTTCAACTGTGTTGCTTTTTTACGACCTTTTGTCTACGAACATATTGGATCAAATACAAGATCATTGGAAGCAATAACAACACATCATCATCATCGCGCAATTCCATAGCGTCCTCGGCTTTGATAACAGGTTGCACATTGTCGTCCGGTCTTATTTTAACACATTCGACAGGGATTTTGGCCACAATTTTTTCCTCACAATCTATCATTTCATCAACATATCTAGTGGCTTCTTTAGAAGATGAAGAATTCAACACAAAACCAAGAAATCGTTTGGCTAAATGATTGAACAGGCTGGTTTGTATCTCAACATAATCTGTGACCGAGGTGAGAACATACGGGGCGACACCGCTGGTTTTATTAGCATCTTTAGTCCATCGCTTGTGTATCAATGCTTCAGAAATATGATCCAAGTTCTTTGAAGTTAGTAGCCTGTGAGAATTGGACGACATATAGTACAAGAATGTTCAAACATTTTGCAATTACATTTCGCCATCCCGATATCTATATATTGCACAACTGTGAAATACCTACAGCGAGATTCAAGAATCATCACTTTGAATACCAAGTAGTTTTTTGAATCAGAAGTTGACAACTCAGGCACCTTTTTAGAAAGTTAACTTGTGTACGATTTTGTCAGTTCAATTTGAAAATGCCGGAACATTTCTTTGGTATATATTTTAGCTGCAAGCATCTCTAACGGATCTCCAATAACAAATTTTCTTGCACGATTGACTGTGATATAATCATCTTGCTTCTTTCTGATGTACTATTTCTCAATAGCTTTTTGAGACTTTAAAACAAAATCTCTAATCCCCGTGGAAGAATTGACAAATTCAACAAAAAATTGTTCATACTTTCACTCCTTAGAAGTAGTAGTCATTCCCGTTGCGAAGAAATTTTTTGAATACACCCCAATCCATTTTTCTTTTGATTCATACAGAGATTTCAATCATTCGTGATTCTGCAGACCATAGTTTTTAATCAACAAATTCCATCTATCCTTAAATTCTTGAATAGTCAAACACCTAAAGATGCAATAGTTAAAATTTAACTTAAAAGTTGGATGCGATGAATAGATATGCCTATGTTGTGTATGGTGTGTATTAGGAAAAACCCTAGCAATCGCATTCAACATAGCACGATCTTGATAAGTGACAATGGTTATGGGATGTTTGAGATTCATTGCTTCAAGCCACTGCTCAAACAACCATACAAATATATCCTCAGTCTCATCGCTCAAGAGTGTACACCCAAACAGTACAGAATGGTAATGATGATTTACACCCGTGAAAAGAGCAAATGACATGGAATATTTGTTTGTTCGGTATGTGGTATTAAAAGTAACAACGTCACCAAAATTTTAATAAGCAATTATTGACTGATAATCTACCCATATAATACATCTGATATGATTATCCACACCTGGTTTGACACAAAAATAAAATCTGCTCGGACAATCACGCTACAACTTTGTCAATTAATCTATTGCAGCATGTGCATCATTCGAATCAATATTATCACGTCTAATATTATTAAGGGTTTCAATCAAATCCCTAGAAACTCTTGAAATATTTTTGTGTGTTTGAATTTGTGAAACTTTACTTGGGGATACAAATTCATGATTGTGATTCAATTCAAGAGTAGACACAAACCATTTATCTTTACTCCTATCATGCACAACATAAAATTTTGTTCTACATTTTGTTCTATCAATAGAGTCCCTCCTTTGTTTTCCCTTAACCACATTATTATCTTCATCATCAGTGACAATCTCATTTTTCTTAACAACCCTATATCCAGCTTTACGACACTGATACAATCTAGAACAAAATATTTAGATCTCACATGTTTTCTGCTAGTTTTTATTCTTACTTCAAATCCAACACATTTCTCATATTTTCTGTAAAAAAAATCAGCATCTTCCAATGTATCAAATATTTGACCAACATAAGGAATGGTATCCTCAACTAAACCAATTTCATCATTATTATCATGCAATATTTCCCGAGTACTTGATATTGAATGAAATGATTCTTCAGCAAACAAATCTATGACAAAACATATGAATCAGTTGTAAAATTTAAATTAGAGATTATCGATTCTTGGTGATGTTTTTCTGCAAGTATGCTTGCTTGCTAGTAGGCTATGCGCTCTCAAGTTGATGATGAGATATACCCAAGAACAAATATAAAACTTAATAGCATTAAATCAAACTATACTCGTCCCAAAATGGTACTGTAATACTAAGATGAGATTAAACAATATATATAACTTTTTAAAGCAAAAAATCATTTATTTCTCTTGCATATTCTTATTAGTTGTTATAGATTCAAGTAATTAGTAAGAAGAATAAGAATATGCAAGAAGAAATAGAAAATTCTTGAGCCTTAATTCGAACTCTTCTACTTCTCCATATTGCTACTGTCAAAATGAAATGAGATTCAAAAGTCATTATATGAAGTATGAAGTTTACAGTAGTAATTGGCCGTATTATATTTAGGAGACCTAGTGTTCGCAATATTAAACTGTGAACGAGACTTCTCAATTTATTGGCGTTGTTTGGAAGGATCGGTGGCGTCGTTTGGAAGGACTGGCGTCGTTTCTAGTTGTTTGAAAGGACCTAGCGTTTGCAGTATTAAACTGCGGACGAGACTTAAGATTAAAAAGACATCGTTTATCTCCATAAGCAAACTTAGCGTCCGCACTTTAATACTGCAGAAACGGACTTGTAAAGGAGGGATATTTTGAATATTTGTCCCGTCCGCAGTATTAAAATGAGGAATAATAGAAACTAAACTGCGGACGGGGGCTTATTTAAAAACAACATCGTTTCCTAGTTGTCCATAACTAGCGTCCACAATTTAATACTGTGGATGAGAGACTAGTACAAGGATGGATATTTTAGACATCTGCCTCGTCCATAGTATTAAACTGCGAAATACTGGAAATTAAACTGCAGACGGGAGCTCTATTAAACCATTGGATCATCGAATGGACGTTAACGATCTATTTTAAGGATAACCTTACTTTGACAACGTTAGCTATGAATCCACAGCCACTACTGGCTATAGATCATTTTCCAGCCAACCCATCCTCAGCTATTTATTGCAATCACTAACGACCAAGATAAAAAGCTCTTACTTCCTACGGATAGCTTTTTTACGTTAAAAAATCCAGAAAGAGTCAAAAAAACCCTCTCTCCTAACCCTAAACATTTTCTTTCTCCAACAAAATGTCAAAGTTCAATGTTTTTTCCATTATGAATTCAAAATTTTCAATATAAATGTCATTGGAAATATCTTGAAAAAATCTTCAAAATAAAAGGTATGGTTGATATATTTTGATGTAGTTAAAATGTCAAAAATTGTAACCAAAGCTTATAATGGTGTATTTCAAAATACAAAATTTTAATCCCAATTTTGGTCATTTTAGCTAAATAAAAAGATATCAACAATATATCTTGTTTCAAAGATGTTAACGAGAGCTTTTTAACAATATAAATTAACAATTTTGGATTTGTATCAAAAATAGTTATTGAATTTTAAAATTTGATGGATAAAAAGTGTTAGAGTTTGCATATTTAAATTTGATGATGAATGTGCTTAATGTATATTTTTACTAGTATGATTTGTAAAGTCATTATTTATGATTTGATTCAATGTACAAAGACTTAGATTAGAGAGATCAAATAATGTTAGGTTGATCTTGTTGAGTTGATCTGATGTATAGCTAATAGGATTTCAACGTTCGTAAAGTTACTCTGCTAGTTTGTAGTGTGAAGATGGATCGCAGATTAAGCGCATGATAGTAATATATCAAATGGGTCACAGAACATTTACAGATATCGTAAAGTTCACTACAAGTCGTAAAGCATACTTCAGTTCATAAAGTGGACAAAGGAATCGTAAAGACAAGCAAAGCTCGTTGAGTAAAACTTGAATGTAGAGTACTCTAAGCAATCGCTAAGCAAAAGTCTTATGGTAAAGTAACTCAAGGATCGTTCAGTAATAGAAGATCGTAAATTTCATTTATATAATGATATTGCAAAGTAATCATTGCAGAAGAGCAAATCGTAGAGTAAACACTACGATCTATCATCATAGTAGAGTAGTCATGTCTGACAAGATGACTGTCATTGGAGCATTGCAAATTTGAAGGTCACGATGCATTCACCAAACATCATTGGTAGAAATCGAAGATCAAAAGGTGTTTCTAACAGCTAGGTTGCTGAAACCGACACGTCAATGGTGTTAGGTGAGAAAGCAGACTGATGTGATAGGCAAGCTAAAAAAGAGCTGACACATATGTTTAAAATGTCCACATCATAAATCCCAGAGTATATGAGCATTAAATGCACCAACGGGCATCTATCAACGGGAAGATTTTTTAGCAGGCTATAAAAGGAAACTAAGATTTAAACTTTAAGGAGACGGACACTGATCAAAAAGCCTAAACTCTGCCTAAGTCAAAAGAACACACTCTACGATCTTGAATATCCAGTTCAAGGTGTTAAATACTTGAAAAGAAATGCATAACGTCAACTTTACAGCACCTCTCAATATCAATTAATCAACTGTTCGTTGTGGGACTTAGTGACCCAGATTTCGAGACTTAGTGACTCGAAGGAACCTAAATGGTTCAGTGGTGATTCCGAGACTTAGTGAATCAAAGGAAACTTAGTGGTTCAAGTGTAATAGATATTTGTGATCTTGATCCTTAGTGGATTCCTACTAGAGGAGTAGAAGAGTAGACTAGGAGTAATTTAGACTCCGAACCACTTAAACTTCGTTGTGCCATTTACTTTTCAAATTCTTATTTTATGTTAGATTATTTATCTTGCTTGTGGTTGATTACCTAGCTAAATTCAGAACTGATTCTTTTTTAATCTTTAAGGGGATTGTCAAAAATCATATTTCTTTATGCTTAATCAATCTGATTAACAAATATTTGGTAATATCTTATAAATAATCAAAAATTTTAAAAGATCTATTCAACCCCTCTTCTAGATCTATAAGTGCCTCTGGGAAATAACAAATGGTATCAAAGCAGGTTCTCACGAACAAAAAGCTTACACTTTAAGTAGATCCATGACACAAAATAAAAAACAATTATGATCTTGGTGGTGGAAGTAAGCCACCTCTTATAAATAGAGAAAAGTTTGCTAACTGGAAATTGCGTATACAAGTGTACATGGATGCTATTGATGATGATCTATTAGAAGCTATCCTCATTGGTCCATATGTTTCTACTAAGCTAGATTCCACAACAGATAATCCCAACTAGGAGGTTGTCAAGATACATGAAGAGTGGACAGAGAACGAGAAAAGCGAATGCAGATAGATAAAAGAGCCAAAAATATTCTATTTATGGCTTTAGAAGATGAACTCTTAGAAAATGTAGTCAACTGCACCGTTGCAAAGGAAGTATGGGAAGCTCTGTTGGTGATTCACGAAGGCACAAAAGAAGTCAGAGAAAAAAGCATCCAATCTTGACTCAACAATATGAGATGTTTTCTTATGTTCCTGGAGAGAACATCTCGACAACATATGAAAGATTTAACATCCTTCTCAACTCTTTAAGATCATATAGCAAGGTGTATCCTAATAAAGACTTGAAATAAAATTCATACAAGCATTACCAAGCAAGTGGAATGTCAAGACCACAACTATCCAACAGTCGAAGAACCTATATAAGATGACTGTGCAGAAGCTCTATGGTAATATAATTACCTACGAGCTTGAGCTAAATTAATGTTAGCCTAAATCTATACTAGCAAATTACGCAAGTATATGTAGTCCACATGTAATATAATGATAAGAAGAGTATCGCCCCATAGAGAAAAGAAATGTAATTTGTACTAACAACTGCCAATTTTATATTAACTAAGTTTTATTAAACAAATGATCAAGATTGTGAAATTTTATGAAACTAATTAATTAATTAAATTAAAGCTAATTACCACAAGATTTAAATCAGATAGTGGAGACTTAAGACTACAATTTCACTTATTACTTCACTTAGATCAACATACTTCCTGTTAAGTCACGCTAACTATTCCGGATTTTTAATCAAGAACACATCAATATTTATGACCATCTCTCGATGCACCATAAATAAATCAACTTAAATCCACAGATGATAGAATTAAGATGAACACCCTAATTAACTAATTCACTATATCTCTATGTGAATTACAATTAACGAGGATTTAAAGCACAAGTTCTTTACCAAATTACATTCGGTATGTAGGTATATATCTATCCTAAACACAAATCATGAGTTCCATCACCATGCAGAAAACACAATCACATGCTATTATGATCAAATCTAAATCTATAATCCATCTCCCGAGTTTATATAGATTATCACAGTAATTACTGGCCAAGAAATTAATCAATTAAACACAAATCATAATAGACAATTCGATAATAATTAACAATAGTTAACAAGGAAGCATATCAATCACAGCTACACAATAAGATCCATTGCAAACTGAAATATAAAATTATTCATTGTCATTGAATTAAGATCCAAAATCCACAATTGATTAAGCATTCGGAATACAAAATTAAAATATAGGGAAAGAGAACAAAAATAGGTTTGCAATTCTGCTTCAATTCTCCAAAAGCTTAATTAAAAATTAGGGTTTTTTTGAATAAAAGATAGAATCCCCTAATAAATTGAATAAAACAACTATTTATATTGTCTGCTATAAATCCTAGTCCAACTATAATTCACGTAATCAGTTACAACTAAATTTCAGTCGTTTAATGAAAAGCCAAACTTTGGTCAAACTCGAAGTGGCGCGACCGCGCTACTTTTATACTAGATTTTGGTGCGGACGCGCTGGTATGACAGGGAGCAGTTTTCTGGGTCTAGAGTGTAGCGCGGCCGTGCTACACCTTAGCGCTGCTCTATGATCTGTTGCACTCTGATCCTTTTCAAGCTGTTCAATCCCAAAAGTCACCAACACTGTTCCCAAGCATAGAACCTACAAAAAGAACATAAAATACATGAAAAAAAACTATACATCACAGGAACAAACAACAATTCAAGTTATTTGATACCAGATTTGTAGGTATGAAACCTACTAATCAAATACCCCAAAATTTAAACCATTACTTGTCCCCAAGCAACACAACACAGTGCAATACAAAATAACACAACAAACTACTGATGAATATGCAACCTAGCAACTAACATGCGTACGAATCCGGCCATTAATCACTATAAAATCCAACCATATGCCTCAGAGAGATCAACAACATACTCAAACAATAAATCCAACCAAATGCAAGTCAATAACTCATATCAATCACGAAATCAAAACCTGTTATCACTCATGTAGTGTGTGTGTGTGTGTGTGTGTGTGCTTAGTAACCATTAAATTAACTACAGCTCAAATACACCACACAATATACTTCTTAAAGGGAAAAACACAGCTTTAACTCAAGAATCTCTGTAAAAAAAGTTAAGCTCCAACTAAAACTATGCAATCACTAAGTTAGGAGTCAATACAGGATTTATTTTACTTTTATTCTATCAAGAGTGCGTTTTAGTTTTTTCTCGTGTTTACACTTAACTGTGCAATGTTCAGTTCTCTTAGGCACTTTAATGTTATCCATGTAGCGAGTTTTTAACCAATAACTCCCAAATCAATTGGCTTTAGGGCGCTAGGTGTAGAGACACCCCTAGGGCTTACTTACCCGAATAACAAAGATCACATAACCAAACTAGTCAATGTGTTTATTCATACATTTTTTTTTCTTTTTCTGTATTTCTATCTTTTATCTTTTTTTCCCTTTTTTTCTTTTTCATATATATATCCCATATTTTTTCCCAAACTTAAGTCTTTGCGTCATCCTAGCTTTTACTGCAAGTTTACCGATTTTTCTTCATTAAAAAATAAGATTTTCCCCAAGAAGACAATTATGCAACCATTTAAACCAAGTTAATTATAAGAATTAACCTAACGTGCCATCCAATTACATCAGTATCAAACAAATTAAGATTTTCATCATGATTTAAAATTAAGTCTATGCCTTGATTGTCAATACTATTCAAATGTATATGCAATCCCATTCTCATCATTGGCCAAGTTAAATTGAAACCAACCAACTGCTCGGATTCATGCAAATATAGTACGTGAACTAACTAAATGCAACAAATATAATAGAAATTCTAATACCAAAGCAAATATTTTTGTAATTTTTATTGTTTTATTTTTTTATAACAGAAACACATGAAGTAAAATAACAACAATGAAAACTACATGCTGAATGAACTATACTAAATGTATTCAATCTAAGAACAAAGAATAACCCCCACTAAAAAAAACTTATCGAAAATAATGCCCACATTGTTATAAGCAGACAATATAGATTAGAAGAAAACTCCCCTAATCTGAGGTAACATCATCATTTGCCTCCTCATCATTGGAAGGTGTATCTGGCAGAGGATAAACTTGGGTGGCTTCGTAAGTTGGGAACTGCACTTGGACACCCAGCTGACTAAATTCTAGGGAAAGAGAATTAGAAAACTGTAATGTGAAAGCCCGAACCTCGCTGACTTGGGCATAAATGGCATCTATCCGTCGCTGCATACGTTGATTCATTCGGTCCAGTCTGTCTTGGGAGGCATGCACATGCAACCCTGGAGCCTCAACAGGGTGCTCAGAACCCTCCTCACCTTCGCTTTCACTCTGATCAACAATAACAAAACCAGATCCTCGAGGATGGGATTCACCACCTGCCCAGACCTTGTACTTCTGAATGGTGGCGTGGTCAAGGTCGCTCATCGAGTGCTGCAAAGGATCAAATTCCTACTGCACCTCAGCCGCAGCATACAGTCAAGTGATAACAGAGGCGTGCGGGATTCCCCCTGAAGTGCTTCCTCGAAGATATCTCTGAATAGATTAATTTATCACGTAGACAACATCAATCGTCTTGCCCTTTACTATGCTATAAAGCAGTGCGGCACGCTCCTTTGTGACATTATTTTGATGCCTTGTTGGCATCAGGTTGGCACAAATAAAGTTGTACCACACCTTCCCATATCTACTTAGGGCAGTGTGGGGGAAATGCAACTTCTGGTCTGTCCCTAGCTTTGTAATCCATTTTATTTTCGACTTGCATAGAACACAAACATTTTCATCCAGCTTGGCATCACATCCCTAATTGACCACCCAATTTGTATCATTAAGCTGGCATGTCTGAAGGTGAAATAGATTATTGATGCTCTATTTAGAGTACGATACTTGACGACCCGTACAAAAGCTATCCCATTCTTTATCTCCTTCGCGTTCGCATAAAATTCTTGTACCACTAAGATAGGGGCTGGTAAAGGTGTCTCTGTGAATAGGGCTCATCCTTTCTTCCTAATCATCTCCTTCATACTATCATTTGTCGCATCCAGTTTTAATCCTCTTTCCAGCAAAAAAGTTTTGCCCAGTAGTACCTCGTGAAAATACTTTCTGCCTCCACACTCACAAATCTCGTACTGTCAAATCTCGTGCTATCAACTGGTGGTTCTGAATCACTGCTGCTGGAAGACTGAGAGGACTCACCCCTAATCTTCTTTGGTGTCATTGTACTGTAAATTCAAGCTTTGTTATGATCCCTGTGTGCTATGTCTGCTTTATCCCCCCAAACTTGCTCAGAAGCCCGAAGCAAACCACTCAAGCCTTTTCTCAAACACTTAGAGTGCACCTTGTTTTAACCCAAAGATGGCAGTCTGTGTGTACTTTGATGTCGAAAAACTCGTCTGTAATGTCTATGAATGTATACTAAACTCTCCACAATCCTTGCCTCAGTCTACCTCTGATGGTTGATGTAAGATGGAAAATGTGGGAATCTGTAGTGTGGAAATGGAGGAATGAGTGGGCAAAGGGAAACCAGGGTTTTAGTGGTTAACTTCTGTGGATGAGGGAGAGTAGGTAGATGAAAGTAGTATGCACACAAACCAATCATGTTTGATGGTAAAGCATATACTTTGTACCAATCTTATTCATTTATTAATAAAAGTGTTATATAATTAAAGACATTTATTTATCTACATGGTGCTGTTTTTATAATATGTAATAAACCCATAGTTGTAAGCAATGCTTTTAGAATCATGATGATGATCATGCTAATGAGATCTAAATTCTTAGATAGCTTAAAACTAAAATAGTTCTCAATCGTTGGATTACTAAAAAAGGGATTAGTGAATCCGGATAGATTGGTACATACGTTACTTGCTCATTGGATGAGGATGATTGATCTCATGATCATTTATGTAGAGACACTAAAGCAAGTATGTAGGTGCATATTGTAGAATAAGTACACTGAATGTGGCTCGCTAAAGAATACCTAATGGAGTTTTACTTGCCTGTTAATAGGAATTCCTGTAGTGATAGTAGTACAAGTGATCCTTAGATTTGAGATCATCATAGTATGTTGTGTATAATAAGTTATACTTTGACATGTACCTTAAGACCCCTAGAGTATATCAAAGGGTATGCTTGGGTGTAATAAGTTATCTATGGAGATAATGAATGGTCAATAACGAATCTACCGCTTCTAGTAAAAGAAGAGAAATGTCCTATATGATTCGATAAATGACAACCTGGGAATCCTTGGCCAAGATGGAATGAAATTAGAAAGGAGTTTCTAATTTACATTATTTGGAGTTGTGCATTTAAGGATCGAAATACATATAATTAAATAAAATAAGACTTGACAGTAATTTCATGTCTTATATTTAATTGGGATATTGTATGGTGGAAGGATTGAATTATACGGTAACTATTTACTCAAATATTCTTTTATAATTAATGTTGAAATCTATATTCTCTGGAAAGTCGTTGAGCGCTAAAGGGGCTTAACCCTTATTGTAGAATAAATGTTATTTATCTAAATGAATTAATAGTTAATTTATTTATTTAAATAAGATTAGAATTGTTCTAATTGATTTATTCACAACTGATTTAATATGGAGAACCTAAAGGGTCACACCATAAAAGAAAAAATATTTATTAAAGAAGCAAATGACATAATCGTAATAATAAGTTAAGTATATTTAATTTAATTTATGGTGATAGAATAAATTAAATAGCTTAATATTTATTATTTAGTAATTTAGAAATATTAAATATAAATTAATAAAAGGAGTCTTATTATTATTAATATTTTAATTCCTAAAAGAGTTTGGGAATTAATTAATAAAAGTATTCTCTCTCAGATTCCCAATAAGATTGGGAGCGAAATTAATTAATGGAGTTTAATTAATTATTCCTAATAAGATTAGGAAGCCTAATTAATTAAAAGAGTTTAATTAATTAAAATAAAATCCTATTTCTAAATGGTTTAGGAGGGTTGACTACATCTATAAATAAGAAAGTCTTATTATGGATTGGTTTTACACACTTTATTCCAAGAGTTGGAAGAGTATACCTTTTATATAGAGATGGAAAATAGGGATTTGCCAAACAGCCTTCTCCTTGGGTGACTAACATTGATAAAAGGAAGGAATCAATTTGGTGGATTCAAGTAGAACGCGAAAAGGATTTGGAGTTAAACTCGTATCTGAGGAAGCTAGAATCTTCAAGGGTATGAATCTTATTCTTAATCTTTTTGTTTAATTAATAACTGTGCATAAAGGATGATCCGGGTATATGGTTTATAAAATTTTAAAACTCTAATTTACTATGCTTCCGCTATTTTAATGCAATATAATTGTGTTCATGAATCTTACAAACCTAACAGTGGCATCAGAGCCAAACCTTTATGCGAGTTATTAATAATTTTGATTCGATATATATGTTGATATGTATTTAGAACATTTTTATTGGGCATAATTATTGGTATCGAATTATGTTTTGGAGAAAAAATTGCATAACTCGCGAATCTAGAAAATGGATTCTGCCCAGAGGCGCTGCAGCGCCTGCCTAAGGTTTATTGGTAGCGCCGGATCCGGGTTCTTGAAAAACAAGAGGCGCCGCAGCGCCGGTTTCGTTTTCTGAAAATGGTGACTCGGCGCCCAGCGCCCCTTACTAGTTCATTAGCGACGTCGTAGCGCCGGTCACTAGAAAAAAAAAATAATTTTATTTTTTTATTTGATTTTTAATTAAGATAAAAGGTATATTTTAAATAGAAATTGGATTCCGTGTTTTTCCCATAATTCAAAATTTAAATAAAGTAGTTTATTTTTATTTGGAATTAGATTAAAATAAAGATGCTTATTTTAATTAGAATTTAATATCATGCTAACTAATTAGAATTGGAATTGAATTTCATGATAACTAATTGAAATTAAAATTGAATTCCATGTTTCCTAAAAATAAAGGAGTTTATTTGTGATTAGGAAAAGGGATTTCAAGTTTCCTTAAATAAAGGAGTTTATTTAGATATGAAATAGGATTTCATATTAATCAAAATAAAGGAGTTTATTTTGATAAGGAAATGGATTCCATATATTTTGTATTTTTCCTAAAAATAATTTTTTTGAAAAGTTAAAATAAAGGAGTTTATTTTGACTTGGAATTGGATTCCATGATTAATTAAAATAAAGGAGTTTATTTTGATTAAAGAATTTTATTAAAAATAAAGGGATTTATTTTTATTTAAAATAGGATAAATTAAAATAAAGAAGTTTATTTTGATTTAAATTTGGATTAAAATAAAAGAGTTTATTTTGATTCAAAATTGGATTGTATGCTAACTAAAATTGCCCATTAAATGATATCAATTTATATATTGAATGTTTATTATTCACGAGATAAATGTTATTTATTGATGCATATGTAGATATGTATGATAATAAATTGGGTTGATTATGGACTATTGACCAATGTGATTGGATTTTATTTTAGTTGCATGAATGTATGGTTTTATTAAATGGAGTCTGCGTACCTCGTATTCTCTAATTTTTCTTGATGTAAATTCTATATCCCTCCTACATACTTCCCCTTGACTACTGATCCAGGTTTCTATTTAATGTAAATAGTGGAGACATTACCTGTACGGAGAGAAAGTGGAGATTTATACGGATCATAAGAGCCTTAAATATTTCTTCACTCAGAAGGAACTCAACATGCGGCAACGACGTTGGCTTGAGCTGTTGAAAGATTACGATCATACCATCCAATACCATCCTGGAAAAGCGAACGTGGTAGCTGACGCGTTGAGTAGAAGATCATATGTGGGAACGAGTGCAATAATGTCAAGTATACGCGTAGAACCAGCTTTGATTGATAAAGTTAAAGCTGCTCAAGCTACAGATGCGGAGCTGATGAAGATGAAGAAGAAGGTGCAAGAAGGTGCCATTCCAGAAGCAAGAATCGATGAAGAGGGAATACTTCGAGTCAACTCCAGACTTTGTGTCCCTAACGATTCTGACTTGAAGCATAGAATCATGATGGAGGCACACAACACACCGTTTGCAATTCATCCTGGGAGTACTAAAATGTATCGTGATCTTCGATATATATTTTGGTGGAGCAATATGAAGAGAGAGATCGTAGAGTTTATTTCGAGATGTTTGACTTGTCAACGTGTAAAGGCGTAGCATCAAGTACCGAAGGGTCCATTGCAACCACTGGAGATTCCAAAATGGAAGTGGGAGCATATTACGATGGATTTCATTACGGGTCTTCCTAAGGTTTCTCAAGGCATAGATGCAATTTGGGTTATTTTTGATAGATTAACCAAGTCTGCTCATTTCTTGCCGATACGAGAGACTTATTCCCTTGAACGTCTTGCTCATATGTACGTGAATGAGATTGTGAGATTGCATGGCATGCCAGTATCCATAGTTTCGGATCGTGATCCCAGATTTACTTCACGATTTTGGATCAGTTTGCAGAAAGCTATGGGCACGGATTTACGATTCAGTTCGGCTTATCATCCTCAAACAGACGGACAATCGGAAAGGACTATTCAAACTCTTGAAGATCTATTGAGACTTTGTGTTCTAGACTTCAAAGGGAGTTGGGATAAGTATTTACCATTGGTGGAATTCTCCTACAACAACAGTTATCAGGCAAGTATAGGCGTGGCTCCATTCGAGGCATTGTATGGGAAAAAGTGTCGCTCTCCAGTATGTTGGAACGAGGTGGGTGAAACAACATTGTTGGGATCGGAGTTAGTACGTATGACTACGGAAAAGATCCAAATAATCCGACAACGTATACAAACAGCACAAGATTGACAAAAGATTTATGCGGATCTTCATCGAAAGGACGTGGAATTTAATGTTGGGGACCATGTGTTATTACGTGTTGCTCCGTGGAAAGGAGTTACGAGGTTTGACAAGAGAGGAAAGCTCAACCCACGATTCATTGGTCCATTTGAGATTCTTGACCGAGTAGGAAATGTGGCTTATAGACTCGCTTTACCTCCAAGCATGTCTCGTGTTCATAACGTATTTCACATATCTGTGTTACGTAAATATGTGAAGGATCCAAACCACATTATTGAGTTAGAACCAGACGAGATAGCCGAAGATTTAACGTACGAGGAGGTACCTGTCAAGATCTTGGATAGGAAGGAGCATGTCCTACGCTCAAAAATTATACCTCAAGTTAAAGTTTTGTGGAGAAACCATGCTATTGAGGAAATGACCTGGGAGTTGGAATCGGAAATGAAAGCGAGATATCCTCACCTTTTCGACATACCAGGTACGTACGTCAATTTCGAGGACGAAATTTCATAAGGAAGGGAGGTTGTAAAACCCCAACTTTTATGAATAAAGATTTAATTTTTTTTATATATTATTTTGAAACAGTAAGGTGTTGTTTTGATAAATATGAAAGTTATGAGTGAAATGTGCTAATATTTTAAAATGAGCAAGTGGTTATAAAATATTCTTGTTGTCAGGGAATATTCGTTTGGTCGTGGAATATTCTTGTTGTCGGAGAATATTCGTACGACGGCGCAGCTATTTGTGGGCCCCACAACAGAATAACTGTCGGATATAGAAAGCGACAGAAATAACCTTTTTATAAAATAACGGCGTAGTTGTTACCGTTAGTACTGTTGAAATACCCGGTGGTTAAAATACAGTGATACGCGGTGTTGCACAGTAGCACACGGTATTGCACAGTATTTCGAATTATTGAGTCATACGTGAGAATGAACTTACTCAATTATTGTTACAGTAATTACTGTTCAATATTTTATATTATTGACTCAATAATTGCTACGTTGATATTTTATATTATTGACTCAATAATTGTTACATTGATATTTTATTGACTCAATAATTGCTACGTTGCCATTTTATATGATTGATTCAATAATGGCTACAGTTGATATTTTGGTATTATTGATTCAATAATTGTCATTACACAGTATTTCACATTATCAACTCAATAATTCATATTATTTGAATAATATTATTAGATAGCATTATTGACAATGTCTAAGGAAGTTCTGTCTAGGAGGGGTTATTTAATTGCGCGCCAGTAAGGAGAAGTCCTTATCGGAAGGCCCCCTTTTTCCTAGAAACGACCTGGTTGCCAATATTGTAGTTCTGTAATATTATTTGTGAATAATTAATTATTAATTTATATGATAAGAAAATATTTATTTTGTGAATATAAAAGAAGAAATTAGTGCTGATGTGTTTTTTATCAGTATTTTGGTGTGGAAAATCATCTGTTTATGGATTTCGGATAATTTATGTTTGAAATTTGGAAAAACTTCCTTCTACAAAGTTGTAGAGAATTAAATTTTCTATAGAAAGGACATATCATTTGTATTTTTCTGATAAAAGGGTTATTTATTATGAATTATTGAAGTTTCAGAAAATAAATATTTTTTTAATGAGTGGGCCCCACTTTTGTTGTTTTGTTGAAAAAATTCTGATTTTTCTGGAGAGCAGCCGGCGGCGGAAAAAAAAATATTATTTTATTACTTTAGTCTTCTTTGGCATCCTAAATTTTTCCTATAAATAGGGTGCTTAGGTTAGAATTGAAAATCACACCAGAAATCAGAAGTTTTCTCTCTCTATAATATCGAGCGTATTTTTGTGAGTATTTAGATGCTTTGAGTATTACTATTCAGTGCAAGTTTCTTTCGGTATTATATCCGATATTCCAGTCAGAGGTACTATCTTTTTGAGGTAAGGGATGTTATTTTCTTTTGTAAATGATGTTATTCTTTTCAATATCATTATACCAAAATATTGTCATGATTTTATTATGAAATCCTTACTTTTTCCGTCGGGGTTACTATTCACGTATACGGCACTATACACGTATACGGCACTATTCACGGAAAAATTAAATTTTCTTCTATATGTCCAAGTTGCTTGTTAAGGTTCCTATCTTTGATTGGATCTAAGTTTTGAGCTTTATTCTTGAATTTTGCTCCACAAAATATTATTATGGAATATTCTTGAATTTGAATAAACTAAAATACGAATCCTTAATCTTATCCTTTATTTCACTTGATTCGTTATTTAAAATGTTTTTCATCATCCTCAGTCCTAAAAGGTGATGTAACTGAATATCTTTGGCCTGTAGAGCAAAGATGAATGATTACCTGATGAATATCTTTGGCCGTAGTGCAAAGATGACAGGTGTTGAGATGAACATGACCACTGATAATACAAATGAATATCTTTGGCCTGTTGTACAAAGATGAATATTTGATTCGAGATGTATATTGATTGATGTTAAAGGGATAAAATATTGATGACGAACAGTTATTTCCGCTGCGATTATTGGTCTAAAATTTATTGTCAATAATATTTTATCTGAATTATTGAATGCTAACGATAATTTATTTTCCATTATCTTAGTCGTAATATTCTTTACTGGGTTAGTTGAGCTCACCCTTTTCATCTGTTGTCCTCTTCAGAAAATGAGAATATTGCGGGAACTAGTCGGGGGACAGAGTGATGGTCCGAGTTAGAGCAGTAGTAGTCCTCGCTATTTTTGAAAAATAGTGGAATAATAATTGTAATAAATAAAGAATGAATTTGAATATTAATATTTCGTATTATATACGATTTGTATTGACACTCACAGTTGTGTGGTCGTATTTTGCATGACCGTGTGATATAAAGTTTGTATTTGAATTCTGTACCATGTATTTGGCGACTCAGAATGGGTTGGGTTGACTGGACCTATTCTGGGGGGCGTCACAGTTGGTATCAGAGCTTAGGGATATGATCTCTGGCGGAGAATGGGGAATAGAACTAGGAGGGGAGAGATGAGTAAATCCTTCACTAGTATGTCCTACCTAAGCTTATGTGGTATTTAATTGGTCAGTCAGAGCATAGGGATAATATGTGATATGTTGATTTGTTTAATTAACCCTTATTTTATGGCAGTATTTAAGAATGGCAGCTGAGAACGTTAACAACGAAGTGAATGAGACCGTGCAGACACCTTTAATCACTAACCAGGAGAACGTGCAACAAGAAGGCAGTGTTCATCCTGAAAACAACGCTGGTCAGACGATAAACGATGAGATGTTTAGAAGTTTTTTGCAGTTCATGGAAAACCAGACGAGGGAGACTCGTGTGCAAAATATAGGTGGAGATAATAACAACACGCGAATCGTCACTGCTAAGCAGTTCAAAGAATTGGGACCACCAGAGTTTCTGGGGAAGCCGGACCCCATCAAGGCAGAGACGTGGATTAAGAAAATTACCAAGATATTTGATATCTTGGGATGTACGGAGGAACAGAAGGTTCCATTCGCCACGTTTATGTTCCGTGGAGAGGCAGATTACTGGTGGGAATCCGTGAAGCGTACGCAGCCTGCCGCACTCAAGATGTCTTGGGAAGCGTTCTGGTGTGCTGTCGCAAACAACCAAAAATAAACCTTACTGCGAACGATAATAATGTAGTAGTGCAAGTAAGAATCGATCCCACAGAGACTGATTAATCTATTTTTATATACTTTGTATTCCAAAAGAGGGGTTTTTTTTGAATATTTTTAATTAAAATAAACTAATGTGTAAAATATTGTAACAAATTAAATCAAGAGAACAAACCTTGGGTTAAGTCAACTTCCACCTTAGAAACATACATTGATCATTGACTCAAGCATACACAATCAATACTTTGAATATTCATCGTTAGAATCACTTCCATGTCTTTCCTTAATTTTAGTTAGATAGAAATAAGCGATCTAAATAACCCTAACCACTAAACAACTTCAGACAAGCGCTAAAAGTTTAATCTAGTAGAAACTTTAAGAATTAGAAAAATCGATGAAGCTAAACAACACAAGCACAAGCGGTTGCATTTAATTTAGTCGAATATTCTTCCTAAGATCTAATAATCTCGTGATCTGCAGTCAATTATTAATCTTAGTTGCTTCGCAAATTAGAGTGACCAAACAATTACGGATTCGATATCTAATTTAGCAGTAGATTTCAATGAATAATAAACTAGTGTGCACCTAGCAATTAAACAAATCAATCATATAATTCAAGCACAGAAGAATAATCAATACTCAAAATAATAATTGAACAATTAAAATCAATTAGATCTCACAGTGTATTTAATCCAAGGCTTCCGTCTCCTTAATCCAAGAACAATAAATTAGCTATCCATAGCCATAGAAAAATCAAGAATTATAGAGAGAATTATTTTTATTGAATAGATCCAAGCCCCCTTTTATGTACTACTTCATCCCCTATTTATAACAATAATATTTCAGCCCTAACTATGCCCTAGCTTGCTTCCAATTTCACTTTGAGCACGGAAAGAAGCTGTTGTCGTCCGCATCCCCGCTGCTGACTTAGTTTGTGAGGTGCTTCTCTTTGTGGGCTGATTTCGTGAGCAGCCCATGAAATCCTTAAGCAATCTGCTGAACCCACTTGCAAGTTGCTACAATTCGTGGCCCCCACATGTAATGGTGCAAGCTACTCCATTAAAACGTTACTCTTCTCTTCTAATCCGGAGCTGCTGGGCATACTTAATAATACTTAAGCCCACTTGACCATGCACATATACTAATTGCTATGACTAAGCTACTACACGTGGGCCCATTCCTTTGCAAGCTAGGAATTCTTTTCCCATTGAATCAACACTATCAAATTCGTGCAAGCTGCTAAGAAATAATGAGCTGGACATTTGTTTAACCTTCTTTGCATGCTGCTTATTTCGTGATCCTTTTGTTAATCCCTTTTGAGCCCATTTTAATTCCTTGGATCAATTGTACCTAAAATATAAATATAAGATAAATGAATGTATTTAGGTACAAAATAAATATAAAATATTAAGTATTAAGGGAATAAAATATAACATATTTCATCCTTATCAAATTCCCCCACACTTATCTTTTGCTCGTCCTCGGGCAAAATAAAAACAAACTATAACACAAAAATTCAACCAAACAAATCTGACAAACTTGAGCCACGAGTTAATATGAACTTCAATATTGACCTTAAAGATTCAAAACAATAACTTTGGGAAATTTCAAAACAATGTATCATCTGAAACTCAAATTTACTTATCAATCTTACTTTATTATCAACCCTTTGTGTGTGTGTGTGTGTATCCACATGTATCAAACTAGTCAGACTACAGAAAAATTTATGAAATCGAAGCCTTAAAGGAGAAAGATAAACTCAACCACTTGTTTTCTCACGAATCTCAGTTAAACCAACAAATAACATCGAAGGATCAAAAGGCTTTTCTTTCTTTCTTATTTTTTTCTTTTCTTTGGTAAGTGCATTTTATGCTCCATCTTACCCGCGAGTGCGTTTTACGCTCCATCTCGCATGTCACGTGTTTATGAGTGAGTGCGTTTTACGCTCCATCTCATCCCACCACATGAATCATTTCTTGATTACTTTTTTAATTTTTTTTTTCAATCTTGCAAAATTTGCCTAAATCATTTCCCTTTTCTTAAATAATACCTCATATCAACTTCAAGTGATGATCAAACAATTGAGAGAGTTCAAAATTTCTTCCTTAGACATTCAACCAGATAAAAAAAATTTCCAAGTCAAAACTAGGTCGAACAAATGGATATGTGCATAATAGTGAAGGGTCTCAAATAAAGTAGTGATCAATAAAGAAAACCTGAATTTAGATTACCCAATGTTTATCAGTCCTCCCAGAAGTTATCACAAAGAAATCAAAATTTTATCATTGGTCAAAAATCAAAGTCCAAATTAACTTATTTCTCGAGTGACACATCCTAAAACTACTCCCTTTTCGTAGGAAACACGATTGCACTTAGCATGTGCAACAAGCCTTTAAACCCCAAGGTTAGCCCAAGTGGACGAGTTTTGTCTCGTGAGGGTTTGCAGTGAATATACCCACAAAATTCAAAAAAAAACAAAAAAAACAAAAAATAAAAAAATTTGAAAAATATCCTAAATAATAATAATAATAATAAAAATAATAAGTATCCTAAATCCTTCTCCCACACTTAAAACTTACATTGTCCCCAATGTAAACTAAAATGCAAAGAAAAGTAAAGAGATAATCCCCTATGGGTTGCCTCCCATGCAGCGCCTTTGTTTATGGTCGTTGGCTCGACCCAACGCTTTCTTTGTTAGTATAGACCGGATCCTTCAAGGTCCACATTTTCCACCTTTTTTTCTCGGGAACCCTCATAGAAATATTTAATCGCCTAGGAAGAGGCTTCAAATCCGGAATTGGTGCCTGCAAAACAGAGGGTAAAGACTTCTCGTTAGAAATCGGCACTTTATCATAAAATTTGTTACCTGTTTTCGGATCGTCAGACAGAGTTGTTACAGTTGCTTGCAACTCGGTGTTCAATGTCAAATTCGCACTTTCCAATTTATCCTTATCATCAAGTTCACCGATTTCCTGTACTAAAGAGTTAATCATATCAATTGAATAAACAGATTTATCATCAGTGGGGTTTTGCATGGCATCATAAATATTAAATTTAACACTTTCGCCATCAAATTCCATTGAAAGTGTACCACTATGAACATCTATTTTAGTCTTTGATGTCTTTAAAAATGGTGTTCCTAACAAATAGGGGCATTTTGGTCACCGTTTTCCATATCAAGCACATAAAAATCAGTAGGAAAGATCAAATTCTTGACTTGCACAAGGACATCCTCAACTACACCTTTGGGAAAGACATTAGATCTGTCAGCCAGCTGTATTACAACTCCAGTTTTATTCAAAGGTTCCAGTGATAGATTAACATATATAGAATATGGCATGACATTTATCGAGGCTCCTAAGTCTAACATGGCTTTTTCAATTTTAGCGCTACCTATCGTGCACGGAATAGTGAACATACCCGGATCTGGGCACTTAGTAGGTAGCTTTCTTTGGATGACTGCAGAAACATTTTCTCCTACCCTCACCTTTTCATATTTTTTCATTTCCTGTTGCCTCTTATGTGTACACAATTCCTTCAGAAATTTAGCATAACGAGGTACTTGTTTAATAGCATCTAACAATGGAATATTTACCTCGCATTTACGAAAAGTTTCATACAAATCTGAATTTTTCTCGTATTTTCTATTTTCTGTTAAAGCAAGAGGGAAAGGGGGTACCGGTTTATATTCAGAGAGAGGAGGAAATTTACGCTTAGGTTCATCCTTGTCATTCAGAACACTGCTGTCTGCTTCTTCTTTTTCCTTAGTCATATTGTTTTGATCTTCTGGTGTAGGCACTGTCTTTTCTGGTATTGTTATCTCTTTACCATTCCTCAAGGTGATTGCACTTACATTTTCTTTTGGGTTCACCACTGTTTGAGAGGGTAATTTTCCAGAGCTTTGCGCTTCCAATCGACTGATTGCAGTTGCCATTTGTCCCACTTGCGTACCCAAATTCTGAATACTTGCCCTCGTTTCCTGTTGAAAATTTAAAGTGTTAGTGGCAAGTGTTTTAACAATATCTTCTAAAGACATACTAGGGTTAGAATATTGGCCCTGTTGTTGTCTATTGGGGTACGACGATTGGTAATGCTGCTGATGATTTGGAAAATTTTGAGGTGCTGGTTGACTTGCTTGTTGGTTCCCGTAGCTAAAGTTAGGATGATCCCTCCATCCAGGATTATATGTATTTGAAAAGGGATCATATTTCCTTTGACGTTGCCCCGGAAACCCTCCTGCTGCATTTGCCTGTTCAACGGATTCCTCTTGAAGAGTTGGACATGCATCTGTCGGATGTCCTACTACCGCACAAATCCCGCAAGCTTTTACCTGCTGTGTGTTACCTGCACCCAGTTGACGAACAAGAGAAGTTAAACTCGCAATTTGTTGTTCAATAGAAGAAATCTGTACCTCACTAGAATTCCTAGGTGCAGAACCCAGCTTAGTGCCAAATTGTTGAGAGTTGGCTGCCATATTTGCGATTAAGTTTCTTGCGGCATCGGGAGTCTTATCCACCAGAGCTCCGCCACTAGCAGCGTCAATCATGCTTCTCTCGGTGCAACTGAGACCTTCATAAAAATATTGGATGAGCAGCTGATCACTGATCTGGTGATGAGGACAACTAGCACATAATCTCTTGAAACGTTCCCAATACTCATGTAGGGATTCTCCGCTGTTCTGCCTCACACCACAAATTGACTTCCTAATGTTGGCCGCCCTTGAAGCTGGAAAATATTTTTCTAAAAACAATCTTTTAATCTCTTCCCATGTGGTGATACTTCCGGAGGGAAGATAGTAAAGCCAATCCTTAGCTGAATCTTTTAGAGAGAATGGAAAGGCTCTTAGTTTGATCTGCTCTTCAGTTACTCCGGTCGGTTTCATACTCGTGCATACCACATGGAATTCCTTTAAGTGTTTGTGGGGATCTTCACCTGCCAAACCATGAAAAGAAGGTAGAAGATGTATTAGTCCAGATTTCAATTCAAAATGAGTGTTAGTATCAAGATTAGGGAAAGTTATGCATAAGGGTTGTTGGTTCAAATCAGGAGCCGAAAGCTCTTTCAGGGTTCGATTTGCTGCCATGGCTTCCTTTTCTTCACGATTTTCCCGAGCTTCCTTCCTTAATCTGCGACTAGTTCTTTCTATCTCTGGATCAAACTTTAAATCACCTTGATTAGTAGATCGAGTTTCATGCATAAACAATCAAGTAAATTCAAATTATCTAAAAAAAAGAAATTAAAAATAAAATAAGAATTATAAAAAAAATAAAAAAAATAAACTAAAATCAGTCCCCGGCAACGGCGCCAAAATTTGGTGTGCTGTCGCAGACAACCAAAAATAAACCTTACTGCGAACGATAATAATGTAGTAGTGCAAGTAAGAGTCGATCCCACAGAGACTGATTAATCTATTTTTATATACTTTGTATTCCAAAAGAGGGGTTTTTTTTGAATATTTTTAATTAAAATAAACTAATGTGTAAAATATTGTAACAAATTAAATCAAGAGAACAAACCTTGGGTTAAATCAACTTCCACCTTAGAAACATACACTGATCATTGACTCAAGCATACACAATCAATACTTTGAATATTCATCGTTAGAATCACTTCCATGTCTTTCCTTAATTTTAGTTAGATAGAAACAAGCGATCTAAATAACCCTAACTACTAAACAACTTCAGACAAGCGCTAAAAGTTTAATCTAGTAGAAGCTTTAAGAATTAGAAAAATCGATGAAGCTAAACAACACAAGCACAAGCGGTTGCATTTAATTTAGTCGAATATTCTTCCTAAGATCTAATAATCTCGTGATCTGCAGTCAATTATTAATCTTAGTTGCTTCGCAAATTAGAGTGACCAAACAATTACGGATTCGATATCTAATTTAGCAGTAGATTTCAATGAATAATAAACTAGTGTGCACCTAGCAATTAAACAAATCAATCATATAATTCAAGCACAGAAGAATAATCAATACTCAAAATAATAATTGAACAATTAAAATCAATTAGATCTCACAGTGTATTTAATCCAAGGCTTCCGTCTCCTTAATCCAAGAGCAATAAATTAGCTATCCATAGCCATAGAAAAACCAAGAATTATAGAGAGAATTATTTTTATTGAATAGATCCAAGCCCCCTTTTATGTACTACTTCATCCCCTATTTATAACAATAATATTTCAGCCCTAACTATGCCCTAGCTTGCTTCCAATTCCACTTCGCGCACGGAAAGAAGCTGTTGCCGTCCGCCTCCCCGCTGCTGACTTAGTTTGTGAGGTGCTTCTCTTTGTGGGCTGATTTCGTGAGCAGCCCATGAAATCCTTAAGCAATCTGCTGAACCCACTTGCAAGTTGCTACAATTCGTGGCCCCCACATGTAATGATGCAAGCTACTCCATTAAAACGTTACTCTCCTCTTCTAATCCGGAGCTGCTGGGCATACTTAATAATACTTAAGCCCACTTGACCATGCACATATACTAATTGCTATGACTAAGCTACTACACGTGGGCCCATTCCTTTGCAAGCTAGGAATTCTTTTCCCATTGAATCAACACTATCAAATTCGTGCAAGCTGCTAAGAAATAATGAGCTGGACATTTGTTTAACCTTCTTTGCATGCTGCTTATTTCGTGATCCTCTTGTTAATCCCTTTTGAGCCCATTTTGATTCCTTGGATCAATTGTACCTAAAATATAAATATAAGATAAATGAATGTATTTAGGTACAAAATAAATATAAAATATTAAGTATTAAGGGAATAAAATATAACATATTTCATCCTTATCACGTTCCAGAAACTGTTTAACGACAAGTACTTTCCTGAAAGTATTCGTCATATGAAGGAAGTAGAATTTATCAGACTCGAGAAAAACAACATGACGGTATCCCAGTATGAGGCTAAGTTCGCTGAGCTGTCCAGGTTTGCACCTCATTTGGTGGAGAATGAGGAACGTATAACGCGGATGTTTCTGAGAGGTTTGAAACCCGAAATACGTCAATACCTCATTTCTCATAAATTTTCTCTATATTCGGATGTAGTGAACAGGGCCCAATTATTAGAACGAGATAATGATTATGTTCAACCGAGGGACCACAACCAAGGTCGTACCGGTGGCAGCAGTCATCGGAGCAATGACAACCAGCGATGAGGAAAGTATAACAGAAGCGGTAACCACTCCGATGGTAATCGTGGCCATGATAGTAGAAAAAGCGAATCGGGAGGAGATTTCAAAAAGAGAATGTATAACAATGAGAACGCGAAGATGTCAACATCAGCACCAGCATCAACTGTTTCTAGGGGAGGAGAACGACCACCGGTCGTATGCTATAAATGCGAGAAAGAGGGACACATCAGTCCAAACTGTCCACAATAATTCAAAGCATGATGTAACTGTGGAAAAGAAGGACATATAGCTCGAGATTGTCCTATAGCAAAACCAAATCCAGCGGGGGTGGTGATTCCAAAGATAGTTTCGGACAAGTCAAAGTCGGTGATTCCTGGAAGAGCGTTTGTCGTGACAGCCCAAAACGCGAGGAACCCACACGAGGTGATTACGGGTAAGCTGATCATAAACTCTTGCGAAGTCTACACCTTGTTAGATACCGGTGCTACCCATTCTTTTATTTCACCTGCTTGTGCTCAACGTTTGAACTTGACTTCTGATAAATTAGACTTTGACTTATTTTTTTAAACTCCGTTAGGAGAAACCTTCGTTACATCTACAGTTTACAAATCTTGCTTGATTCAGATTGGTACCCTTACCTTACCTGTCGATCTGATATCTTTGAAAATACTTGCATTTGACGTGATTTTAGGAAGTGACTGGTTAACCACTTACCATGCCAAAATTGATTATTTTCGTAAGGTTGTTAGTTTTCATATTCCTAATCAACCTGTTGTACGAATCCAAACCACCAAACCACTAAAATCAGTCAATATCATTTCAAGTTATAAAGCTATTCGTTTATTGAAAAACGGATGTCAAGCTTTCTTAGCTCATGTCACCTATCTAAACCAGAATACATCAGATTTGAATGATATTTCCGTTGTTAATGAGTTTCCTGATGTATTTCCCGAAGAACTTCCCGGTCTACCCCCAGAACGTGAAGTTGAATTCTTTATTGACCTTGAACCTGGTACAAAACCCATTTCTAAAACCCCATATCGAATGGCTCCTATTGAACTTCAGGAGTTAAAGGTCCAATTACAGGAATTGTTAGAAATCGGTTTTATTCGTCCTAGTACGTCTCCTTGGGGTGCTCCTGTTTTATTCGTAAAGAAGAAAGACGGGAATATGCGACTTTGTATTGACTATCGGGAGTTGAACCATGTCACCATCAAGAATAGGTATCCGCCACCTCGTATTGATGACCTGTTTGACCAGTTGCAAGGAGCACAATTCTTTTCAAAGATCGATCTTCGTTCTGGATATCATCAGCTAAAGATTAAAACTGAGGATATTCCGAAGACTGCTTTTAGAACTCGGTACGGGCATTACGAGTTCTTAGTCATGTTTTTTGGATTGACTAATGCTTTGCTGCTTTCATGGATATGATGAACCGTGTATTTAAGGAGTATTTAGATCAATTCGTTGTTGCCTTTATTGATGACATTCTCATCTATTCTAAAAGCCGTGAAGATCATGAGCACCACTTGAAGTTGGTACTTCAAAAGCTTCGTGAGAACAAGCTATATGCCAAGCTGAAGAAATGCGAGTTCTGGCTTTAGAAGTAGCATTTCTTGGGCACGTGGTATCGAAACGTGGAGTATCTGTTGACCCGGCGAAGATTGAAGCAATACAAAGCTGGGAGCAACCTAAGTCGGTGACCGAAGTACGAAGCTTTCTGGGCTTAGCTGGTTATTATTGGAGGTTCGTAGAGGGATTTTCTCAAATCGCTACTCCATTAACTCAGTTGACTCGGAAAGATACAAAATTCGTTTGGAGCGAGGAATGTGAGAAGAGCTTCCAAGAGCTCAAGAGAAGACTTATCTCGGCACCTGTTCTGACAATACCATCTGGTTCGGATGGATTTGTTATCTACAGCGATGCTTCGGGCAAAGGGTTAGGATGTGTTCTCATGCAACATGGGAAAGTTATAGCCTATGCCTCGCGACAACTCAAAGAATATGAGAGGAATTATCCTACTCGTGATCTAGAGTTGGCAGCAGTCGTTTTCGCGTTGAAGATCTGGAGACATTACCTGTACGAAGAGAAAGTGGAGATTTATACGGATCATAAGAGCCTTAAATATTTCTTCACTCAGAAGGAACTCAACATGCGGCAACGACGTTGGCTTGAGCTGTTGAAAGATTACGATCATACCATCCAATACCATCCTGGAAAAGCGAACGTGGTAGCTGACGCGTTGAGTAGAAGATCATATGTGGGAACGAGTGCAATAATGTCAAGTATACGCGTAGAACCAGCTTTGATTGATAAAGTTAAAGCTGCTCAAGCTACGGATACGGAGCTGATGAAGATGAAGAAGAAGGTGCAAGAAGGTGCCATTCCAGAAGCAAGAATCGATGAAGAGGGAATACTTCGAGTCAACTCCAGACTTTGTGTCCCTAACGATTCTAACTTGAAGCATAGAATCATGATGGAGGCACACAACACACCATTTGCAATCCATCCTGGGAGTACTAAAATGTATCGTGATCTTCGATATATATTTTGGTGGAGCAATATGAAGAGAGAGATCGCAGAGTTTATTTCGAGATGTTTGACTTGTCAACGTGTAAAGGCGTAGCATCAAGTACCGAAGGGTCCATTGCAACCACTGGAGATTCCAAAATGGAAGTGGGAGCATATTACGATGGATTTCATTACGGGTCTTCCTAAGGTTTCTCAAGGCATAGATGCAATTTGGGTTATTGTTGATAGATTAACCAAGTCTGCTCATTTCTTGCCGATACGAGAGACTTATTCCCTTGAACGTCTTGTTCATATGTACGTGAATGAGATTGTGAGATTGCATGGCATGCCAGTATCCATAGTTTCGGATCGTGATCCCAGATTTACTTCACGATTTTGGATCAGTTTGCAGAAAGCTATGGGCACGGATTTACGATTCAGTTCGGCTTATCATCCTCAAACAGACGGACAATCGGAAAGGACTATTCAAACTCTTGAAGATCTATTGAGACTTTGTGTTCTAGACTTCAAAGGGAGTTGGGATAAGTATTTACCATTGGTGGAATTCTCCTACAACAACAGTTATCAGGCAAGTATAGGCGTGGCTCCATTCGAGGCATTGTATGGGAAAAAGTGTCGCTCTCCAGTATGTTGGAACGAGGTGGGTGAAACAACATTGTTGGGATCGGAGTTAGTACGTATGACTACGGAAAAGATCCAAATAATCCGACAACGTATACAAACAGCACAAGATTGACAAAAGATTTATGCGGATCTTCATCGAAAGGACGTGGAATTTAATGTTGGGGACCATGTGTTATTACGTGTTGCTCCGTGGAAAGGAGTTACGAGGTTTGACAAGAGAGGAAAGCTCAACCCACGATTCATTGGTCCATTTGAGATTCTTGACCGAGTAGGAAATGTGGCTTATAGACTCGCTTTACCTCCAAGCATGTCTCGTGTTCATAACGTATTTCACATATCTGTGTTACGTAAATATGTGAAGGATCCAAACCACATTATTGAGTTAGAACCAGATGAGATAGCCGAAGATTTAACGTACGAGGAGGTACCTGTCAAGATCTTGGATAGGAAGGAGCATGTCCTACGCTCAAAAATTATACCTCAAGTTAAAGTTTTGTGGAGAAACCATGCTATTGAGGAAATGACCTGGGAGTTGGAATCGGAAATGAAAGCGAGATATCCTCACCTTTTCGACATACCAGGTACGTACGTCAATTTCGAGGACGAAATTTCATAAGGAAGGGAGGTTGTAAAACCCCAACTTTTATGAATAAAGATTTAATTTTTTTTATATATTATTTTGAAACAGTAAGGTGTTGTTTTGATAAATATGAAAGTTATGAGTGAAATGTGCTAATATTTTAAAATGAGCAAGTGGTTATAAAATATTCTTGTTGTCAGGGAATATTCGTTTGGTCGTGGAATATTCTTGTTGTCGGAGAATATTCGTACGACGGCGCAGCTATTTGTGGGCCCCACAACAGAATAACTGTCGGATATAGAAAGCGACAGAAATAACCTTTTTATAAAATAACGGCGTAGTTGTTACCGTTAGTACTGTTGAAATACCCGGTGGTTAAAATACAGTGATACGCGGTGTTGCACAGTAGCACACGGTATTGCACAGTATTTCGAATTATTGAGTCATACGTGAGAATGAACTTACTCAATTATTGTTACAGTAATTACTGTTCAATATTTTATATTATTGACTCAATAATTGCTACGTTGATATTTTATATTATTGACTCAATAATTGTTACATTGATATTTTATTGACTCAATAATTGCTACGTTGCCATTTTATATGATTGATTCAATAATGGCTACAGTTGATATTTTGGTATTATTGATTCAATAATTGTCATTACACAGTATTTCACATTATCAACTCAATAATTCATATTATTTGAATAATATTATTAGATAGCATTATTGACAATGTCTAAGGAAGTTCTGTCTAGGAGGGGTTATTTAATTGCGCGCTAGTAAGGAGAAGTCCTTATCGGAAGGCCCCCTTTTTCCTAGGAACGACCTGGTTGCCAATATTGTAGTTCTGTAATATTATTTGTGAATAATTAATTATTAATTTATATGATAAGAAAATATTTATTTTGTGAATATAAAAGAAGAAATTAGTGCTGATGTGTTTTTTATCAGTATTTTGGTGTGGAAAATCATCTGTTTATGGATTTCGGATAATTTATGTTTGAAATTTGGAAAAACTTCCTTCTACAAAGTTGTAGAGAATTAAATTTTCTATAGAAAGGACATATCATTTGTATTTTTCTGATAAAAGGGTTATTTATTATGAATTATTGAAGTTTCAGAAAATAAATATTTTTTTAATGAGTGGGCCCCACTTTTGTTGTTTTGTTGAAAAAATTCTGATTTTTCTGGAGAGCAGCCGGCGGCGGAAAAAAAAATATTATTTTATTACTTTAGTCTTCTTTGGCATCCTAAATTTTTCCTATAAATAGGGTGCTTAGGTTAGAATTGAAAATCACACCAGAAATCAGAAGTTTTCTCTCTCTATAATATCGAGCGTATTTTTGTGAGTATTTAGATGCTTTGAGTATTACTATTCAGTGCAAGTTTCTTTCGGTATTATATCCGATATTCCAGTCAGAGGTACTATCTTTTTGAGGCAAGGGATGTTATTTTCTTTTGTAAATGATGTTATTCTTTTCAATATCATTATACCAAAATATTGTCATGATTTTATTATGAAATCCTTACTTTTTTCGTCGGGGTTACTATTCACGTATACGGCACTATACACGTATACGGCACTATTCACGGAAAAATTAAATTTTCTTCTATATGTCCAAGTTGCTTGTTAAGGTTCCTATCTTTGATTGGATCTAAGTTTTGAGCTTTATTCTTGAATTTTGCTCCACAAAATATTATTATGGAATATTCTTGAATTTGAATAAACTAAAATACGAATCCTTAATCTTATCCTTTATTTCACTTGATTCGTTATTTAAAATGTTTTTCATCATCCTCAGTCCTAAAAGGTGATGTAACTGAATATCTTTGGCCTGTAGAGCAAAGATGAATGATTACCTGATGAATATCTTTGGCCGTAGTGCAAAGATGACAGGTGTTGAGATGAACATGACCACTGATGATACAAATGAATATCTTTGGCCTGTAGTGCAAAGATGAATATTTGATTCGAGATGTATATTGATTGATGTTACAGGGATAAAATATTGATGACGAACAGTTATTTCCGCTGCGATTATTGATCTAAAATTTATTGTCAATAATATTTTATCTGAATTGTTGAAGGCTAACGATAATTTATTTTCCATTATCTTAGTCGTAATATTCTTTACTGGGTTAGTTGAGCTCACCCTTTTCATCTGTTGTCCTCTTCAGGAAATGAGAATGTTGCGGGAACTGGACAGAGTGATGGTCCGAGTTAGAGCAGTAGTAGTCCTCGCTATTTTTGAAAAATAGTGGGATAATAATTGTAATAAATAAAGAATGAATATTAATATTAATATTTCGTATTATATACGATTTGTATTGTCACTCACAGTTGTGTGGTCGTATTTTGCACGACCGTGTGATATAAAGTTTGTATTTGAATTCTGTACCATGTATTTGGCGACTCAGAATGGGTTGGGTTGACTGGACCTATTCTGGGGGGCGTCACAGTACATACCTTGCATATCCCCTTTAGCGACGGATTGGGCGACGGTTCGGTCCGTCGCTATAGGTTCGGTCCGTCGCTATATGTTATTCGTCGCTATATGTTGCCCGTCGCTAAAAGCTAAGACGACGGTTCTCTGATATAGTAAAGGATCGAATCATCGTCTGATCCGTCGCTAAAGGGGGTGAGCATGATATGTAAAATAAGAGGGTGAGCCCATGAAATGTACTATATATGTGTGTGTCTGTGTGTGTGTATGTGTGCATGTACGCTAAACAAGAAGAGACATATAATAACAAATCTCTCAAAGTATTTATATTAAGTCCTAAGCGTTCAAAGAAATTTGTAATATCGAGCGTCGCCTTCTAGTATGATAAAATTAATAGAGTATTAAATATTTAATATGAGTTTGTTGTGTCACCACAAGGCAAGTATTAAATCTTTAAGATGTTAATTTATCACGTTTGATGCTTATAAAGAAATTGAACGATACTGTTTTGTTATGTCATCACAAGGACGGTATTTTTCTATTTAAATATATGAAAGTGCTAAGTTGGACTTAACTTAGATAATTTTGATTCGGATGTGTCACCACTTGATCAAAATAATCTAAGAGGCAAAAGGAGTTACATGATGATGTAATTGACAAAAGTTGTCGACCTATTTATTTATATATAGTTTGTTGTGTCACCACAAGACTATATACATTTGAAATGAGATCCTTATTCTCACTAGCAAATCTTTAATTAGATTTGTCAACTATATATTCTGAGGATAATATAGTTTGATGAAAATAGTGGAAGATACCAATTTAAAACAAGACCTAATTTATTTTTTTAATTAACAAAATAATGTATACTATAATATTGTTAATTATAAATTCATTTTCAGAATTTTACAATGTCTAAATTACTATCACTGCGTAGCATATTAGATGCTAATTAACCGGACCGAATTAAACAGATTGGTTAAGGAATATGAGAATAGTTCTCAAGGATGAAAAGCTATCTTATGTCCATCATACGCCTATCGCTGCAATGGTTGCAGAAAATGCCTTTGAGGAAGAGATTGCTACTTTTAGAAAGTAGCAAGATGATGCACAGTTGGCTTAATGCATCATACTCACATCCATGAGTAACAAGCTTCAGCGTCAACATGAAACTATGAATGCTCCTATTATACTCCTGCACTTTAAGTAATTGAATTGTGAGGAAAGTAGGACTAATAGATATTAGATATCTAAGGAGCTCTTCCGATCTAGAATGACCGATAGTACTACAGTATAGACACATATCCTTAAGATGATCAATCTGATTGAAAAACTAGGACAACTAGGTTTTCTCAAGGATGGAAAATTGAGCCAAGATTTGATCTTGCACTCACTCTTGGACTCCTTCTCATAATTGTTGTGAATTTTTATATGAACAAACTAGATGTCAGCCTCGCTGATTTGCTTAACATGTTGAAAAACTGTTGAGAGTCACTTTTCAACCTAGAAAAACCAAGTCTTACTAGTAGGGACCAAATGATCTTCTGAAAAGAATAACAATTCAAAGAAGGTAAATAAAGAAAGGCAAAAACAAAGGATAACAAGAACAAAACTGATACGGATAGAAAAGGAAAGGAGTTTGCTTTCACTGCAATAAGCCTGGAAACTGGAATAGAAACTGCGAGAAGTGTCTTGTAGAGGCTAACCACAAGAAGCTTAGTAAAGCTTTGGTTACATATACAGGTTTGTTCATGATTGAAATAAATCTTTCAGTAAGTAAAGTTTCTACTTGAGTATTGGATACCGACTGTGGTTCTCATAAATACAGATTTATCAAAGGATCAAGTAGAAGTTGTAAGACCCCAAATTTTATGAATAAAGATTTAATTTTCTTTAATAAGGTGTTGATTTGATAAATGTGATAAGTTATCGGTGAAATGTGCAAATATTTCAAAATAAGCAAGTGGTTATAAAATATTTATTATTGTCGGGGAATATTCTATTGGTCGTGGAATATTCTCGTTGTCGAGGAATATTCGTACGACGGCGCAGCCATTTGTGGGCCCCACAACAGAATAACTGTCAGATATAAAAAATGACAGAAATAATCTTTTTATAAAATAACGGCGTAGTTGTTACCGTTAGTACTGTTGAAATACCCGGTGGTTATAATACAGTAATACGCGGTGTTGCACAGTAGCACACGATATTGCACAGTATTTCGAATTATTGATTCTTACGTAAGAAGACACTTACTCAATTATTGTTACAGTAATTACTGTTCAATATTTTATATTATTGATTCAATAATTGTATAATATTTTATTGATTCAATATTTACTACGTTGATATTTTATATCAATAATTGCTACTTACTATTTTATTAGTGATTCAATAATTGTCATTTCACAGTATTTCAAATTATCAAATCAATAATTTATATTATTTGAATAATATTATAGATAACATTATTGGCAATGTCTAAAGAAGTTTTGTCTAGAAAAAGGGTTGATTAATTGCGCGCCAGTAAGGAAAAATTCTTATCGGAAGGCCCCCCTTTCCTGAGAACGACCTGGTTGTTAATATTGTAGTTCTATAATATTATTTGTGAATAATTAATTATTGATTTATATGATAAAAAAATATTTATTTTTGTGGATATAAAAGAAGGAATTAGTGTTGATGCATTTTTATCAGTATTTTGGTGTGGAAAATCATCTGTATGTAAATTTTGGTCATTTTTTATTCGTAATTTGGAAAAACTTCCTATTACAAAATTGTAGAGAATTAAATTTCCTATAAAAAGAACATAAAATTTATATTTTTCTGATAAAAGGGTTATTTATTATGAATTATTGAAGTTTTAGAAATAAATATTTTTATTAAAAACATGGGTGGGCCCCACTTTTGTCTTGTGTGGAAAAATGTTGATTTTTTGAAAATCTAACTTGGTTGGCAGCAGCCAGCAAATTTTTCAAACCAAGTATGCTCTGTTGGCTTAATTGTCAATCCTGGCATCCTAGCATTTTCCTATAAATAGGGTGCTTAGTTAGAAATAAAAATCACACCAGAATAAAAAAAAAATCTCTCTATAATATCAGACGTATTTTTTGTGAGTATTTAGATAATTTGAGTGTTGATAGCAGTACAAGTTTTCGTCCACATAATATCCTACATTCCAGTCAAAATTATTTTTCTGTTAAGGTAAGGGATATTATTTTTCGAGTAAATGATGTTATTGTCTTTCAATATTTATAAAGAATATTATTTTCTTTCATATTCCATATTATGAAAGTAATAATATTTCATTTTATATTCCTAAATCTGAACTTACCACGGTAAATTTTGCTTCTATAATTCCTGAAATAATCAGAAATCTCTTGAGTTTTGCGCTTCATCTAGTATCATTTCACCGGAATAATTTTCTGAACTTTCTCGTGAAAATTTTTATCTTTTCATGTCGAGTTACTATTCACGAGTTACTATTTACGATAAAAAAATATTTTTTTTCTTTGATTGGATCCAAGTTTTGATCTTCATTCTTGAATTTTGCTCCATAATTGATTATTACGGAGTATTATTGAATTTGAATAAACTAAATTACGAATCCCTAATATTTGTCCTTTATCTCACTAGATTCGTTATTCGTATTATTTTTCATCATCCTCAGTCCTAAATGGTGATGTAACTAAATATCTTTGGCCTGTTGTACAAAGATGAATGATTATTTGATGAATATCTTTGGCCTGTAGTGCAAAGATGAATATCTGATGAATATCTTTGGCCCGTAGTGCAAAGATGGACAGGTGTTGAGATGAACATGACCAACTGGTGATACAAATGAATATCTTTGGCCGTAGTGCAAAGATGAATATTTGGTTCGAGATGTATATTGATTGATGTTACAGGGATAAAATATTAATGATGGACTTTTAAATCATAGAAGATAGTAGACTTCATTCTCTACTTAACTCTTCTAATGAATTGTTATTTCCGCTGCGAATATTGATCTAAAATTTGTTGTCCATTATATTTTATCTAAATTGTTGAAGACTAACGATAATTTATTTCTATTATCTTAGTCATAATATTCTTTACTGGGCTAGTTGAGCTCACCCTTTTCATCTATTGTCTTCTTCAGTGAATAAGAATGTTGCGGGGACTAGTCGGGGAATAGTGTGATGATCAGAGTTAGATCTGTAGAAGTCCTCACTATTTTATAAAATAGTGGGATAATAATTGTAATGAATAAGGAATGAATTTGAATGTTTATATTTCGTATTATATACGATTTGCATTGAAATTCATAGTTGTATGGTCGTATTTCTCACGACCTTTTGTTATAAAAGATTTGTATTTGGAATTATGTACCATGTATTTGGCGACTCAAAATGGGTTGGTATTGAACCTATTTTGGGGGCGTCACAGTTGGTATTAGAGCTTAGGAATATGATCTCTGGCGGAGATCTGGGAATAGAACTAGGAGGGGAGAGACGAGTAAAACCTTCGCTAGTTTGTCCTACCTAAACTTAATTGTTATTTAATTGGTCGGTTGGAACATAGGGTTAGTATATGATATGTTAATTTATTTGATTAACCCTAGTTTTGTGGCAGTATTTGAGAATGGCAGCTGAAAATCTAAATAATAGAGTGAATGAGACCGTTGAGACACCTTTTATCACCAACCAAGAGAATGTGTAACAGGAAGGCAACAATTCTCCTGTAAACAACCCCACCGATCAAACGATGAACGATGGGATGTTTAGAAGCTTTTTGCAGTTCATGCAAAACCAAACGAGGGAGACTTGTGTTCATAATATAGGTGGAAATAACTCGCGGCTGGTCACTGCCAAGCAATTCAAAGAGTTGGGCCCACCAGAGTTTTAAGGAAAGCCAAATCCAATCAAGGCAGAAAATTGGATAAAGCAAATTACCAAGATATTTGATGTCTTGGGATGCACGGAGGAACAGAAGGCTCCATTCGCTACGTTTATGTTCCGTGGAGAGGCAGATTACTGCTGGAAATCTGTGAAGCGTACCCAGCCTACCGCACTCAAGATGTCTTGGGAGGAATTCCAGAAACTGTTCAATGACAAATACTTTTCAAAAAGTATTCGTCACATGAAAGAGTTAGAGTTTATCAGACTGGAATAGAACAACATGACGGTGTCCCAGTACGAGGCTAAGTTCGCAGAGTTATCCCGGTTTGCACCTTATTTGGTGGAGAATGAGGAACGTATGACGCAGATGTTTCTAAGAGGTTTGAAACCAGAAATTCATCAATACCTCATTTCTCACAAATTTTCTCTATATTCGGATGTAGTGAACAGGGCCTAATTGTTAGAACGAGATAATGATTATGTTCAACCAAGGGACAACAACCAAGGTCGTACAGGTAGCAGCAGCCATCGGAACAATGACAACCAGCAAGGAGGAAAGTATCATGACAGAAGCGGTAACCACTCTGGTGGTAATCGTGGCCATGATAATAAAAGAAGTGAGTCGGGGGGAGATTTTAAGAAGAGAAGGTACAACAATGAAAACGTGAAAACGTCGACAGCAGCACCAGCATCAAATGTTTCTAGGGGAGGAGAACGACTGCCGGTCGTATGCTATAAATGCGGGCAAGAGGGACACATCAGTCCCAACTGTACACAGCAATCTAAGGTGTGTTATAACAGTGGAAAGGAAGGGCACATAGCCCGAGTGTGTCCTGTAGCGAAACCAAGTGCATCAAGGATGGTAACTCCAAAGGCTGTCCCTGACAAGTCAAAGTCAGTGGTTCCTGGAAGAGCTTTTGTCGTAACTGCCCAACAAGCGAGGAACCCGAATAAGGTTATTACGGGTAAGCTAATCATAAACTTTTGCGAAGTCTATACCTTATTAGATACCGGTGCTACCCATTCTTTTATTTCACCTGCTTGTGCTCAACGTTTGAACTTGACTTCTGGGAAATTAGACTTTGACTTATCTGTTGAAACTCCATTGGGAGAAACCTTTGTTACATCAACAGTTTACAAATCTTGCTTGATTCAAATTGGTACCCTCACCCTACCTGTTGATCTTATATCTTTGAAAATACTTGCATTTGACGTGATTTTAGGAATTGACTGGTTAACCACTTATCATGCCAAAATTGATTGTTTTCGTAAGGTTGTTAGTTTTTATATTCCTAACCAACCTGTTGTGCAAATTCAAACCACTTAAATCAGTTAATGTCATTTCAAGTCATAAAGCTATTCGTTTATTGAAAAACGGATGTCAAGCTTTCTTAGCACATGTCACTGATCTAAACCAGAATACGTTAGATTTGAATGATATTTCTATTGTTAATGAGTTTCCGGATGTATTTCCCGAAGAACTTCCAGGTCTACCCCTAGAACGTGAAGTTGAATTATTTATTGACCTTGAACCTGGTACAAAACCCATTTCTAAAACTCCATATCGAATGGCTCCTATTGAACTTCAGGAGTTAAAGGTCCAACTACAGGAGTTGTTAGACATCGGTTTTATACGTCCTAGTACATCTCCTTGGGTTGCTCCTGTTTTATTTATAAAGAAGAAAGACAGGAGTATGTGACTTTGTATTGACTATCGGGAGTTTAATCATGTCACCATCAAGAATAGGTATCCGTTACCTCGTATTGATGACATGTTCGACCAGTTGCAAGGTGCACAATTCTTTTCAAAGATAGATATTCATTCTGGATATCATCAGTTAAAGATTAAAACTGAGGATATTCCAAAAATTGCTTTCAGAACCCGATACGGGCATTATGAATTCTTAGTCATGTCTTTTGGATTGACTAATGCTCCTGCTGCTTTCATGGATATGATGAATCGTGTATTCAAGGAGTATTTGGATCAGTTCATGGTTGTATTTATTGATGACATCCTCATCTATTCCAAAAGCCGTGAAGATCATGAGCACCACTTGAAGCTGGTACTTCAAAGGCTTCGTGAAAACAAGCTATATGCCAAGCTGAAGAAATGCGAATTCTGGCTTGAGGAGGTAGCATTCTTTGGGCACGTGGTATCAAAACGTGGAGTATCTGTTGACCCGGCGAAGATTGAAGCAATACAAAGTTGGGAGCAACCGAAGTCGGTGACCGAAGTACGTAGCTTTCTAGGTTTAGCTGGTTATTATCGGAGATTCGTGGAAGGATTTTCCCGAATCGCTACTCTATTAACTCAGCTAACTCGAAAAGATACAAAATTCGTATGAAACGAGGAATGCGAGAAGAGCTTTCAAGAGCTCAAGAGGAGATTCATATCGGCACCTGTTCTGACGATTCCATCTAGTTCGGATGGATTTTTCATTTACAGCGATACCTCGGGCAAAGGGTTAGGATGTGTTCTCATGCAACATGGAAAACTCATAGCCTATGCCTCACGATAACTCAAGGAATATGAGAGGAGTTATCCTACTCATGATCTAGAGTTGGCAGCAGTCGTTTTCGCGTTGAAGATCTGGAGACACAACCTGTATATGGAGAAAGTGGAGATCTATACGGATCATAAGAGCCTCAAGTATTTCTTCACCCAGAAGGAACTCAACATGCGGCATTGACGTTGGCTTGAGCTGTTGAAAGATTACGACTATACGATCCAATACCATCCTGGTAAAGCGAACGTGGCAGCTGACGCGTTGAGTAGAAGATCATATGCGGGAACAAATGCGATACTGTCAAGGCCTATTTGGTGTGACTTACAAAGGATGGAGGTAGAGTTAAAGACTTCGAAGACCCATGCGATGATGACAAGTATACGCGTAGAACCAGCTTTGATTGATAAAGTCAAAGCTGCTCAAGCTACAGACCCGAAGCTAATGAATATGAGGAAGAAGGTGCAAGAAGGTACTATTCCAGAAGCAAGAATCAATGAAGAAGGAATACTTTGAGTCAACTCCAGACTTTGTGTTCCTAATGATTTTGATTTGAAGTATAGAATCATGATAGAGGCATACAACACACTGTTTGCAATCCATCCTGGAAGTACCAAAATGTATCGTGATCTTCGACATACATTTTGGTGGAGCAATATGAAGAGAGAGATCGCGGAGTTTATCTCGAGGTGTTTAACGTGTCAACGTGTCAAGGCGGAGCATCAAGTGCCAAAGGGTCCATTGCAACCACTTGAGATTTTGAAGTGGAAGTGGGAACACATTACCATGGATTTTGTTACGGGTCTTCCCAAGGTTTCTCAAGGCATAGATGCGATTTGGGTTATTGTCGATAGATTAACCAAGTTTGCTCATTTCTTACATATACGAGAGACTTATTCCCTTGAACGTCTTGCTAGTATGTACGTAAATGAGATTGTGAGATTGCATGGCATGCCAATATCCATAGTTTTAGATCGTAACCCCAGATTTACTTCCCGATTTTGGGTCACTTTGCAGAAAGCTATGGGCACGGATTTACAATTCAGTTCGGCTTATCATCCTCAAACGGACGGGCAATCGGAAAGGACTATCCAAACTCTTGAAGATCTATTAAGACTCTGTGTTCTAGACTTCAAAGGGAGTTAGGATAAGTACTTACCATTGGTGGAATTCTCCTACAATAACAGTTATCAGGCAAGTATAAGCGGCTCCATTCGAGGCGTTGTATGGACGAAAATGTCGTTCTCCAATATGTTGGGACGAGGTGGGTGAAACAACATTGTTGGGACCGGAGTTAGTACGTATGACTACGAAAAAGATTCAAATAATCCGGCAACGTATACAAACTGCACAAGATCGACAAAAGAGTTATGCAGATCTTCATCGAAAGGACGTGGAATTTAATGTTGGGGATCATGTATTGTTACGTGTTGCTCCGTGGAAAAGAGTTACGAGATTCAGGAAGAGAGGAAAGCTCAATTCGCGATTTATTGGTCCATTTGAGATTCTTGACCGAGTAGGAAATGTGGCCTATAGACTCGCTTTACCGCCTAGCATGTCTCGTGTTCATAACTTGTTTCACATATCCATGCTACATAAATATGTGAAAGACCCAAACCACATTATTGTATTAGAACCAGACGAGATAGCCGAAGATTTAACATATGAGGAGATACCTGTCAAGATCTTGGATAAGAAGGAACATATCTTACGCTGAATGATTATACCTCAAGTTAAAGTTTTGTGGAGGAACCATGAAATTGTAGAAATGACCTAGGAGTTAGAATCGAAAATGAAAGCGAGGTATCCTCACATTTCGACATACCAGGTACGTACGTCAATTTCGAGAATGAAATTTCATAAGGAGGCGAGGTTGTATGACTCCAAATTTTATGAATAAAGATTTTATTTTCTTTAGTAAGGTGTTGATTTGATAAATGTGATAAGTTATCGGTGAAATGTGCAAATATTTCAAAATAAGCAAGTGATTATAAAATATTCATTATTGTCGGAGAATATTCAATTGGTCGTGGAATATTCTTGTTGTCGAGGAATATTCGTACGACGGCGCAGCCATTTGTGGGCCCCACAACGAAATAACTGTCGGATATAGAAAGCGACAGAAATAACCTTTTTATAAAATAACGACGTAGTTGTTACCGTTAGTACTGTTGAAATACCCGGTGGTTAGAATATAGTAATACGCGGTGTTGCACAGTAGCACACGGTATTGCACAGTATTTCGAATTATTAATTCTTAAGTAGGAAGGCACTTACTCAATTATTGTTACAGTAATTACTGTTCAATAATTTATATTATTGATTCAATAATTGCATAATATTTTATTGATTCAATATTTACTACGTTGATATTTTATATCAATAATTGCAACTTACTATTTTATTAGTGATTCAATAATTGTCATTGCACAGTATTTCAAATTATCAAATCAATAATTCATATTATTTGAATAATATTATTAGATAGCATTATTGGTAATGTCTAAGGAAGTTCTGTCTAGAAAAAGGGTTGATTAATTGCGCGCCAGTAAGGAAAAATTCTTATCGGAAGGCCCCCTCTTTCCTGGGAACGACCTGGTTGTTAATATTGTAGTTCTATAATATTATTTGTAAATAATTAATTATTAATTTATATGATAAGAAAATATTTATTTTTGTAGATATAAAAGAAGAAATTAGTGTTGAGGTATTTTTATCAGTATTTTGGTGTGGAAAATCATCTGTATGTGGATTTCGGTCATTTTTTGTTCAGAATTTGGAAAAACTTCCTTCTACAAAGTTGTAGAGAATTAAATTTCCTATTAAAAAAAATATAAAATCTGTATTTTTTTTTATAAAAGGGCTATTTATTATGAATTATTGAAGTTTTAAAAATATGGGTGGGCCCCACTTTTGTCTTGTGTGAAAAAATGTTAATTTTTTGAAAATCCAACTTGGCTGGCAGCAGCCAGCAAATTTTTCAAACCAAGTATGCTCCGTTGGCTTAATTGTCAATCCTGACATCCTAGCATTTTCATATAAATAGAGTGCTTAGTTAGAAATGAAAATCACACCAGAATCAAAAAAATTTCTCTCTATAATATCGAGTGTATTTCTTGTGAGTATTTAGATACTTTGAGTGTTGATAGCAGTGCAAGTTTTCGTCCACATAATATCCTACATTCCAGTCAAAACTACTCTCCTGTTAAGGTAAGGGATATTATTTTTCGAGTAAATGATGTTATTGTCTTTCAATATTCATAAAGAATATTATTTTCTTTCATATCCATATTATGGAAGTAATAATATTTCATTTCATATTCCTAAATCTGAACTTACCACGGTAAGTATTGCTTCTATAATTCCTGAAATGATCAGAAATCTCTTAAGTTTTGCGCTTCATCTAGTATCATTTCACCGAAATAATTCTCTAAACTTTCTCATGAAATTTTTTATCTTTTCATGTCGAGTTACTATTTACGGTAAAAAAAATATTTTTTTTCTTTGATTGGATCCAAGTTTTGATCTTCATTCTTGAATTTTGCTCCATAATTGATTATTACGGAGTATTATTGAACTTGGATAAACTAAATTACGAATCCCTAATATTTGTCCTTTATCTCATTAGATTCGTTATTCGTATTATTTTTCATCAACCTCAGTCCTAAATGGTGATATAACTGAATATCTTTGGCCTGTTGTGCAAAGATGAATGATTATTTGATGAATATCTTTGGCTTGTAGTGCAAAGATGAATACCTGATGAATATTTTTGGCCCGTAGTGCAAAGATGGACAGGTGTTGAGATGAACATGACAAACTGGTGATGCAAATGAATATCTTTGGCCGTAGTACAAAGGTGAATATTTGGTTCGAGATGTATATTGATTGATGTTACAGGGGTAAAATATTAATGATGGACTTTTAAATCATAGAAGATAGTAGACTATTCTCTACTTAACTCTTCTAATGAATTGTTATTTCCGCTGCGAATCTTGATCTAAAATTTGTTGTCCATTATATTTTATCTAAATTATTGAAGACTAACGATAATTTATTTTCTATTATCTTAGTCATAATATTCTTTACTGCGCTAGTTGAGCTCATCTTTTTCATCTATTGTCCTCTTCAGGGAATAAGAATGTTGCAGGGACTAGTCGGGGAACAGTGTGATGATCAGAGTTAGATCTATAGAAGTCCTCACTATTCTATAAAATAGTGGGATAATAATTGTAATGAATAAGGAATGAATTTGAATGCTTATATTTCGTATTATATACGATTTGCATTGAAATTCATAGTTGTATGGTCGTATTTCTCACGACCTTTTGTTATAAAAGATTTGTATTTGGAATTCTTTACCATGTATTTGGCGACTCAAAATGGGTTGGTATTGAACCTATTTTGGGGGCGTCACAGAAGTAGAAAGCTAAACAAGGGAAGTTATTATGCGTGTGGGGAATGGAACAAAGGTTGGTCCTTTAACCGCATGAACTTATTGTTTCCAACACTTATAAGAAACATTATTTCAATTTCTATATTGGATATGGATGGTTTTGATATTATAATAAAGAACAATAGTTGTTCTATTTATAATAAAATGTTTCATATGATGTTGTCAATTTACTGAATGGACTTTACATACTTGACTTACATGAAAATAATTTTAAATTGAACGAAGTAGTAAAAGAAAAGGAGATAATCATTCAAAAAGTTGAATATTTTTATTTGGTAAAATACAAGTCTAAATCATTTGAAAGGTTCAAAGAATTCAGAAGTAAAACTAATTGACAAAGTATTATGATTCTTCGATTGGATCGAGAAATAAATACTTGTGCAATAAGTTTTAAGATCATCTTAAATGGTTTTCTCAATGGACGTTTCCTGATACACAATAATTGATTGATGTATCTTAAAGGAAAAATCGTACCTTGTTGGACATGGTGCGGTCCATAATGATTTTATTGACATTCCAGTATCCTTCTAGGGTAATTCTCTAGAAACGGCTGCATATCTATAAGGTAACCTCAAAATCTGTCCCTAATACATCATAAGAGTTATGGACAGGGAGGATTCCTAATCTTAAGTATATTAAGATAAAGGGTTGTCCAGCTTATGTGAAAAAGTTTCAAAAGGGTAAACTTGGGACAAGATTTGACAAGTACAGATTTGTGGGACATCCTAAAGTAAGTTTAGGGTATATATTCTATAATCCTATTTAGCAAAAGGTGTTTATTGCGAAACACGCTGCCTTCTAAGATAAAGGCGTTTATCATTGAAGGGCTAGTGGGAGGATAATAGATATTGAAGGAGTTCACACTACAAGAAAAATCCTTAGGTTTGACGGAATTATTCTTGACGGATTTAAATCAGTCGAAATAAGATTAGTTACGACGGAATATTTCTTCGAATATAAGTCCTTCGAAATTACTCTATGTTCGACGGAATTCCGTCGGAAGTAGAATTTACCCAGTGGCGCCAAGTTTCCCGCCAGCGCAAAGCATAAATTCAACGGAACTATAGTTAGTTTCGATGAAAATTTCGTCGAAAGTAATATAATTTCGAGGGACTTATGCCCAACGAAAATTTCGTCAGAATTATCTTATAAAACCTAATCAGACTTCGTCTTCTCCTCATCCGCCTCATTTCTCATTTCTCTTCCTCTCTCCTAACTCTCACTCTCTCTCAATACTCTCTCTCTAATCTCTCTCAGCTCTCATCTCGCCCCCCCCCCCAGTTCACTGGCCACTGCCCAGCCCCCTGGTCCGACAGCCCTCCCTCCGGCCACTGCCACCGTTTCCAGTTGACAACACACGGCGGCGCGACGGTAGCTCTTCCTCCTTTCTCCTCCTTTAATTCAAGGTATGAAATCCTAAATTTTTTCATTCGGGAATTGAAATTTGAGGGTTTCTTAATTTTTAGGGTTAATATATATGGGTTTTAACATGAGAATATAAACTAAAATTTGGATATTTTGTTGTTGATGAAATTATGACCTCCTTGATTCTTTGAGATTACTGAATATAGGTTAATGATTTGAGTTGTTGATTTTGCTAAAATTGGGAGTCCATATTTCGGCAGGTTATGCATTTTCTGAAATTGAGAATAGTTTTGGAGTTCTTATTGTTGTTGTTGCTGCTGCTGAAATTAGGTTTATTTCTGTTATGCAAATTGGGATTATGCAGACTATCATTATGCAAATTGTTGCAAGTTGAAATTGGGATTATTTGACTTCAATTCTGCAAATTGTTGTATAATTAGCTGCTGAAATTGTGATTTTTTTTGTGCAATTAAAATTTATGTTAGTGAATACCGGGAGTTTGTTCATAATGTGAAATATTGAGGGTTATATATTGTTTGAATGTGATATTTGATATTTCCGACAGAATTCCCAATGGAATTGCTGTCAGAATTATGCAATTACAAAATTTATGGGCCCTACAAGTATATTTATTTATTATTTAATTAGTTTCCTAATATTAAAATAAACTAAGTAGCATTTACTTAGTTTCTTACTACTAAAATTAAATTAAATTAATTTGAATAAAATAAAATAATAAGCTAATAAATAATAACCAATAACCAATAACCAATAAATAATAAATAATAACTAATAACCAATAAATAATAAATAAATAATAAACAGTAAATAATAAATAATAAACAATAACCAATAACCAATAAATAATAAATAATAAATAAATAATAAATAATAATTAATTAAAAGAGATAAATAATTAATAATTAATTAAAAGAGATAAATAATAAATAATTAAATACAATACAATACAATAAAATTAAATACAATTAAATATAAGTAATAAACTAAGTAGCATTTGCTTAATTGGGATGCAATATTCAATAAACTAAGTAGCACTTACTTAGTTTTTCATTGGCAAAATAAACTAAGTAGCATTTGCTTAGTTTGCCGCAATATTCAATAAATTCAATAAGTATTATATGTATATATATAAATATATGTACTATACTTTGAAACTTAGAAACACGTTTGACGCATAGGAGTGAATGTCGAATAGTAGTCCCCATATATATTCCAAATAACAGTTCTCATAAACTAAGTAGCACTTACTTAGTTTTTCATTAGCAAAATAAACTAAGTAGCATTTGCTTAGTTTGTCGCAATATTCAATAAACTCAATAAGTACTATATGTATATATATACATATATGTACTATACTTTGAAACTTAGAAACTCGTTTGACGCATATGAGTGAATGTCGAATAGTAGTCCCTATATATATTCCAAATAACAGTTCTCATAAACTAGTAGCACTTACTTAGTTTTTTATTGGCAAAATAAACTAAGTAGCATTTGCTTAGTTTGCCGCAATATTCAATAAACTCAATATGACTCTCTCTTCGATCTTTAATACACTCAATTACAACTATACATTTTATAGTACAAATATCATTCCATTAACCATCAAATATGTAGACCGCCTTAATTGAACTGACTTGGGGTATGCTGATGACAATAGTTGCAAGGTGTAGGAACAACATAGGATGGCATCAGCATGGTATCATGCAACATTAACATTCAAAGTCAATGTGACTAAATCATTGCGTTGTGTTGGCTTTCGTCACAATCCGTCCCCGCAACCACATTTTGGGACATTTATAAATTTTCCTTCCCCACTTAAGATTCCTACTTAATAGTATTACATCTCTTTTCCTTTTAAAACAGAAAATGCATAAATTATAATGAACTATATATGAATGAACAAAGCAGAGCAACTAATTAACCGGTCAGTTGTAGAATTTGCGTTTAGTATTCTTGGAAGTTTTCGAGGTCTTTAGTGGACAACCAATACCGCAACGAGTGCAGCGAAAATAAGGTGAAAAATACTCTAACCCGTCGCCACATTTTATGGGTTGCATGCAACACTTTATGTGACGCGACGGCTTTAGAGTATTCTCCACCTTCCATTTGTTGCCCCTGTTGCGGTATTAGTTGTCCCCTAAAAACCTCTGGAACTTCTAACTATCCTAATCTCATGTTCTAGAATTTACCGTTTAGTTAGTTGCTCAACTTTACTTATTCGTATATAGTTCATTGCAATTTATGCATTTTATGTTTTAAAAGGAGAACAGTTGTAATACGTTTAAGTCGGAAGATTAAGTAGATAAAGAGAAGTTATAAATGTCCCAACAAGTGGTTGCGGAGACGGATTGTGAAGAAAGCCAACACAGCGCAATGATTTATTCACATTGACTTTGAGTGTTAATGTTGCATGATACCATGCTAATGCCAACTTAAGTTGTTTATGCGCTTTACAACTATTTGTCTAACTTAACTCTTTGCCAGCTCAAATAAGGCGGTTAACATGTTTGATGGTTAATGGAAGAATTATTTATGAACTATATTTTGGAACTTAGAAACTCGCTTGACATTCACTCAGTAGGAGTGAATGTCGAATAGTCCCCAGTTTGGGACTGTTACTGGATGTTATGTCTTTCACTTAGGCCGGTGCCAATACGAAACGACACGTTTTTGTTGTTTTAAGGATTTTTTGGTTGTTATCTCTACATGTTCTCCGAGTACATACTTAGATTAAGTTATCTTAATCTATTTCGTGTACTTGGAGACTATGGGGAGGTGCTGTCGAAATTTTCTTAAAACAGTAGAAACGTGCGAAACGTGTTGGCACTAGTGAAAAGACGCATCTAGGAACGGGATAGAAGCCTGAATTACCTCTTTCCTATAGAGCTGTCATAATAGGAAAATACTCTAATTCATGCATGGACCACATGCATGAACATCCCTGTACTGAAATCCGTTTGACATTCATTTATACATGGACCATATACATGAACATCCCTGTACTGAATGTGTGGTCTGTGCAGTTAAAGATGTCAGCCGACCGGAGTTGGATGTACCGTAGGATACGTAGTGATAGGAGGGGATTAGTCTCAGCTTATCGTGATGGGTGTCAGATTTCTTGAACAAAGCAATAGAGCATGTTGATGATCCGAACGAAAAAATGTGATGCCCGTGTGTCAAGTGTAAAAACCTGATCTGGAAGAAAGTTGACAAGATTAAATTTGACTTATTTTCCCATGGATTTGTGGATGGGTACTTCGTATGGACTTATCACGAGGAATCAGATGAGCAGAGAGAAGTGATCTACAGTACTGTGGAGGATAATATTCTACGGGATTTATACGCCGAAAACTATCATCCGGTGGAGATATTAGTCTATTCTTATGGCCCTACTAATATTGACTGGGCTGAAAATTTGCCTTCTTCAAGCAGTGCTAAGCAAGTGCCAAATGATACAGCTGCTTCCTTTTACAAGTTGCTATTGTATCCGAAAAATGATACGGACACCAAGCTTTCTGTAGTGACGATGCTCTTACACTTCAAGAATGAGCACGACTGTAGTGAGAGAGGTTTCAACGATTTGCTTGCTATAGTTGGATAGTTCTTACCCAAGGATCATACTCTTCCTGCGAATTATTACGAAGTAAAGAAGATGGTCAAGGGATATAAGGTATCAGAAAATCGATGCTTGTGAGCAGGATTGCATGTTATACTATGGGGAGGACAGAGATAAGGGACAGTGTGATTTATGCAGCTTGCCGCGCAACAAGGTGACAAAACGTGGGGGGAAGGAGAAACATGTTCTCAAGAAGATCTTACGGTACTTTCCTCTTGCACCGAGGCTTCTGCGGCTATTTATGTCGTCTCATACGGCTCAACATATGAGTTGGCATTAAAAAAGGGATGTTGTGGTTAGCTGACTCACCCAGCGGATGGAGATGAATGGAAGAGATTTGATGCAAATTATCCTGAGTTTGCGAAAGAAGTCAGGAATGTTAGGCTTGGCATGGCTACTAATGGCTTTTGCCCTTTCAAGCCTAACATTCCGGCTTTTGTTCTTGACTTTACTCATACCGGGGGATAAAAGTCATACAAAAGACATTAACGTGTATCTTCGACCGTTAGTAGATGAACTAAAGATGTTGTGGGAGACAGAGGTCCAGACGTATGATAAATCGATATGTGAGAATTTTGTGATGAAGGCAACCCTGTTATGGACTATCACTGACTTTTCGGCTCTTGGGATGGTTAGTGGTTGGTCAACTCGCGGGAAGCTGTCCTGTCCAGTGTGTATGGGGGATGTGCAAGGCAATCAGTTACAGCATGGGCGAAAATGTACCTTCTTTGGAACTGTTCGTAGATTCTTGCCTCTTGATCACAATTACAGAAAGATGTCTGCACAGTTCAACAGAAAGACAGAGAAGAAGGGGGTTGTTGGTCGACTGTCTGGCAGTGAGGTCTTGGGCTGGTTGAACCAGCTTGATTTTCCTTTGTCGGGGAAGGAGCAAAGTAAATTGAGAGCAGTCGGGTACAGGAAGACTCATAATTGGACACACTCGCCTATATGGTTTGAGTTGTCGTATTGGGGTACACTTTCAGTTCGTCATTGTATAGATGTCATGCATATCGAAAAGAATATTTTCGAGAACTTGTTTTGCACCGTGTTAGATGCGAGTGGTAAAACCAAAGACAATGACAACGCTCAAAAAGGTTTGGAGGCATTGAACATTAGGCCAGAATTATGGCTTCGCCCTAACAATACGAAACCTAAAGCTCAATATTATCTTACTAAGAAACAAGTTGAAGATGTGTGTAAGTGGGTTAGTGGGTTGAAGCTCCCAGATGGATATGCGTCGAACATAACACGTTGTTGTAAGGTCGATCAATTGAAAATTTCTGGATTCAAGAGTCACGATTGTCATGTATTCATGTAGAAGTTGATCCCAATTGCATTTCGTGAGATGTTACCCAAAAAAGTTGTGGATGCATTGATCGAACTTTCAAATTTCTTTCGAGATCTTTGCTCAACTGTAATTAAGTACATTAATTTGGAGCATATGGAGAACAATATTGTGCTTACCATTTGCAAGCTTCCTCCAGGATTTTTTGACTCGATGGAACATCTACCTATTCATCTACCGTATGAACTCAATTATGGAGGACCAGTGCAATATCGGTGAATGTATCCTTTTAAGAGGTAATATAAACTACTAATTGCTTTATGTTGCTCATATTAATAATACTTACATATATTTGTCGAAATATTTATCTTAGGTATATGCGTCAATTAAAACAAAAGGTGAAGAACAAAGCTCGTGTAGAGTGTTATATTATTGAACGCTATACGGAGGAAAAGCTTGTTAACTTCTGTTCATTGTATTTTGACGATGTTGTCTCAACAAAGCACAATCGTTTAAGTAGGAATAAGGTCGTTGGTCCATTGTCTCATGCTGATGATGAGTTAGCTGTATTCACATATCCGGCTAAGCCATTTGGCCATGAGACGCAAACTTACTTAAGCGACAACGAGTTGCAGATTGTATCTACATATGTGCTTCTAAATATGCCCGAAGTATCATCATATATCAGGTATGAATAATTATTTGCGGTATTTAGTGCAATTTATAAGTTTAGTCATCTATATGTTAAAGACATTTTATTATTTTCGCAGTTCATTCGAAGAGGAAGCGTATGCTTCTAACACAGCTTTTATTGCAGCAGAGTTGGAAACATTCACTAATGCTAATTTTCGATAGTGGTTTAAGAAAAGGGTTGAAGAAGAGAACATTTCTGATCATTTTATAGATGTCATCCGAGGACCTTACAAAGTTGTTAGTTCTTTTCTCGGATGCATCATAAATGGTACAGATTTAGGGTCGATGACTTGAATGAACTCACATTAGTCAATTCTGGGGTTGTAGTGTTGGGAAGCTGCTACCAAGATTCTGAGTCCAATTACTATGACCGTTTATAGGATGTGGTTGTGCTCAATTATCACGGGGGTAAAAAGGTAGTTACATTTAAGTGTAGCTGGTTTGATACTGAAAAGGGGGGTTAAAGTTGATCGTAATAGAATCACAACCGTAGATATCAAGTCGATGTTAAAGTCTGATGACGTGCACGTGTTAGAAAGTCAAGCGACTCAAATGTATTACACTCTTAATGTCGTAAATACTTGAAGCCCCTGGTACACAGTAGTCACAACTAAAACACGTTCATTTGATGCTGAGAACATGTTTGGTATAGATCGTTGCAAGAAGATGTTAGCAACCCTTTGGTCGTAGTGTTAAATGCTGAAGATGTGATGAGTACTGATGTCATTGACGTACCTGACGATGAGGATGTCGAGGAAAATGTCGTCGTGAATGATTATTTAGTCGTCGAGGATGATAACGATGACGAAACTGATCTCGAAACTGAGGATGAGGAAGATACCAAATTTGAGATTGATATACACGTTAATTCTGAGGTGTCTGATGACGTACGTAATTGAAAATTAGCATTCATATTAGTAAATACCATATTGTTAAACCTTACATATTTATAATCTACCAATTTGGTTATTGCTGTAGGATATTCATGGCTAGACATAGCGGTGGAGGTCGCCGAGGTGTTGGGCGATCCGGTACGGGAAACGATAGTCACGATGGAGGCTCGTCTTCAGGAGTTAGTAAGTTGTCTTAACTAGAATTTAAATATATCTCAACTGCATTAGTTTATGTTTATTGACTCAGTTAAATATAATTATTACAGATGCACCTCGTTGACGACACCGAGGAACGAACCTCGGTATCTTTGGTCGTCCGTCAGCAGTTCCACATATAGTACCGGTGGATGTTGCTTCTGGATAGTAAGTGTTAATATATTGTTAATATTTCTGTCAGTTATTTCAAAACATAATTCAGATAAAACATATTGTTATATTTTTTCTGTAGTATACTAGACCCGGTAGCTAAGCACACCCTACACGCGATCAGTTTGACGCACCTCCCGAGAGGGTGCATGCGGTTCAGCCAGTATGCGCGGTACGATGCTTCCTTTATGCAGACTGTCTTGCGGGAGTTTCACGTAAGTTAAGCATATTATATTAATTACTACATAGTTGTATTAGGATGACGAAATCAATTGTTCCTAATTTTTAAACTTTTGTTATAGGTTTATTATAAGTTTGACCCGAGTATCTCTCAGACAGCTGGCGACGATGTGATTATATCACATGTCGCTAAGAATTACTCCTACTGACTGTATGAGATGCGACAGAGGGCAGCCCGGGAAGTTGAGGACCATCCCGAGACCACCATCAGATCTCACCAGCCCCGCATAGTCTCCGATTTAGCCTGGGAGGCTATGTGTGCGCACTGGGAGGCTGATGACTTCAAGAAAAAGTCTGAGCAGGCGAAGAAGAACCATGGTCATAGTACACACCACTGATTCTCAGTCGTTCGAGGAGGCGAAGACGGTAAGTGCGCTGTATTTAGTTGTTTAGTTATCAAGTTCTCACACAAATACTTAATACCTATTTTTTGAATGTTTTTATTAGGCCTTGAGGAGGACATTAGGTCGAGATCCCACCATTGTAGAGTTTTGGGATAGAGCCCACACGCCTAAGGACGAGCGTGCTTTGTCTTAGGCAGCTGTAGCTATACGGGTAAAACTCATCTTACTATTTAACTTTTAGTAATATTCAATCATAAATAAAATGATATAATTAACACAGTTATACAAAATAATTTACAGGACCGATTTCAGAGGCTTCGGGACGCTCGTATAGCTGAGCTGGAGGCTATTAGGAGGAGTTTTGAGCCTTCAGACTCTGCCACTCCCCTTCCCGATATTGTATTAGATCAAGATGAGGAGCTGAGACTATGGGTCGCGTCTCAGGATCCCCCTACTAGCAGTACCGGCAGATATCGAGTGTTGGGTCTACCGAGGATACCCGCATATACACTCCCTGGAGGTAATAATATTTTTTATGTTTCACGAAATTATCAGAATTTATCACATTATATAAATTATTATTAGTAATGGAATTTGTCTCTTTTTGTAGGCTCCAGCCAGCGCCAGCGTCCGAGAGCACATGTCGGACCATCTCATACGGGCGCTGACTTGGATGACGAGATCTTCTAGAGGCTGATAGGGGCCGTGTCGGATAGGTTTCGTACCGATCCGGTCTTTCGCTGTAAGTAGTTGCCTAGCAGTTCTCGTCTTCACCAGGTTGCTCAGGAGGTTATAGCAGGGGTCTCCGCAAAGAGTACGGGATTACCGCGGGAGCAGTTCGACGCTTTCAGCAGCGATATGCTCCGGATGGTGATTACCCTCTTGGAGGAGACTTTTCGTCCTCAGGTATTCTTATTGTTTATTTTATTTTCATTTAAAGCTAGCTTGTTAATTCTCACATATATACGGACTAATAATTTTTATTTATAATTCTTTTAATAAGGTGGCGATGACGAGCAGATTGGCAAAGGCGAGCGGCCTGACGATAACGACCAGGAGGACGACGGAGATTTTCAGACACCAGACGGGTGTCGTCCACCTCCGCCCGATGATGATACTACTAGATTATAGTTCATTAGTATTTATGTTATTCATTCTAGTTCATTAGTACGTATTTATGTTATTCATTTGTACATATTGTAGTTTATATAGTTGCGTCTGTATAATGAGATTACGTTGTATTCATTCATTTGTAGAACATTTGTAAATATTGTTATTGATGTGATGATACATTAGCTTATATTTGTTATCGTTGTTGATGTTATATGTTATCAGTTAGTCGATTACGTTGTTGTTGCGATGTGGTACAGGTTTTTAGCACTACGTTGTATGTGAAATATAGTATTGTCTGTCTGTATTGGGATACAACAGGTTACAGGTACATAAATGGGTTTAAATACCTGGAAATTACATTTTCAAAAAATTTATAAAAAAAAATCCTTAATTTCGATGGAATAAGCTAGTTCCGACGGAAATTTCGTCGGATTATCGAGTGCAGATTAATTTCCAGATAAGTTATTTTTTTTTATTTTTCCGTCAGGAATACCATAGTTCCGAGGGAATATTCCGTCGAAATTGGATTTTAAGTTTATTTCTCGAAAACTATTTTTCTATCGAAGATAAGCTATGTCCGAGAGAACATTCCGTCGGAAGTATTTGTATTATCCTCGACGGAAGTGGTTCTTTGTAATTAATCCGTCGAAGATAGATGACATTCGACGAAATTGTTCCCTCGCAATACGTGCGTCGAAGATAGGATAAGTTTGACGAAAATTACGTCGAAAATAACTCAGTCGGAGATAAGATACGTACGACGGAATTTACGACGGACGTATCTCTAACGCGTGTATATACGATGGAATGTCCGACAGAATATTTCCTCGGAAATAATCTAGTTCTGATGGAATAGCCTTATGTTCGATTAAGGCTTTTTCTTGTAGTGTCAAGAACCACAAATCACTATTAGTCAAAAGAAGGAACTTGTAGATAGACCTATTTTACCACAACTGAATCTTAAATTTGGAATAGTACCGAAGATAACTGAGAGACATGGATTCATCATAGACGATGATGATGAGATACACATTATAGAGGATGATGATCCAGTTATATACGATAAGGCTAAGAGTTGTAGACACTCAGAGAAATGGTAGATGACCATAAAATTCAAAATGAATCTTTAAAGCAATGCTCAAGACCATTCAAATTTTACTTGCAATTGTAGCTTATTTATTACTTAATTTGGCAAATGGACGTTGAGACGCTCTTCCTCAAATATAAATTATTAGAGGAGAATGTATGTATGATACAGCCAGATGAATTTGTTTCAATGGTTGAAGAAAATTATGTATATGAGTTACAAAAATTCATTTATGGATGATGATATCCTTCTGATAAGAAATGACATACCAGTGCTATAATCAGTAAAGATAAAGTTGTCTAAACATACCTTCATGAATGATTTGGGTAGAACATCCTATATTTTGGGGATAAAGATCTATATTGATAGATTTAAAAGGATGCTCGGCTTGACCCAAGGAACGCATATTCATTCGATGATAAAGGCATTTAGCATGACAAACTCTAAGAGATGTCTCATGTAGATGAGTAATGGAGTGTATCTCTCTAAATTGTCCTCAATAAAAGAGAGATCGCATGAGTTACTATAATGTATGCAATGAAATGTAAAAGACTTGATGTTGATCAGTCATATTTTGGAAAAGATCACTGTGAGACAGTGAAAAACATCTTAAAGTACTTAACCAACACTAAAGATGTGAGCATGATTCATGGTGGGTCTGAATCAAAATTAGAGGACTAAACAGGCTTAAGTTTTTCAGACTGACCAAGACGACAACAAATCCACTTTAGGGTAAAGCGTTACCATGAAAGGTGGTGCAGTGAATTGGAAGGGTTCCAAACAATAAAGAGTTGCTGGTTTAGTGACAAAGACAAAGTATATAGCTGTAAATGAAGTTGGAATTTGATGTATTGGATTAAAAGTTCATTAAAGAACTAGGAATAGTTCCTAAGTCTCATCTTGGATCTAAACATGTGTTGCGGCACTTTCATTTGATTAGAGAAATCTTTGAAAGAGGAGAAATCACTATAGAGATAGTGAACTCTCAAAAAGCAACATTGAATAACCATTTACTAAAGCTATCCAACAGCAGGATGATTGTCACTTAGAGAAGAAGGGTATGAGATACCTTGGCGATTGGCTTTAGTGCAAGTGGAAAATTTAAAGTAGTATGCATATACTTTGTAACAATCTTATTCATTTATTAATAAAAGAGTTATATAATTAAAGGCATTTATTTATCTACATGGTGCTGTTTTTATAATATGTGATAAACCCATAATTTTAAGCAATGCTTTTAGAATCATGATGATGATCATGCTAATGAGCTCTAAATTCTTAGATAGCTTAAAACTAAAATAGTTCTCAATCGTTGGGTTACTAAAATAGGGGATTAGTGAATCTGGATAGATTGGTACATAAGTTGCTTGCTCATTGGATGAGGATGATTGATCTCATAATCATTTGTGTAGAGACACTAAAGCAAGTATGTAGGTGCTTATTGGAGAATAAGTACACTGAACGCGGCTTGCTAAGGAATACCTAATGGATTTTACTTGTCTGTCAATAGGAATTCCTGTAGTGATAGTAGTACAAGTGATCCTTAGACTTGAGATCATCATACTATCTTTTGTATGATAAGTTATACTTTGACATGTCCCTTAAGACTCTTAGGGTATATCAAAGGGTATACTTGGGTGTAATAAGTTATATATGGAGATAATGAATGATCAATAAAGAATCTACCGCTTCTAGTAAAAGAAGAGAAATGTCCTATGTGATTTGATAAATGACAACCCAGGAATCTTTGACTAAGGTGGAATGAAATTAGAAATGAGTTTCTAATTTGTATTATTTGGAGTTGTGCATTTAAGGATCGAAATACATATAATTAAATAAAATAAGACTTGACAGTAATTTCATGTCTTATATTTAATTGGGATATTGTATGATGGAAGGATTGAATTGCACGGTAACTATTTACTCAAAGGTTCTTTTATTATTAATTTTGAAATCTATATTCTCTGGAAAGTCATTGAGCGCTAAGGGGGCTTACCCTTATTGTAGAATAAATATTATTTATCTAAATGAATTAATAGTTAATTTATTTATTAAAATAAGATTAGAATTGTTCTAATTGATTTATTCACAACCGGTTTAATATGGAGAACCTAAAGGGTCACACCATAAAAGAAAGAATATTTATTAAATAAGCAAATGCCATAATCGTAATAATAAGTTAAATATATTTATTTTAATCTATGGTGATAGAATAAATTAAATAGCTTAATATTTATTATTTAATATTTTGTAAATATTAAATATAAATTAATAAGAGGAGTCTTATTATTATTATTATTATTACTATTATTATTATTATTTTAATTCCTAAAGGAGTTTGAGAATTAATTAATAAAAGTACTCTCTCTCATATTCCCAATAAGATTGGGAGGCTAGTTAATTAAAGGAGTTTAATTAATTATTCCTAATAAGATTAGGAAGCCTAATTAATTAAAAGAGTTTAATTAATTATTCCTAATAAGATTAGGAAGCCTAATTAATTAAAAGAGTTTAATTAATTAAAATGAAACCCTATTTCTAAATGGTTTAGGAGGGTTGCCTACATCTGTAAATAAGAAAATCTTATTATGGATTGGTTTTACACACTTTATTCCAAGAGTTGAGAGAGTACACCTTTTCTATAAATCTAGAAATTAGGGTTTTGCCAAACACCATTCTTCTTGAATTGTTGTTCTTCCTTGGTGGATCACCTCTAGAGGCCAAACACTTGCGTAACTAACGTTGATCAAAGAAAGGAATCAACCCGGTGGAGTCAAGTAGAACGCGAAAAGGATTTGGAGTTGAACTCGTACCTGAGTAAGCTAGAATCTTCAAGGATGTGAATCTTATTCTTAATATTTTTGTTTAATTAATAACCGTGCATAAAGGATGATCCGGGTATATGGTTTGTAAAATTTTAAAACTTTAATTTACTATGCTTCCGCTATTTTAACGCAATATGATTGTGTTCATGAATCTTACAAACCTAACAGTAGAGGATATTAGGGTTTAGGCACTATGAACGTGGAAAGGGTGAGTTATGTGGAATGTAGTTGGGAGGTTGGAGCTCAGTAGTTGACTTGGTGGGGGAATAGGGTTTTATGGGAAATTACTTTGCAAGAGGAGGAGGAGAAATAGGAAAAATGATGTTTAAACCAACCGAGAAAAGGAAATAAGAGGTCTGCTTTTAAAAACTGGGATTCGATCGTGGCGCGACCGCGCTGTGAATTACCTTTGGTTGGGCGCGGCCGCGTTTGACTGGCAAAGTTGTTTTTTCTGATTCTGGAGGCAGGCGAGGCCGCACTGCTTTCCCATTCAATTTGGGCGCGGCCGCGCTACCCTGTACCCTGGCAAATTTTTTTCTTTTTACTTCTATCTGACCCTTCATCATCACTACAACAGAGTTGAACCTAAAAACATTAAAATAACCTATTAGAACTACTAAAATCACTAAAATGGCTACTGAATTCTAAAAATTAATACGAATTGAAACTAAATTAGTAAATGGATGTGTTGTCTCCCATCTAGCGCTTGATTTAGAGTCTTTCAACCTAACTACTTTCTGTTTTAGTCTGGCTTCGCTGGGATGTTTTGGGCACTATTGATATTTTCCGCACACACCCAACAGTGTTTCATCATATGCCCATTCATATTAACTGTCTGATGAATATTTGGCCTTTGCTCACGAATGATACTTTTTAAGCCACAATCTTCTTGAGGATCCATATGAACTGCATCCTTGAATGCATCAACACTATAGCACTCTTCAATGTCATTTGGAATTGGGATTTCCTTAAACACTTTGATTTTTATCTCTTGATCGAATACTCTCATAGTTAGTTCTCCATTTAACACATCAATCAGTGTCCTTCCGGTTGCAAGAAATGGTCTTCCCAATATAATCAAAATTTCCTTATCATCTTCAAAATCCAAAACCACAAAGTCAATTGGAAATATTAGTGTATAGATCTTTACCAACACATCCTCCACTATTGTGACACCCCCAAATCTGGATACTTCATTTACACAAAATTTGGTATTCATTGTCCAATTAAATCGCATCTAACTACCCATGAATAAGGATATAAATGAAACTCATAACTTAAATAGAAATCCTGCCATAAAAGGGTTACAACATCTTGAATAAAATCCAGGTTGTCTAACCTTAAATACATCAAATGCGAAAACATAACATAATTAAATAAGTCTGCAACATAAACATTTGCAAATAACAAATAATAAGTCTTCATCACTTGTTCATCTTGCCTTTGCCCTTACTAGTGGACGGCTCGTCAGATCTTTCAACCTTAGCTGCAATGTTATTATACAAGAGTGAGCAAACAATTGCCCACAAGTATAACAATAACAGTAGGAATCACATAAGAGTAATTAATGGATATTGAATAATAGAAAGCTCGATTTTTGAATCAATAATAGAAACAAGATCAAAAGTACATTTGAGGGTCACAAGACCATATAGGAAAAAAGGTAGAGTTAGTTTATTTTATATATCTGTGAGAAAGACGAGTAATTTTTCGATCAATACCAGAGTCTTAGAGAGGTCAGCTGGGAGTTGAGTCTCTAGTGTACTTGTGAGGTGAGGAAGAGACTGTTGTTTCAAGACCAGATCATATAATAGAACTGAACTCAAAAGAAGTACAACTAAGTTTGAGGAAGGAGCTGATAGCTTGCTGTCCAAGTTAAGTAGTTGTGAATAGTTGAAAGTTTGTCTATAAAACTTTGTCAAGGCTTCTCTACCTATTGAAGGAGTATTTATTACTGATAGTAATAAGATCTCAAGTCCCGGAGAGGAGCTTGAGACTGGACGTAGCAACATACCCGGGATGTATGTTGTGAACCAGACAAATCTATGTGCATTGTGTGATTGAATTTGTATTGTCTTGCATATTAATTTCTAACATTGCAAATTAGTTATCTAAAAATTCAAAAAGGCCTAAGATAAATTTTTAAGTTGTAATAATCTATTTAACCCACCATTTTAGATTATTATTGGACTTTCATAAATAGAGAAGAAAAGTTTAACCATGCTCATGTCCAACTTAGAAATATTATTGAGCATGTCTATGATGTATTAAACGCAAAATTCTAAATATTAAGACAAATGACTCCTTATCATTTTTCAATGCAATGTGACCCTCAAGAGGTACAATATATGAACAATCTACGTGACCAAATTACTCATGAACTATAAAGTGACTCATTAAAATTAATGTAATTTTAGTACTTCTATTATTATGTTAACATATTTGTTTAACTCATTATATTTTTTATTTTCTATGAAACCTGGGTTTAAATTGTTTGAATTATTCAATACTTTATTTGATAATTTATTTGAATGATTTATTTTTATCTGTTGTACAATGAATATTGTATTTAATTTTTTTTAATATGTCCAGACAAAATTATAACTTATTCAGCATATTTTAGAAAGATAAAATAGTAAAAAAATATTATAAACATATCAATTATTAAATATTTATTTATTCAATATTCAACTTTATTCAATTCGTTGATACCCATTTAATTCAATTTTACAAATAACCTCTTAACGCCTGCGCCAATAAAAAAAAATCAAACATGTCCTAAGTGAATCTAACCAAAACAAGACAACATAAGTGTTCGCCTCTTAAGCTCATTAGTCAAAGCGGTGTACAACTAGTTGTCAACCTTCATCTTCACCGTTCATTACATTCAATCCAACGGTGATAAACTGAAAACGGTAACAGATAACAGTACACCTGGCTATCACCCTCCGCTTTCCCAAATCGTGAATCAAAACATAAGGCGCTTTCTTAAAATTAACTTGAAAATCGAAAAATTATAAATTCATCACTTTCCCCCTTTCCTCTCTTTCTCTATGCTCTCCCTACATATACGTATACATATACATATATATTTATACTCCCGTCAACTGTAATTTTACTTTCCAGTTCGATCTCAACCGTGCAAGATGTGTTTTTTCAACTGATTTTAAAAGCTCAGCTAAACATTTTATTTCCTATTCTAGGGTTTTCAATTTGGTCGGGAGAAGTAACATGTTTTTGTTGATTTGACCTAGTTTTGGCTCAATTTGGTAAACAATTGTTTTTTGTTGTAGTTGAAATTGTGGGTTTTCAAAGTTTGAAGTTTTTAAGATGGTGTGGGTACTCGAGCTGAGCTTTTAAGGGTTGGGTTGTTGTCAGTTATGTGTTATTTAACCTCATATAGAGGTCCTGATTGAGGTGAAAAGTTAGGGTTTTGTTAGGTGGAATAATTTGGGGAGTTCAATTTGTGGCGTTTGGCTTTGTTTTTGATAATTGGGGGGATTAGGGTTTGTTAGGAGGAAGATTTCGGGAACTTGTATGAAGTGTTGTTTGGGGATTGGCTGCTGGAGGAAATAGATTAGAAAATGTTCTATTCGCAGTTTATATTGGCCAAGAAGGGTCCTTTAGGGACCATTTGGATTGCTGCGCATTTGGAGCGGAAGCTTCGAAAGAATCAGGTTGCTGATACAGATATTGGTGTATCCGTAGGTCAGTTTGTAATATTCTTTCTGATTTTTGAATATAGTTTATGAATATGAGTAAAAGTGGTTACTTTAATTTTGGTAATTAAGCATGTTAAAGTACTTGATTGGAGGTTGTTTAATTAATTTAGTGCCTTTTCAGTAATTTGAGATGAATTTCCTGGTTGAGTATGTAATGTTTAGAAAAAAATTACTTTTATGTGTTGTGTCTGAAAGCATTAAATTGTTGGAATGCTAATTTATGGTGTTAGGAAACAAATTGACTCTTCTGTTTTTTTTTCTCTTAATGACAAATTTTTTTACCAGAAAATGTAAAAAAAAGGGAGTGACATAATAATCAATATTTATTATAGGGGTTAAGGAGGATTGAGGTATGTTCCCAAGATTCTGATTTTTTAAAGCAAATTCTCGTCCTTAGCTTCAAAGTTAAAGGTAGCAGAGTTTGTTTCCTTTGGAAATGTAATAATTTACCTTAAATGCATCTTGAAGAATAGAAGTTAATGATGAAGATGATTGCGTTGAAGTTACCCAATTAGGAAGAATTTGGATCTTACTTCAGTTTTTTTTCTGGTACTAAGCTTGTATCCTAACTATAAGAAAAGGGATGTATCATGAAACTACAAATTATGCTGACTATTTTGGGTAAGTACCCCAAGAAGCCAAGAGGATAGAGACAGACCTCAAGACTAAAACTAAACTCTAAGTAGAAGATATACTTTGACAAGCAATTAGCACTCGTCACCAAGATATTAGATTGTGAGGGTAAGCTAATACCAAAACCCATTCTAATATCAGAAGATAAGATGTAACAACTACACTAAATCTGCTACTTCTAACATAACTAAAACATGTTCTCTATACCAGATGGGTGGGAAAAACATTTGTAATTAGATCTAGTTAAACTGCCACACCATTAATGATGGTGTTGATAGTATCAGCAACAAGTAAATTTCATCAGTTGTTGAGTGCTCTATGTTGCCCAATATTCCTGTATATTTTTGAAGTATTAGTTCTACCCTATGGAGGAATTATGTTACACTTATATTGGGTTCTGTATGTTTGTACTTGGTACTTGGAAGCCATGTTTCTAAATTTATTGATAAAGCATAGTCATTATTGATCGGGTGGTGCCATCTGTAGCTTTTACTATCTAAAGGAAAGAGAAGAAAAACAAGATGCCGTCTTAATACTCATGAACTTATATATAAGCCTGGTTATGGTCTATTTGCAAAATCTAACTTCTGCTCCTCATCATTTAACAGACTCGATTCTTTTTCCTGATGTTCCTATTGCACTCCGGTTGTCAAGCCATCTTCTTCTTGGTGTGGTGAGGATATATTCTAGAAAGGTGAATTATCTTTTCGACGATTGCAGTGAGGCACTGCTAAAGATAAAGCAAGCCTTTCGATCGACTGCTGTGGATTTGCCACCTGAGGAATCTACTGCACCATATCATTCTATTACCCTGCCAGAAACATTCGACCTTGATGATTTTGAGCTGCCAGATAATGATATCTTTCAGGGGTTGGTTCCCTATTATCTAGTTATTTTTTCCATAACGAACTTATCACTGTTACACAATAATAATGCTGTTGTTAGAGTATAATATGATTTATCTCCTGAACAACAGTGATTTAACGACCAGTGAACAGCCTAACTTATAGTGACAATTTCCTGCTAAAAGGTTCATGTTTGTAAGGCAGTGATTTCTTGTACTGTAAGTGAGATCTATGTTACATGGACTCAGGGCACGGAAGTGTCCATCACTGGACTCTCCTATATTTCAGAATGTTCACTATTTTACACTATTTTGGAATGTCCAGTTGCTATATCCACACCCATGTCAACGTTGTCAATACGGGTACTTCAGCCTCGTGCTCAACTGAAGAGTCCATTTAACGTCATTGTGTAAGCTATGTTCACAATTGAAAAATAAACATGCCTAGAAAAGTCATCCTATGTTGTCAACTAACTGAAATGAGCAGGAATCATTCCCTCGCCCTTATACGGGTCTGATTTTTTTCAATGTGTTGTCCAATTATTCCTATAATTCTCTAATTCCAGTTTTTAATTTTTTTTTTATTCCATTTTTGATTGATGTTTGCATGCTGATTCCAAATTGTTCAGTAACTATGTTGATCATCACGTCAGTTCAAGGGATCAAATTACACTCCAAGATACAATGGACGGTGTGGTTTACTCCACATCGCAGTTTGGACTGGATGGTTAGTATTACATTTTCATGATACAGCATGAGAGTATAATCAAGTTCGTTTTATATGCAATGGTTATGCATGTTGTTCTTAAATCCTTTTTGTTCGTTTTTTGGTCTTCTTTTAGAGAGATTTGGCGATGGTGACACTTCTGGCTTGGACCTTGATGAGGTAATAATATGCCATGGGCGGTATTACTTTGTATATTCTGTATTGTGTTGTGATATGTTGCAAATAGAAAAATGTGATATAGAGGGAACATTCATTTGTTTGATCATTATGGTAACATAGTTAGCTTCTTGAACATGCTGCTGACTGGAAAATTTACATGCTTCTTGATCACACTGCTGACTGGAGAGTTTATATGAATCGAGCACCTATAGGATCTCTATACATTGAACTCATCTTTTTTGATCATAGAGGCCTGCTAATACTTTATTGAGTAGGCTACTTGGTCAATTATTGAGAAGATTATATTGAGATACTGTGTACTTGATTCACCAATTAATACCTGTGTCTTGGTGATTCCAAATTATTGTACAGTCCTATACATGTAAAGTGTACGGCATGTAATGAACATTACATACTGAAGTATACTTGTGGCACATTTGAAATCAGGTCTCCGAGTGTATCATCAAATGATACAAGTCTTGGTAAGATGACTAGTAATCGTGGCACACGCAATGCATGTGACAAAAAAATTTAAATTAAATTATTAAAAAATTAAACATAAGAATTGAAATTTAAAAGAAAAGGTTTATGTATATACCAACAGAATATATTCCCAAAAAAAGAAAAAGAAACTCACGGAAGACATAAAACTAATCATGGAAGGATTTTGTGTAAAAGTGGGCAAGAAACGTGGGAAGTTGGAATAGAGATAGGTGGAACCGATGATAACTGCAAAGTCCCATTCTAGCCTCCTTTGTTTAGATAAGTAAAATAATATGACTAAATTTAAAGGGCAAGGAAGGAAAGCAAAAAGGCTTCATTTTGTTAACACCAATATTTTCTCCCACTTTATAATATAGATAGATATAATAAAGTAAAACAATGCGTTCAGTTCACGTGTAGGATAATGATCTTTCTTTTTGACAGAAAATTAGCAGTACGATAGATAGTGGAGTAATGTTTATATACATAAGCTTAATCGAAGTTCACTTTTCTTTGTTTGTTTGCAACAGGAATTGTTTCTGAAAAAGGTTGCAGCTGCAGAACATGATGGTGTTATGTTGAATTCAGAGTATGAGCTGCCCTGGCATTAATATTTGGTTACTTTTCTTTTGTGTACAATTATTCCTAAAATGTTATATATTATTCACAATTTTTAGTGAAACTATATTATCAACTTCAATATACTCAACCCAATCCATTCACAATTACCTAACATGAAGTATGTAGGGGAGAAAAAAATTTCTTATTTGAGTTTAAATTGCTGTTTCTTCTCTTATGTCTGCTTTTATATATGGTCTGTATATGGTTAGCACTAAGCAGCATGATCACAAATTTATATCTGTATTTAGAGATGCAGAACATTTGTCTTATCAAAAAAGAGATGCATAATATTTGTCTTATCAAAAAAGAGATTCATAATATTTGTTGTCTAGTCATTTAACTGGTTGACTGCTTCTGTCCGGTTAATTAAATGTCAAAGTAAACACATGGAACAAGAGTCTTTTAGGTAATGACTTCATTTTATTATAAGAGAAAGAGACTACAAGGCGAGGTCAAGAAAAAGTGGAAAGTACAAGATTCCTCAACAGAGGACTGCCCCTTAATTCTGACATTAATCGGTGATAGAAAGTTAGAAATATTCGTAAACGCACCCACTGACAGCACAGGTGGAAATTTTTTCCATTCCATGGCATAAAGGTTGCATATAATGCCCACTAAAATTTTGTGAGCTCCTCACCATTTATACACTCCAAAGGAGATAGGCAAAAGCATTGACAACCATCCTCACTATTACTAAACCTCAAAACCTAATAAGGAGATTTGAAAGAACTGGTCTGTTGCGACTGTTGTCTAATAAATGATACGAAAACATTAGTGTGATATTGTTTTAATTCCTCTGTTACCTTTTCTCCTTGATATACCTGCCTCATGTTATAGGCTGTTGTCTTGATTCTATCCTTCTAGTTGATTGAATTATATAATCATCCAAAAGCTATGAATTTCTGACACATGTCATCCTCTTGTTTCAGTGCTGATCCTCAGTCATCTGCCCAACCAATGACATCTCTTAAGGATGATGAAAATAACGAGATGATTGAAAATTCTGAGATCATGCCAACTACTGCTAGTTTAAATCAGGTTAGTTATAAAAGTTAAACTTCAAAAATGGTAGGATTAAATCTTTTGTTTTCATCTTGTTTTCTTTTGTTGAAGATTTCCTTCTTTTGGTTTTTATCCTATTTCAAGTGGAAATGAAATTTTCAGTTTACAATCTTAAAATCCAGATTGAAGATATTGGTGGAGATACTGATGTCATTGAGTATGCTCAAGCTCCGTGTACTCCTGGATTACTGGAAGAGCCAAATTTGTCCAATATCCAAGAGAATTCCGCGTGTGATGATCATTTGGAACCCGAAAATCAAAGTTTAACAGAATTTGCGGTGAAAGATAACTTGGAAAATGCTTCCAGTAAATCTGACCTTTATCTTGCGAATAAGAATGAAATGGATGGGTCTTTGCTCAGTGATGTGAATCCTAATCCAGTTCTTTCCATTCTTGCCAAGGAGAATGGCTGCCTTGCCAATGACATGGAATCTAATCAAGCAAACCCACAAGGAGAGTCAGCTCCTACTGTAGCGACCATGGAACAAATATCATCAGTTAATCTTGATTCACCATCTTTAATCCCCTCTGCTTTAGGTGATCAAGTAAAAGTCAAAAATATGACGCCATACTTGTCAGATAAAACTTTTGCTGCTTCTGATATTCCAGACAGGGTGGAAGATCTGAAAAATGGAGTTGTCATCAATGATGAGCCTGGCATGCACTCTGATGATAAAGCCCATGAAGATTGTGTAGAACTCCAAGGAGTTAGGTTGGGTGAAAGCAATATAAGTATATCTAGTTTAAACAGCACCTGCCAGCCAGTATCAGAAGAATCTTTGGAGAATAATCAAGCATATCTTAAAACGGAACTTTCTAATGATACGGAAACTGCAGGAGATCTCGTGAAATCTTGTCCCCTTAGTACTACATCGGAATCAAATGAAGAATCCCATAGTATACCCGAGTTTGAGAAACCAGAAAATCAGGATAGCACTGAAAAATCAAAAGATTCCATGATAATGAATCCCTCTGTTCATGAAAATGGGGCATGTATTGTGCTAAATCTTGGAGGTGACAAGTCTTTTGAGCATGACTTGCAGTCTGAAGTTACTGGAACATGCTCAGTAGAAACTTCTGGAAGAGAAGAGGAGCCCTGTGCCCTTAAATCATCCACTGTAGTACAAGGTTTGTCTAACATGCATATGCGTGCATGAAACTATAGGTATACTATATGTTCATTTAGTTCAAATATTAATTGCCCTAATTTTCCAGATGAACGGTATCACGGAACTGATGGTTCAAAACAATTGGTGAATGTGATTGCAGTAGACAGTCAATTAGAGAATGTACATAATTATGTAGGTTCTGACTTGCCTGCCCCTGAAAAGTTGCTATCCGTACCAGAAGTGGTTTTACACAATAATTTGTTAGTGGTGGCTACTCCAGACCAAGTAAAAGCTCAAACTGATGGGGTTGTTGAGGCAAGCATAACTGTTTCAGGGAAAAAGCGCAGTTTCAACGAAAGTGCACTGACAATGCAGAGTCTAAATTCAGTTCAGTCTTCAGCCATAGTCCGAACGAAAAGAACTCCCGAGTCTGTTCCTGATGACGATGATTTGTTGTCTTCCATCTTAGGTATATGAAACGGTTCTTTGATTTTGCATTGTGGACATGAAGCATAATTGTTCAGAATTGAGAGAGTAATTACCTTTGTTATTTTCTAGAAGTTATAGCATCTAAATTATTTACTTGTTAAAAGGTTTCCTTTCGCTTTAGTTGTTTCTGATAAGACATAACTTACTGTTGCTGCAGTTGGAAGGAAGTCTTCAGTTTTGAAAGTAAAGGATACTCCGCAGCCTGACATGTCTCTGAAACGTCACAGGTCTGCACCTCGGGCAAGTGCTAATAAAAGGAAGGTGCTTATGGATGATACCATGGTTTTGCATGGCGAGTATGTTGTATTTTCTGATCTTGTTACTTTGTTTGTGTTAATAGCTATATATTTTACTAAACTTGTTCGCAGTTATGGATGGTGTTACAATTTTTTTCAGAAGACAAGGGCAAAATATAAGGATTAAAGTGGTTGTTATTGGACCATCTTTAGGCCCTGCAGATCCTATTATTGCTGTTTTTCTCTTTAAAAATAAATCAATTAGAAACTCTAGAACTGTAAATTTTGCGGTCCTTAATTTCAGTTATTTCTTATCTGGACATTTTCTACATATATTCCCATTAAAGAAATTTTAAAAGAACTGTGTATTTAGTTGATTGGTTTGCCTCTTGTAACATGTCTTGATTGTTTTTGTTTTGTTTTTTTGGGGGTATCTTCGCTACCTTTTGCTGGGTGGGTAAACTATGTTTTTTTGCTATTAGATACTTTATTTTATCATAGACCAAGTATTTTTTAAACTATTTTATTATTACTTGATTGTTAACTGATCATTGTTCATGCAATTGATTGTAAATTCATTATATTTTCTTATGAATTACTAATAAATTCTTCTCTTTGAAAGTATGATACGACAACAATTGACAAATACTGAAGATATTCGTCGAGTACGAAAGAAAGCTCCCTGCACTAGGCCTGAAATATTGATGATTCAAAAACAGTTCTTGGAAGATGAGATCTTCAGTGAAACTATATTTACAGGTGAGCTCCTGGTAATAAAATTTAGCATGTTTTCACTGTGTCATAATTATGTATTTTTGAAATTTGATGATTTGACCCTGATCAAGATACATTTTGTTACAATGGAGGCATGACATCGGATTCTGGCTTTATATCTGCTTATTGCTCCAGAAACTTATGTTTGAGAATTGAGTTCTTTTATGAATATACATCATTTATATGTAAATTCTCTCGGGAGTCCGGGTCTTGGTGTGTTTTGGTTTAAAGTTTAAACTCCTAGTTTGTGATGTTTCAAGTCTAATTGACCTGTGTGTGCACATGTTGTCCTACTCCGTGACAAAAACAGGAAATCTCGTCAGAAAATTAGATAATTTACCTGTATGTTAGGCATTCAGTTTTTGGACATGTAGTAGTTTCAGAAACGCATGAGTATATTTATCACTAGCCTGTCTGTTGTCCGTACTGTTTAGAAGATAATTAGTTTTTCATCCTTGTAATAGCGTTGCTGTTTCTGGTGAATGATGTATCTGCTACTTCTTTTGTGTTGGCATTTACTTCAGCAAGTGACCTAAATTTGTTTGATATGATGCCTCAGGTGTGTCAATGGAGTTTGCTTCTTTGCACAATCAAAAATATGATCTTAGTGAAACAAGAGTCACAGTAAAAGATGTAAATAATGCTTCTTCTGGAGTTGCAAGAGACCTGACGTCCCTGGATGACGAATTTAATGCTTACTTGGAAGCATCAAATGATATGAATTTCTCTGTTGGGCCAAATTTCACGAGAGAAACTGGAATAGGGGGGAGCAGTGACCTTATCGAAGTTAGAGGCAATTATGAAGCACAACCTGTTGAGACTCCTGTGACGGGGAGCCGGCATGAAGAGCATACCGTAAGCTTGGAGCCCACTAGCGATGTAGCAGAGGCCAAAAGTTCACAAGATTTTTTTGGGGAGATAACTGAAATGGACATTGATGGAAAAAGCATTTCGGATGTTGATGCAGTAAATTGTGATGTAGCAGTTGATGCTGTTAATACGAGTTACATGACAGCTGGTATCGTCCAATTAGGTTCTTCTGACAAAACCAGTGACCCAGATACCTCTCTGCAGATTGATGCACCAGGTGTGACAGCAGATCAGCAGCTCTCTGTTGAGATTGATGCTAATGCAGATACCGAGAAAAGGGATGATAATATTGATGCAGTTGAACATGAATTTAGAATGTCTGAGGAGGTTTTGTTGACGGAAATGGAAGGTGGTGCTTCAGTTGAAGTTGGAACAGACATTCAGACAGAAGGTGTTGCACATTCCCAGAGTGTATATCCTTCTACCACGTTTTCTCCAGAGACTGGTGGATGCAGTACACAGATATTAACTGTTGATCATGTTATGGAGGATGTCGGGCAAGCAGTTGTACAAGAGGATTCATTCTTAGATGCAGAAGGGGATTATAATAACAAGAACTTGGTTACTGATGGTGTCTGTGGTGAAGAACTTATAATAGATTCTTCAAATCCAGCAGAGCTCGATGCGGATTTGGGAAATATTTTCATAGATAATGGACAAACTTCATTCCTTAATGAAGCTTCTCAACTCAACACAATAGATGTGGGAGTATTTCCTACTGATCAGGTTGATCGTGATGTAAGTTGTTTACTTCATTTTCTCACTGGTAGCATTTTAGCAGGGCTGGAATATGTCAGGTTTTCCTGGGATTTCCGGCCATTGCTCTCTCCCTTTTTTATTAGTTACTTGGGGGAAAAGAAGGAAACTTTTTAATAACACGAGAAAAATATGAATACATAGCACTCCCTCAAGACGTTCCAAAATATAGGATCAATATTGACTTCTTGAAGTCAATTTGAAAGACTCCCTATGCGGTTCTAACAAATCGTTGCCTAGATTGCTTTTTTTTTTTTTTAAATTGGGAATATTAAGTTCTGTATACTGGCATGTCTGGAATTCTTATTTTGGCTACTTCATGCAGGATTTTGATTATTCAGCAGCTGGGAATGATACAGGTTTGCTTTTGTGTGTGCTTCATTTTCAAATTCTGAGTTAACTGTATCCATTTTGCAATGTGGTGTGGTGTTCCTTATACAGTTTATAACAGTGTGAAATCTACTCAGCCAAATTGTTATTTATGCGTTACACTTGTGCCTTGTGCCTATGTGTTAACCTTTGACATTGACCAAGAAAACTATAGGTTGAAACTTATTGAAGGTCTTGAAGCCTAAAACAGTATACCTAACTAGATATACTGATCCATATTCTGGTCTTGATCAGTAGAAATCTAGTTTTGGCAGTTGCAAATAAGTAATTTTACAAATCTACGAATAATCAGGCATCATATTCAGAGTGTGTCAGTCCTCTCTGAATATTGTTGAAGAAATAGTAACGCAAAAAAACTATTAAAGTGTTTTTTTTCTCAGTTATATAGGAAATTAAGAATGAACATAATGCTAAACTGTTAAGAGCAAGTTACATATCTTTTAATTTGTTGAGGCCCTTTTGGGACGGTTATTTTTCTTGCATCCCTTTGGCCGTTTTTGCAATGGGGACCTTTAGAGGTACTTGTAGAGATTGGATGGTGGTACTTCTTCAAGTTCTTTCTTCTTCTCTCTGCTAGTCCGGTGTGGGTGGAATCCTTTTCCCTCTTTCCTCCCCTCTTGTATCCTCTCTTTTCTATTAATAAAGTTACTTTTTAATCAATATATATATATATATTCGGTGCGTCACGGATACAAACAGGATCCCACCATTGAATCCATGCGGTTGAAAATCACTTCAAGAGGTGCTTGAATGCCTTGAACAATCTACCTGCAGACAAAGTTGTATTGCTACCCATTAGGCTATTATCTTTTGTTTTGGGCTCCTGATATATTTTATATATTATATACTATAAATATGTGCGTGTGTATTTGATCGAAGAGCTACGAAGATACTCCCACGTAGTGTTTTGCAATTCGTTGTAAACTCGCAACTCACGCTGTAAATATGGACCTTAACTTTAAATTTAGTTTAGGAATTCTCTTTTTGTTTCTGGGAAATAAATTTCTTTCAATCTGTTGCAATAATACCTAGAAATCTGTGTCCATCATGCTTCAAAAAACGGAAAAAACGTTATATTGACCTGCTTGAGCATCTCCAAAGTACATTTTTGCTGCTTGTTCTTTCATTTAAAACTTCTGCTTTGATATGTTCTTTCTTGGTTTCAGAGTTTTTGAATTATGATGATGATGAGGTAGCTGAAGCAGATGACGAAGATGTGCCTAATGCTGAGGAAGCCCGTTTTATTGAAAACAGTGGATGGTCTACCCGTACGAGGTAAGAGTTCCCTTAACTTGGCGCCTCAAATTCCCAAACCAAGCACTCTAGAGGAGCCCAGAGTGCTTCATAATTGTAAATTCTGGATATGTTCTCGGACCGTGAATTATCCCAATGGGCTCCATTTGTTGCATCCTAGTTAAACCTCAAAACTCATTTATATCCCTCTCATAAACCTTAAAACTTTTTTTTATTGAGTTAGATTTATATCATCAATCCCGAATATTTTTTCTTGTATTGCCAAGTAATTGAACTTCAAAATAGATTCTGCTTTATTGCATGTGTACCATGGCTGAAGCACAAGGGTCCACCCTGTCTTGTTGTGGACACTTGAGCGTATAGGTCTCTTTTAATTATAAAGATCTTTCTTATAAATTAAACTGCTCTCTTGAAAGTTTCTGATTCCCGTTTCTGACAGAGCTGTTGCCAAGTACCTCCAAACTATTTTTGACAAGGAAGCAGAGTGCAAGAAGAAGATTATACCCATTGACAACCTTCTGGTCGGTAAAAGTCGCAAGGAAGCGTCAAGAATGTTTTTTGAAGCATTGGTATGTTCTTCTAAAGTTTCTACAAACCAAATAATTCATACTTGTATCTCATGTCGTGTAGATTAACTTCCTAGACTGCTTTATGCTGATTATCCTACTAGACTAGTTTGACCTGCTGTCTCTCATTTGTGTGGATTTACCTGTTTTAGTCCTAGATCTACTAAAATGAAATTCTCTTTCTAGAATCACGTGTGAATTTAGCTGTTGTAGTCGTCGAGTAAATGAATCTCTTTCTAGAAAATCTGGCTCATTTGTCTCTAGATTTTCCTGATACAGACCTCGGTGTAATCATGGTACATGAGGCTGGCCATTTTCATTCAATCCACTCTTTTCCCCTTTTTGATTAGTCTATTTTCATTCAATATTACTTAACTATGGTAACCTATGATTCCTTACTAATCATAAATACAGCTCAGTTACGTCGATTTAAGTATCCAGTCAAGAACTAAATCTTATAAACCAAGCAAATGTAGGTTACCAAGTCTTTCACACATTTAGTAAGAACGTTATGCTTTGCTGTCTTGATTCCTGAGCAAGAAAAAGTCACTGGAAATTTTATATCCCTTCCAGGAAGCAACATTTCCATTTAGAGAAAGTAAAGAGTCCTAGAATCAGCCATATTGACTATTCACCGTCTTTGAAATATGGTCCACTTTGACTCGGCGCAGTTTTTGGTGAACTGATTTTATTATTATTAGTATTTTCAATTTTATCTTCATTTGCGTGGGTGTTTTAAAAAGATAACATTAATTAATGCCGTAATAATGGGGTATATTTTTCTCAGTTGAGAGTAAACGATACTTTTGGGACATGCCAAAAAACGTACAGTTAGTCTCGAAGATGGAGCCCGTGGAGGATTGTAAGAATGTAATTATAATTTTTCTTTTTTGGGGTAACTAAGGTACTACTCCCTCCGTTCGATAATAGTAGACTTTTTAGGGGGGGGGGGGGAATTGTTCCAATTTATTTGTGGTTTGTACTTTTCTTGGAGAATAAATTATTTACTCTCCTATATAGTACCCCTAGAATCTCTCATCTTTCATCTTTCATCTTCCAAGAAATTCTCTCTTATATTAGTAGTTCTTAACTTCTCATAAAGGGGCAGGAATGAAATTTTACACAAATTTTAATTATCAATGGATAGTGTTAGATGACTTTTTTAACATGTGTGCATGAAACTAAAACGACTGGAGTACAAGGAAATGGCTCATATGTGGCTACTATTATTATTGTCTGCAGCATTGTTTTGTTCCTTGACAATTCGTTTCATTTTGACCATCTTTTCCTTTCAATTCTTGTTATTTATATTTTCTAGTTTTAACCATTTCCTATTTTGTGCTATGTGGTTAATTTTCAGGTTTTGAAAACAAAAGATTACATCCACGTAGAACAGACGACTCCCTTTAACAACATTAATCTATTACCTCGAGCAAAGCTTATTAAGTCGGACTTTTGATAATCCATGTCTAATCGTGCACATTTACGTGGAAGGTGTACTTTTATGCAGATACTCGGTTGAAACTGGGGATTAGTTGTAGATCCATTCTTTGTCCAAGTTTAAGCTTTTTTAGTTCATGTAATTGTTAGTTTTTGTTGGTTTAACAGCGGAGCTCAGTGGACTCTTACCATTATAGTGGACTCATGTACAACTACAGTGACTGTAGAAGAAGTTATGTAATGTGTTATTTGTGTATATATATAATCTGTAAAATTAGTTTTTACTTATGTATCAGATGTCAACATCTCTGACATAAATTAAGGTTATATATATGTTATTTAGTTTATTTCTAGTTTTTCCATATCATTTGTTACATCAATTGCAGTTTGTAGTTATTTTGTTTGGGGGCACAGTTGAGAATCTGTTAAATGTAAAACAGGATTTATTAAAACTCTACGCTTGGAAAGTATTTAGCTCTTGGCCCTCTTCTAAATGGGAAATGATACGCATTCACGTGTAAGTCGATTTTTTGATTGTCAATAAAGAAGTATTATTAATAATATTTTTGAAGACGTGTAATAACTAATAAGTGATGTCTTCTCATAATTTTTTTTTTATTTTTATAATAAGTTTTGTAATTATAATTTAGTTTAAATTTAGGAAATTGATATTTTCACTAGGTAATTTGATATTTTCATAAGTGGGTTCTACTTTTAACTAAATCAATAATTTGTGCAGTAAACTAACTATAAAATTTAGTTCTTATGTTTAAATTACCTCCACTTCATAAATAATTAAATATCTAATTTAATTTTATTTGATTATTAGCGTTACTCAATTGAAGAAAATTTTTATTTATTTAATTATTATGATAGTAATAATATTAATAATAATTAGAAAATAGTTAGGAAATAAGTGAGAAAAATTATTTACACATAAAAAATTAGGATCTAAGGTTTTCTTCTGTCACCAGGAAAAAAAAAGTAATTTTCAAAATTTCTATTATCATATCTTTTATGAAACAAATTATACTTAAAATGTGTAAATTTTATATATAAGACTGTGTAAAAATTAATCTTATAAGACTGTAAAAATTAATTTAAATTTTACATTGGAACTGCTCATCTGAATTAATCTTATAAAAATTGATGTAATAAGATAAAATAGAAGTTTCAAATTATTTATTTGTTCGGAGTCTTCGGATCACAAGACATGTAAGTTTTTATCATCTTATGATCCATCGGGCAACCTAATATACATTTTATATATATGAAAAAAGACATATAAAGTTTACACATTTATAAAAATCTTAAGTATAATTTGTTTACACATTATACTTTAACTATAATGTGCAAACAAATCTTAATATAGTAATATGATATGATAATAGAAATTCTGAAAATAATTTACACATTTACTAATACGATATGATAAAGTTTACACAGTCTTTTATATAAAAGTTTACACATTTTAAATTTACGCAGTTTTATATACAAATTTACACAGTCTTATATATAAAGTTTACACATTTTAAGTATAATTTGTTTTATAAAAATCTTAATTTAGTAATATGATATGATAATAGAAATTCTAAAAATAATTTTTTTCCTCGTGGGAGAAAAAAGCCTTAGATCCTAATTTTTATGTGTAAATAATTTTTCTCACTTATTTCCTAATTATTTTCTAATTATTATTAATATTATTACTATCATAATAATTAAATAAATAAAAGTTATCTTCAATTGAGTAACGCTAATAATCAAATAAAATTAAGCAACTAGATATTTAGTTATTTATCAAGTGAGGGTAATTTGGATATAAGAACTAAATTATATAGTTAGTTTACTGCACAAAGGATTGATTTAGTTAAAAATGGAACCCACTTGTGAAAATATCAAATTAACTTGTGAAAATATTAATTCCCTTAATTAAACCCACACATCTATAGGAAGGAAAATAAATTAGTGGGATTAGAAATGACTGATACTAAACGTACTAAAAATTATCCCTTAAATAATGACGACTCGATTTTCACTTCCTCCCCTCCCATCCTCACTAGAAAAACAAATTTTTTTTTGAATAATGCTACTATCACATAAACATGTAACATAAAGGTCACATATTGTTGAAGTGGCAATATGTGATTTGTTATTGAATTAAGTGAGTCATGTCAACAACAAATCACATACTGCCATGTCAGCAGTATGTGAGCATTATATAATTGTTTTATGTGATAGTAGCATGACTCAATTTTTTTTACTCCAAACACCAAATGACCAAACCAAAACAGAAAAACACGTCCAACTAAGACTTAGCAACAATTGATCTACTCATTCTTATCCTACCCATTTTACACATTTTTTATACTCACCTAATAAAATCTACATAAAAAAAATGTTTTTATACTCCCCCTATAAGTGGCGGACTTATGTTACCGTAGGGGCACCTGATTCCACTGAATTTTCAGGGGGACAACCTGTTGCTGGAATTGTATTGAACGGATGTCGTTTGGACCATCCACATACGGTACCCATGCGTAGAATATCTAACCTAAAGCATTCAGGAGCGGAGTTAGGAATAATAATTGGGACGGGCTAAAAATATTATAATGTCAAAATTATATATTTATGTTGAACGGACTAAGGATATTACAATTCTAAAATTATACATTTGGGCTGAGCTGACCAAAGTTATTCCAATTTATTTACTTTGGGTTACATAATTATATAGTATATCTAGTAATTTTTTTTTTTTTGGCCGGGCTATAGCCCAAAAGCCGACTCCAAGCTCCGCCCTTGAAAGCATTGGTAATAAATATTGTGTTTGGATTGAAGGAATAAAGGTAGGAATGGAATGACTCATTCCTATGGAATAAAAAAAATTATGTTTGGTTGCGATTGGAATTAATTGAATTAATTTTTTTTTTTTTTGCTATTTTCGACTGAAATTTAACATTCTTGTTCAAGATTTCATGCTTAAAGCCTTATCAGTTGTTTTTTTATCATTGAGTCATGATGGTCTTGGGAGAGGAAGGGTATGAGATAACTTATTCCAACTAGAATAGAATCAATCATTCCAATCTCCATTCCATTCTTTCAATTCAAACGCATATTCTAAACCATCTACAAGTTTTTCTTAAGATAATTAAAGATACAAGTGACCATAATATCAAATGACATATGACCAGAGAATTACACCATCAAAATCATTGGAGATTTGAGACTAATAGTAATTAACATCATAAGCCATGCAACTAATATAGTTTGATGTAAGAGGTAGGATTTTTTTTTTTCAAATTTGACCCACTGAAACTAAATGGCTGGATTCGCTGCTGCTCCCTATATAATGAAATATAACCTTTGTTTATATTATTAAATCCAGCATACAATAATAAACATGAATCAACATATATGTATGATTTGTTTTCTCAAATTAATGAGAGATTTTGTTTAGTTTCCTCCCACATCTCATTATTGTACAATCTTTTTCATAATCATAATAACAAATTTGATTATGTGTCAAGGATTACTACACTGCAACCGTTTTAATGGTAGGATTACATGACTATTGAGGTAGAACAATTTTAATATAAATTAATACAATAAAATTGTAATATTTATAGAGATGTAAAAAAGCATTCACATGTCCAACATGAAGAATTCATGAAATTATTGAAACTGAATATTTACATAAAACATATATTTGCAATCAATCATGAGTTTGAAATGATACATATGATTTCGGACTTACAAGAAGAATGAATATATATAATTATAATTTGATATATATACATGTATGCCTGAATCTAACAATAAAATAAAAACAAAAGCCATAAAAAACATTAATGTCATATATATATATATATATATATATATATATATATATATATATATATATATATATAATCTAAAAGAGAAACTTACAATTAAATTATTTTGATAAATAAAAAATATATAAGAAAGATAACTCGTGTCTCGTACGGATTCGAAGCTATTGAGGCTGTAATTCATGTAAACAAAACACCTAAAGTAGAATATAATGGTGATTCTATTTTTGACAGAGTGAATGAACAAATCAAACATAAAAAGGAGAATGACAATTCCATTCCTTAAGTCATTCCATTCCATACATACCAAATGATAAGAACCAAACATAGTAAGAATTAGCAACAACTTATCAATACAGGCCAAGAGAAGATCTTATCCAAAATAATTTGGTTGGTCATTTAAAGGGTAATTTAGACATCAACTTATAATTTTCAAATATAAATTATATTATTATAATAATACATGTTCAAATTCAATGAATATATATAATTTGATATATATACATAATACATGAATCTCACAAGAAAATAAAAACAAGTCATAAAAAGCATTAATGTCATATATATATATATATATATACAATCTAATAGACAAACTTACAATTAAATTATTTTGACAAATAAAAAATATATAAAAAAGATAACAGTGTCTCGCATGGGTTCCAAGCTATAATAGAAATTGAGAAAATTTATTCCTCAATTTTTTTATTATCACGCGGTATCTCTACCTGTCATGCTCCATCCACACCACACCCATGACCCAATATCTTTTTCTTTATATTTTAGTGTAAAATATTACTATCACACGGTACCTTAACATAATTTTAATTAACTATTTACTGGTTGTGACGATTTAATACATTTTATTTAGGAAATTTAATCGAACAATTTTATTATGGAACGACTTTATAAAGGTTATGGTAATTTCAACCGCCAAATGGTGTGGTACGTAACAATTTTGAAGCTGCAGCACAATGTGAGGACAATAATAAAAAGGAAATTGTTAAATTCATACTTTTTTTTATTATTTTTCACAACAAAAATGTCGTTGTAGATGTATAGCGATGGTAAAAATTGTCGATATAGAATCTATAGCTATAACAACATTTTTGTTGTGCAAATAATAATTTTTATTGTGAATTTAACAATTTCTTAGTAAAAATAGTAGTCCCTCGGTTAAAAGTTAGAAGATTAACATTAAATTTTTAAAAGTTAATTTGTGACATTTTAATTTAAAAATTGGCTTCTAACATTAAATTTTTAAAAGTTAATTTATTACATTTTAATTTAAAATTTGAGATAATTCATTTAAATTTTAAAAATAATACATTATAAAAATTAGTAGTTCTTTTTAGATACAAATGATGCAGTTAATTCTTGTTTAGGAGGATTGATATTAATGTTATATTTTGTAATGAAGTATAAAATTTGTAATGATCGCAACGATCAAACAATCTTTGTAAATGAGATTATAGGAAAATTATTTAATAAAATGAGTTTTTATTAATAATTTGTGTTTTATGTGACTTATAGTCATTATTTGATGGCGCTACGATTTGTGTCCGTATTTGATTGTTTAGAGAGTAAATGTGAAAAATAAATTTTTTCTAAAAAAAGACATAAAAACACTATTCACGCTAAAAGTGCAAACTCGTTTTTTCAAAATTTCAAATTATGGCATAACGTTTATTCGAAAAAGGGGAACGATGGCGAAATCGAATTTTTGAAAATCGAAAGTCGAATTTTTGACTAACCGAGCGGATTATGAAAAGTAATTGAAAAAGTTAGAAAACCTAACAAAATAAGAAATGTCTAACTAGAATCTAGTTAGACTAACTGAGCCTAAATATTTCATGACTTGGTTAGAGAATTTTAAGGTTTGACTAATTTTGAGCCAAGAGAAAAAGACAAAAGACAAGCCTCGAGGTAAAGTGACTTAGCTAAATGTGAGCCAAGGTGGAAGTGGCTTGGATATGTTGGGAAGCCATGACACAAGCCTTAGGCAAAAAGTCAAGACTTTGAGCCAAAGCTTGAGAAAAGAGCAAATGTTTAGCACATGGGATCACATGCTAGGACATGAGAGTGCATGAGGAGGGCCACAAGGGGCCTCATGGGGGAACATAGGCCAAATGTGGCTGGGTATAGGAGGAAAAAAGAGGGGAAAGTTGGTGATTCATGGCCTAAGGTGGCAATTGACATTAAATGTTAGCTTATCTAAACTGATGAACAGAGGCACAACTTGAAATGTATTGTAGATAGAGAATATACTTTCTTCTCTCACTCCCTCTTTCTGAATGAATACCAACAACCTATATATAGATGTACAAAGGAAACAACCTACCATAAAACTATTCTAGGCTCTACATAATTTTAGGCTAAGAATCTGGTTAACCCTAAAATAAATATATTATACAAAATCAGCAGCTAAGATTACTCCTACAATTTCTCTTAATTGACAACTCACTCCAACACTCCCCCTCAAGTTGGTGCAAAGATATCATCGATACCCAACTTGTCAAGTGAGTTATAGAAAATCATGCTAGACACTGCCTTCGTAAGTATATCTGCCAGCTGGTCTTCAGATTTAACAAACGAAAATCAAATTATCTTAGCTTCAAGATTTTGTTCGATGAAATGTCGATCTACCTCAATATGTTTAGTCCGATCATGTTGAACTGGGTTATGAGAAATATCTATGGCTGCCTTATTGTCGCAATACAAATTTATTTCAGACTTCGGAGCGAAGCCAATCTCTGTTAATAACCTCTTAAGCCAAAGGAGTTCACACAGTCCTTTGGCCATTCCTCTGAACTCTGCTTCTGCACTAGATAATGCCACCACCTTTTGCTTCTTGCTCCTCCATGTGACGAGGTTGCCTCCTACAAAGGTGAAGTAGCCTGCTGTAGACTTCCTGTCAGAGACACTTCCTGCCCAGTTTGAATCTGTGTAACCTTCAATGTTAAGATAATTATTTTGTGAATAAAAGCCCTTTCCCTGGAGCGGACTTTAAGTAACGAAGAATCCGAACTACAACATTTATATATTCTTCACTAGGTGAATGCATAAACTGACAGACTATGCTCACTGCATAAGCAATATCCGGACGGGTATGGGATAAATAGATTAATTTGCCCACTAATCTTTGATACCTCTCCTTATTAGTCGGCACCTGATTTGGATACTCTCCAAGTTTGTGATTCTGAATGATTGGAGTATCTACTGGTTTACAATCTAGCAATCCCACCTCAGGTAATAAATCTAGCACATATTTCCTTTGAGAAAGAAATATACCTTTCCTTGATCTGGCTACTTCAATCCCTACGAAATACTTGAGACCCCCAAGATTCTTCATTTCAAACTCGGCTGCCAATCTCTTTTGCAGTCTAGCGATCTCTTCCGAGTCATCCCCTGTGATAATCATGTCATCCACATAGATTGTTAATGCAGTTACTTTCCCCTGTCATCATTTCAAGAAAAGAGTATGATCTGAGTTACTTTGACAGAAGCCATACTTTTTTATGGCCAAACTGAATCGTCCAAACCATACGCGAGGTGATTGTTTTAGGCAATATAGAGATCGTTGCAACTTATACACCACCCTTGTCTTTGAGGAAGCCGTGTACCCTGGTGGAATATCTATATAAATCTCCTCTTCAAGGTCGCCGTGAAGAAATGCATTTTTTACATCAAACTGATGCAATGGCCATTTTAGGTTTGCAGCGAGAGACAGCAAAACCCTGACAGTATTCAGTTTCGCCACAGGTGAAAAAGTTTCTTAATAATCTATGTCGTATGTTTCGCCACGAGTTTTGCCTTATATCTTTCAATATACCCATCTGCTTTGTGTTTAATGGAGAAGACCCATTTTCACCCAACTGGTTTCTTTCCATCTGGCAGTGGAACAAGCTTCCATGTTCTATTTTTCTGTAGCGCTTCCATCTCTTCTTCTATCGATTAGGTCCACTTTGGATTTGCTAAGGCATCTCGTACATTAGTGGGAACATGTGTAGACGACAAGTTATGTGCAAATGCTCTAAGAGGTTTTGATAATCTCCCAGTTGATACATGATTTGCAATGGGATATTTCGATCTTCTTTCCTCAAAGTACGGTGAGTACCTATTCGGAGGCTTTCCACGATTATGTCTGAAAGGTAAGTGATATCCAAGAGACATTCGAGTTATCAAGGGAAGAAGGAGTAGTATGAGAACTTACCTCAGGAGTATTCTCAGGAGATGGGCCATTCGGCACTTAAGGATGAGGGGTTTGTACAGTTTCAATGTCCATTCCCACTACTTGCCTGACCTCTTCTACAGTCTTTTGCTCAGTATCTGAGATGTCAGTTCTATTCTCCTCACTACCCACCACATCATTTTCGTCATTTTGTTCGCTCACCGGCAGCACCAAACTACCAGGTTGCCCAGTTTCAGTTTGTCCAAGAATGTCCTCAGACTCATCACAATCCCACCAATTCTGCCTTTCGACTGGTATCTCCCCCTGTAAGGAAGAATTAGATGCCGGTACAAAAAAACTTTCAGACTCCACAAAGGTCACGTCCATGGTAACATATGTACGCCCGGTAGTAGGATGGTAACATCGATATCCTTTTTTTTGTGCCCCATAGCCCAAAAAAACACAACGAACTGCACAAGGATCAAGCTTAGTGCGCTGGTTTTTATAATGATGGATAAAAGCTACGCATCCAAAGACTCGAGGAGGAATCACCAAAATAGAGGGAAGAGAGACATACTTAGAAAGAACCTCCAATGGAGTCTTAAATGCCAACACCTTCGACGACATACGATTCAAAAGATGTACCACAGTGACTACAACATTATCCCAATATCTGTTTGGTACATGTGCGCCAATCAATAATGCACGAGCAGTTTCTAAGATATGCATGTTCTTTCGTTCAACAATTTCGTTCTGTTGTGGTATTTTGGTACACGAGGTTTCATGAAGGAGCCCATTATTCTGAAAGTAAACTTGGAATTCCCGATTAATATATTCTCCACCATTGTCACTACGAAGAATTTGAGCATTAGCTGAAAATTGTGTCTGAATCATAGTATGAAATGTTTTAAATATATCAAACACATCATCCTTATGTTTCATCAAATACAACCAGGTCATTCGTGTACAATCATCAACAAAAGTTACAAACCAACGAATTCCAGTAACAGTAGTAACAGGAGATGGTCCCCAAACATCCGAATGAATTAAGGCAAAAGGGATATCACTTTTATTTAAGCTTATTGGAAAAGGTACACGATGACTTTTAGCTAAAATGCAAGTTTCACATGTAAAAGTTGGGTCTTTTAAATTAGAGAATAAATCAGGAAATAGATACTTCATATAACTAAAAGAAGGATGTCCTAGCTGACGATGCCATAGCCAAATCTGTCTCTCCTTGATACCAGTTGGGTGCTGCATATTATTTGCTTTACCAGGACTAAAATCATCCATGTAGTACAACCCCTCTCTTTTAGTACCACGCCCAATGATCTCCTTTGTGAGAATATCCTGAAACAGACAAAATGTAGGGTAAATTAAAGCAACACAATTTAACTCTTCAGTAGCTTGTCGTACATATATCAATTTATTTGAAAGTGACGAAACTAGTAGTGTATTAGATAGAGAGAAGGAGGGTGAGTGAGCAACAATTCCAGCTCCTGTAACAGGGTATGTGACCCCATTGGCATTAGCGACCCTACTTCATTTTGGTTGGGTAATCTCGACAAAGTCATTTGGATCGAAAGTCATGTGGTCAGTTGCTCATGAATCAATAATCCAGCCATTGTAATTATCCTGATTAGTGCTAAGTAATGCATAGCCACAATTACCTTGATCGTTGTAAGTGGTTGAATCACCTGATGGTTCCACTTGTGGAATCAAGGATAAGTGAGGTTCTGCATTTACCAAAGTAGCTCGTCCCCACTTGCTATCAACATCAGGTTATTTCTGTGCCTTGAGTTCTTTCCAACAATCTGGATACCCATGTAACTTAAAATAAGTTTCCTGAGTATGCTTCATGTTCCCACAATTTGTACATCCTCCCTCCATTTGTAATTTGGCCTTTGAAGTTGTATTCATCTTTCCTCATCTCATAGAGGAAGTTCCAGTTTTGGCTATTTGAAGTGTCAGTGGACGCTGAAGTTCCATCTTGGTTCCTCTTGAGGCCATGGCAGCAACTTGTGTAGACTCCATGCCTGCCCTCATAACAGCTTGTCTTACATCCTCCCTTCGAACATATGTATAGGCCTGTTTAATTGTAGGAAATGGTCGAATTTGCAATACATCAGCCCGAATCTTGTCAAGACGATCATCCAACTCGTCGAGAAACATATACACTCATTCCTCTTGTTGGATCGAGTTATACTTCTCTATATCCTCTTGACACTTCATTGGATTAGGACGTTAAAAGTCGATTTCTCTCCATAGGCCTTGAAGACCATTGTAATATATTTCAATGGACCATCCGGCTTGTCTCATTCTAGTCACATGTCTTTTCAAATTATACACTTGAAATATATCAGTTCCATCAAAAAAGGTTATAGCAATCGAATCCCATACTATTTTTGCAGTTGGGAAGCGAATGAAATTACTTATCAAGGTTGAATCCATGGAATTGATCAACTATCCCTTCACAATTGCATTCTCAGTTCTCTACTTTCTGAACCCTGGGTCTGTCGATTTTGGTTCTGGAACATCTCCATTTATATATCCCAACTTATCTTTGCCAGAGATAAACATCTCCATAACCTAGGACCATAAGGCATAGTTGGTGCCGTCCAACTTAATGCCAATCTGTGCAGCGGAAGAATCATTATTTGATGTTTGGATTTGAGTTTGACTTTGAGTCGAGATCTGTTTCATTCGGGTCGCTAAGTCGTCAGGGATGGCCACCGTAGATGTGTTCTCACCATGTTGGCAATGCGTCACCATATCAGATGGTTCCTCCATAGTTCCCGATCACTTTTAACTCACTGCTCTGATACCATGATGAACAGAGGCACAAATTGAAATGTATTGTAGACAAAGAATATACTTTTTTCTCTCACTCCCTCTTTCTGAATGAATACCAACAACCTATATATAGATGTACAAAGGAAACAACCTACCATAAAACTATTCTAGGCTCTACACAATTTTAGGCTAAGAATCTGGTTGACCCTAAAACAAATATATTATACAAAATCAGCAGCTAAGATTACTCCTACAATTTCTCTTAATTGAAAACTCACGCCAACATCAACAACCAACTCAAACCAAGTGCCTTGCTATCATTGGTTAACTCATATGAGTTCCTTAAACCATACATGAGTTAAGTGGTGGGAGATTTAGATTAAATCCCCCAACACTTTAGCTCTTTCTTTTGTTTACCAAATTTCAAGCAAAAGAGAGAGCTAGAAAGCTAAAGAGAAAGAAAAGAAAAACAAAGAACTAGAAAGAGGACTTATTAAGGTGAAAGGAGAACAAGATTTAACCCTAATCAAAGATTAAGAAGAAGCAAAGAAGGAAGAGCTATAACAAGGTAAGAACAACCACCATTTATTTCATTTTTTTAAAGAACTTTTCTATTTTGATAAAATAAGTGCATGTTGGTGGATGGTTGTTTGATAGATCATTGAAGGATCTTGAAGAGATAAGGTTTAAGACTTTTATTACATTAAAACAACTTAAAAGGTTATATGTTAAGCAAATCAAATAATTAAAATTTAAGCCCAAGCATGAGAATGGAAGTACAAGCTAATAGTGGATTTTAAACGGACCTTATATGTGTTTGTAGTATTGATCAATACAGGGTACAAAGGGCTAATCACCCAACCTACTCATGAGTTAAGACAGTTTACAGTGGAATATAAGTTCAAACATTTTCGAAATGAAAATGAAAGTTCGAGGTCTTATGACCGCTCAGCTAAAGTCACTACGTCGTTTCAAAATATGTTTTGAAAACAAAGGAAGTAATTTCCTATCATTTGATATCTCTTCACAACTTTTGTTCAATTGTTGAAGGTTTAGAAGTATGAAAACATGATTCTTAATTTTGTTATTTTATATACAACTGTTATACTTGATGGGCATGTAAATGCTCATTCTTGTTTAAAACTAAATGTTTTCAGCGAAAATCGAGTGTGTTGAAGGTTCAAGAAAGGACAATAGTAAAAGAAAGATGAATGAATATGATGATTATGGAACCTGTTTGTAATAGATAGGTTTATTGTAAATAATTACTGTTTAATTATCATGTGAAGAAGATTTAAAAGTCTTAGAACCTGGGTATGTAATAATAGGCTTGTAATAATTAGTAATTACTTTCTTATTAGCCTAAATGCGTGGTTAGATGTATGTTAGTATTAGTACAGTGAAACATTGAATCCGGAGTTTAAAGATACTCGGATTTGGGGGCATCACAAAATTTATCTTGTAATTGGCTTGAAAATATATAGTAGGGTTCCGACAGACAAAAAAAGGAAAAAAGTTAACATAAAAAATAGTGTGATATTTGTTTGTGCAATGAGATTAAATTAGTTTAACAAATAGCTACCAAAATTTGATTATTTGATTATTATTATTATTATTATTATTCTTATTAGTTTTTTTTGTAAATGTCGTTATCTCCATATCTCATTATCTCATTACTTTTAGATTGTACAATCTTTTCCATAATATCATTAACAAATTCTGAGATTATGAGCTTACTATGGTTATTGTAGTATATCAATTTTAATATAAACATATACAACGAAATTATTATATTTATAGAGATGGGAAAACTCATTAACATGTTATCATGAAATTATTATACTTCAATCATATACAACCTCTATTATTATGAAAATTTACATAAATATATATTTGTAATCAATCATGAGTGTGAAATGAAACATTTATCTTTATCTCATAAGATTCATAAGTATATTGACTAAATTAAATAAATTCATGTCAATTTTAAAGTTTTTAGATTGATTTTTAAAAATTAAAATTAAAATTATTTAATGTGATAGAATATAGAATTTGGCCAAGTAATTGGCTTGAATAGTAAGTTAAGAAAAGAACACCTAACATTGGATAATATTTATATACAAGTTTATAACCAGTGGGAGGCCCATGTTAATTTTCAAAATTGTTTCATTTACTTAATATTAAAACTTAATATTAATGCCTTTTTGTGTTGATTGCAAAATTCCAAAAACATTCCCTCTGTACTACATCCTACGTAGCCTCTCTCATAAATCAAAAACTTAGAAACCTCTTTATCAATCCTATAGATTATAACAACTCTGTTAACGCCAAGATCCGCTTGCATGTTTAATCACCAAAAAACATGTTGAATCATGTATAAAAATGAGAGATCACATTGAGGAGCTTGACGGTCGGGGTCGTCGGGAGATAGCTCCGGTGTGAGAATAAGTATATGCTAGATAATAAGTTAATAATGAAGAGGTTTTAGTGCTCAAAAAGTTGTTACTTGTGAATTAGGTCATAACCATATATTTATGACTAAAGGACCAATTGCGCCCCAAACTTTATAGATTTTTGACTTTTGCACCCCAAACTTAAAAAGGTGTCTAAGTACACTCCAAACTTCAATTAACGTAACAAAAAACATAATTTCGTCACTTAACTGGTCAAAAGTGACCGGTTGTTCCTGTCATCCAAATTTTGAAGGGTAATTTCGATAAAATATGTTTAAGAAATAAAAAAAATATTAAAATCTTTATCTTCTTCATTTCCAAAAACTTTTCTTCTTTAATTTTCTTCCATTTCTTCATTTCCAAACACTTTTCTTCTTCTTCTTCATCTAAATCTTCATCTTCATTTCTATCACTTTGCTTTCTCTCTCCTCCCTTCTATCCCTCTCCGCCGTACTCCTTTCCGCCTCAAATAGGCTCTTCTGTTTCTCTCTCCCAAGCTCAAATTCCTTCCTAATCTCCTATTTCCTATCAATTACCTCTCCTCTTGTTCCTAATCTATGATGAATTGATCTAGCATACCCAGATTCCAAGTACCCAGATTCCAAGTACTAAAAAGAAGCATACCCAGATTCCAAGTACTGTGAGAAGAATTGATCTGGCATAATGAACTGAAATTTTGAATTAAGGAAGGACGAATGGGGTTGTCGATGAAGGAGAATGTGGTGGAGACGGAGATTTTGCGAATTCCCTGGTGCTCTCGTTGAGAGCTGAATCCAAATAACTTGATCCTACATTGTTGTAAGCGAAATTGGTGCAAATATAAAGGAGGTTAATGAGATATATAAGGTGTTTGATAAAAGTCCTAAGCAAACTGAAGCTAAAGCTAATTCTGAAATCAGATAGGAATTTGTATATCCTGAGGTTGGAGATACCACAAAAGTTTTTGTTTAGATAGTGCCCCAACTAGTGTTCAACCTAGTTGTAATCCATTAGTTTCTATTTTAGAAGATGGTGATGTTGTAGAGGTATCAATGCCGGACATGCCGCAAGTTAAGGGGGTTGAGCTGAAGAAAAGTGGAATTCATTTCATTTTTGAAAACGATGACGATTATGATGGAGATGAAGAATTACTTGATGAAACTCAACTCTCCGTATCAGAAAAGCTGAGAAAGTTTATCAAATTTTCTGAACGAGATCGTATTACGAATTTCAATCATGAAGTAGAGAATCATTCTTCTTTTCCTTGCTTCTCATGGCTTCTGTCTTTGTGCTGTTAAATTGGCTTGGTTTCCAAGTTTGTCAGTTGAGAGTGCCTTTGTCCGAAGGCCACTTTAGTTAAACCATGTTGTCACTATCTCCCTCTAAATATGTGTGCGTGCAGGGTGTGTGTATATACATATATTAAGAATGTTGCATTTGATTGCACCGTGTATGAATTGTAGAAATGCCTAAAATAAGTAATCATATTTACATTTAAGAGCAGCCTTTCTGAAATAAACAATGAATAGAAGGCATACTAGTACAACAAACAAAAGAAGTGGAGACCAAATTATCCTACTATTTCCAAAACTTAAAACAACACTGGGGGTATTGGTGCCACTCTGCCATAGGTGCTTCCCTTCCATTAGTGCTGCTCTTAATGTCCAAGAAACATCTCCAGGACCAAATATTATCTCTTTATCACCGAGACAAAGAGCATCCTCAACAAGTGATGCCATATATGGCACTCGAAAACAATACTGTTCATCATAATTTTGGTTTCTGGAAGCATTAGCCAAGCCAGCCCATAACCTCGCACATAACTGCTGGCCTTTCTCCCAGATCTTTGTCAAGTTTGCTCTTGAGCTCAAGTTTAATACATTGTAAACAGCAAAAAATTCGAATAAAGCATGAAAACGTGCACTTGAATAGTTAGCCATAACCAGATTCAGTATATCTTTGTCTGCATATCCAGTTCAGATCTAGTTATAGTCTGGATGTAAAATAAGGGGAATAGGATTTTATATGGAAAGACTAGACAAAAAAAGTTCTAGTTATGGACACAAACAATTTATATACCAAATGCATGTGTTGCAAGTAGACTTGATAAGTAAAACATGCTCCCGCGTCCGCAGATGAGTCCTATTGGACTTCTTGAATATTTGTAATGCATATTAAAGGTTAGAATAGGACACACTTGAACATAATTTTCCTGACAGAGGTAGTAGCATGTAGAGGAATTAGTGGCGTTGATTGTCATCGTAATTGTACATCAAAGGAACCATCCTTGTAAGATTAAGAGCAGCCTTTCTGAAAGTTACTAAAAATAGATTTGGCAAGAGACATTCCTTGTTTGGGGCAATTTGTCGAGCAGTTGGTGTGCACATCTCCAAGAACTTGATTTCTTGATTACATTGGCTCCAGCTCTGAATCCCCAAATACCCAAGAACCCATTTGAGATCACTTGAATCTGGAACAATTCCATCTTCAAAACAACTCACAATCGAAAGAACTTTATTGGAAGCTCTTTTATCATCTTTTTCAAGCTCAATCTTTGCTCTCAATGCTTGCCTCTTAACCAATTCAACCAATTCTTTCACTTCAATCGAGACATCAATTGAATCCAATTGTAGGACATCTAAACCCACACCAATTGCTCTTATCAGCATGCGTAGCTGATTTGAGACTTGCTCGAATTTCATTAACATCCAAAGCTGAGCGTCATCATGTGCACAGTCCTCCAACAAGAGCTCAACTTTTTGAAAGATGAAATGGAGCTCCAATAAACTCAGAACAATCGAACCTGAAAGTTTTGATTGCCGATTTCGGATTTCGTCAAGAAAAAGTAGAAGATTTCCGATTAGACGAATCGATTTTTTCGAGTTTCTCTTGTTACTAGAAAAGAAAAAAGACTTGTAATTACATATTGTATGTGTATGATTGATCAAAGAAGAGAGAAGGGTAGCCAGATCAACTGACTCGCAAGAATGAATGGCCGGATATTTCAAAATTCGGGAGTAAAATTATCAGAGTTGTTTATCATTGATTGTAAAGAAGAACAAGAAAGAAAGAATAGAAATGAATTGTGCCATGAATTCAGATGAAGAAATTGGGGATGAGAAAGTAATAGAAATGAAGATGAAGATGAAGATTTAGATGAAGAAGAAGAATTGGGATATTCATATATATTTTATTTTTTTTATTTCTTAAATATGTTTTATCGAAATTACCCTTTCAAAATTTGGATGACAGGCACAACCGGTCACTTTTTGACCGGTTAGGTGACCAAAGTGTGTTTTTTGTTACGTTAATTGAAGTTTGGAGTGTACTTAGACACCTTTTTACGTTTGGGGTGCAAAAGTCAAAAATCTGTAAAGTTTGGGGTATAATTTGTCCTTTAGTCTATATCTATAGTGCTCTCAAACCTCCTTGAACGCCCTGCCCTCGAATATGAATAGGACTCCTAATCATGGTAATTATCATAGTGGGACATAAGTCAATCCCCTTAAAGAAAGGAAGTCGAAACCAATCCGGATTGTTTCCTTAGGAGTTGGAAGTCGAATAGAACTAGGACCGAAGACCCCATGAAAGTTAAACTACTTTATAAAATATACCTCCACGTGGGATAGTTCCCACCGAATCAACTGGGCCCACTAAATCTTGTCCAAACATTGCCCCCACTCTCTTATTATATAAAATATATAATAAGAGAATACTAAAATTAAGAATGAATAATCTGCTAAGGCCTAGGCCAAACAACCCCTTACGTTTAATAAATGGCCCACCTGGAACCCACCAGTCCATTAATGCGTTGTACTTAGAAAAATATGTGAAGATGGTTAGACACATCAAAAACTCTTCCCTTCCAAAAACAACCACCATTTTTCAATCTCATAGCTAAAATTTTCCAAAAAGTACTTTTTTGCTCTCCCACCTACAATAGTCTTTCTCCGGCCAAGCTTCTCTAAAACATCACAAACTCTGGCAACAACCCCATTCAAAAACTAATTACTGTGATGCCCCCAAATTCAGATACCTGTACCTCGAATCTGGTGTTTCACGATCTAACTTATACAACATACTAATATTAACCAATTGCGGAATAATAGAATAATTTACATTGATATAATATAAATATTCTCGTCCCAAGTCTTGCAACTATAACTAACATATTACATAACCTAAACCATAACATAACATACTACATGACATTAAATAGTCTTAATATAACATAAGAATTAAATCCTAACATAAAAGACTAAAGCTAGTCTGTTGGGAATATACATGAGAATGTTATTCCTATTTTATATTATTTGATTATGATATAAATGAATGAATATGCAAGTATGCTTGCATTGATAAAAACTATAAAGTCCTTTGATAGATAATAGAATATATGTACAAGGATTTAGAATGAATTTGATCAAATATGTTAGGTTGATCCTACATAAGCAAAACAGCTTTGTAAAGTCCTTAAAAAGAAATGATGTACAAGGACTATAAATATAGAAAGATCAAGCTTGTTAGGTTGATCTTAAAAAGTGTAATAGATAGGCTTGTCTGATCGTCGAGCACTGCACCAGCATCGTAGTCTGCCAGGAGAGACAAGGAAGACTTGAGAACTATCAAGGAGGAATCGTAGTCTGCAAGGATAGTAGATCTCGGAGTTCGTAGTCTGCCAGGAGAGACAAGAAAGGATTGTAGTGTGTTTGGAAGAACTTTCTCAGAGCCGTAGTCTGCTGAGGAAGTCATGCTTGGAATCGTAGAGACGGCATGTCTATGAGCCGACCGAGCATCTGCCAGAGCTAAGTCAAGAATCGTAGATCACACTTGTAGTAGTGGAGTCTACTGATCATATCAGAGGCAGAGATCGTAGTCGAGCAAGATTAGACGAGGACAGCAAGCATGAAGGCAGAAATCGTAGTCTGTCAAGATCTGATCTCGGAGTCGTAGTGTCTGCAGAAACAAGGCTAAATCGTAGTCTGCAGGACTAAGGCGTCTACAGAGGTTGCTCACAATGCCAAGGCAGAATCCTAGTGTCAACATGATTATCAACAGATGAGCACTCCTATAGAATCCAAAGATGAAGCCTCTGGACTGAGCCACAAAGATACATTCCACCTGAAGGAAACCAAAGAGCACTCAATGAATGACCTGCATGCAATCAGAAGATCTAAGCACCAACTCAATCAGCGTCCTGGTTGAGAAGTAAAGCCATTCAGGAGAAGTGTGACACCCCCAAATCCGGGTACTTTAATTTCACGGGACTTGGTGTTCACTGTACGAATATCATCTATTTATCTACCCATAGTAAATGCAAACCATGCAATAAATAGTCCTCCCCTTATGGGGTTACAACATCTGAGTAATAAATAAAATAAATCCCAGGTCATACTAACCTTAAACATCTGTGCGGAACATAACAAATAAATAGTCTTACACAACTAACATAAAGCTGAAACATAAACATATAAATAAACAACAAGTCTTCATCACTTGTTGACCTTGCCCTTGCCTTTGCTAGTAGAAGGCTCTTCGGACCTTTCGTTCTTAACTGCAATGTTATTATTACGCAAGAGTGAGCACGATAGCCCACAAGTATAATAATATGACAACAATATAATAACATGCGAGTGAATCAAAGACATCTGAATAAAGAAACTCAACTTTTAACTCGAGGATAAATAACAGGAATCAAAATAACATCTGAAGGTCATAAGACCTTGAACTATGTCCTAGGTTGTAAAGTGTTTATACATTAAACCTTTAACAGTCATAAGACTATGGACTCTACTTCTCGTACTTAGGGGGATCAACCCTTAGTACCATACTGTGCACAATATCTCAACGCTAAAGCGTAAATAATCCCCTTTTACAGGGTTGTTCATCTCAGTTTTGACATCAGAGTCCGCACCAAAGGAAGTTTAGTTTGGATAAGCTCAATAAGTATTTTGGAATTTAGAACGTTCATCAACTATGGACTAGTCGAATCAATAAGGGTTCACTAGTCCTATAAGGTTCAACAATAACATCGATATTCAACTTGAATAATAAATCTCAAGAGTATACAATCGAATAAGTATTGTATAACTGAATCATGCTTTCAAAAGAGTTACAATATGTAATATGAATTTCGAACTGGAACAATTAAGAACACGAGCTTACTCGATATAGAAACACAAGTCTAAGACTTAATAAATGAATAAATTAGAATTTAGGGAACTTGCTAAATCAATAAGTTAGGGATAGGATACTTGCCTCTTGCACAAGCTACAAATATAATTATAATTCACTTCCTCAACGTCCTACACATTACATTATGTATACAACATCGATTAGTTTTCATAACTACCATGTTTAACTGTTGAACTATTCACTTAAGTTCGACTTACAACTTGGTTTATAATATTACTCAATAGCTAACCACATAACATGAATATAAACTCACAACATGCATATCACATATGTATAGCCCTTTAAACAATCATAATCAAGTTTTACAATTACGATATTCAAGTTCGCACTTAGTTTGTTAACTTCAACCTTCACATTATCTTATACATGTTAATAACTTAATTTATTAATCATGAACTTTAAATCATATAATATTCATGTATGTAACTTAAAACAACATCTTTTATTATCGAAAACACTACACTTGTGTGCGTGCATGTTCGAAGCCCTCCGATTACCTCCGAATACGCATCAGTCACAAAGATGGCCATTTTTACCCATTTTAATGATTTCAAAATGAAAAACGTAAAGAATGAAAGTTGTAGGTCTACTCGTTATCTTTTCGAATCATCTTGAATCGCCTTAATCGGAGTTCGTATGAAAACGTTATGCTTATTTTACTACAGGAGGTCAAAATAGTCTCGAAAACCAAAAAAAAGGCTCCCGGACAGCCCTTATACCCGCTGGGGCGGGTCTTAATGCCCATGAACACCCGCTGGGGCAGGTCCCCCTACTGGTGCACTCCCTGGTTCGCGATGAACACCCAGAGCAACCCAAATAAATTCAAATTAAATTAACGTAATAAATTTTAAGGCTACTCATAATGTAAAAACTTCACAGAAACACTATACAACATTTCTAGCATGATTTTGGCAATTAAAATCATGTAATCACACAATCTAAGGCATTTAATTTCACTGTTTTCATACTTTATCATGTTTTGAAGGAAAATCAAGAAATTCAACGTTACGGATTCGTTATAACACCGAATCCGTTCGTTTAAATTCTGTTTTGTTCGTATAAACGTGTACAATCATATGCAAATATTAATTCAAAGTTAAACCATCGATTCATGGTATAAAATTTGTACGTAAGGGCCATAAGGGCCGTATGGCCATATATACGACTCTGTAATTTTTGAAAACCCAATTTAAATAAAATTCGATCACTGCAAGTTATGCATATATGTCATATAATATGTTATAAACACATATGAATACACATATAGTCATATAATGAACAAATATCAATTTTTTCATTCACAGAGAATTTTTAAAGCACGTAAATGGAAAAACTTTGTAAAATTTTGAAAACCCAATTAAGGCCTAATTACATGAATTCGATTATTTTAATTCATTCATACCAAATACAAAACAAGTTATAATGATATAATAACACACATATAAGCATATAATCAAAAATTACTATTTTTTTTCCATACACAGAGAACTCAGAATATATGTTCATGAAGGAAACATAGTACGTGAAATAAAATTGGGACAAAGGAATTACCCCTTGCAAGCTCTGTGAAGATGATATAGACTCTTTTTTTTTTGATTCTTCAAATTCTTTCAACTCTCTCTCAATTCTCTTTTCTCTAAGTTTTCTCAGAGTATGTATATGATATATAGTAGTTCTGATATATGTTATAAGATATGAGTCTGATATGAATAATATACATATACGTATAATTAGTCGTGGGGTCATGGTCGTCAGTTAATCCCATAATGGGTTAACTGGCCTCAACCTTCATCAAGGCCTTGTTTGCTTGTCCCTTATTCCCCCTTTTCCATTTAATTTAATTAACTTACTATTAAATAGTTAATTAAATGTCACACCCAATTAATCAAATAATCCTATTTAAATCAATTAAATAAAATTACATAATTCCACAATAATTCACTTAGTCACATAATTAAAATTCTTATTTATTAATTATATCAAATCATTAAATCTCTAATTAATTATTAAATTAATTAGAATAACATTATGCTTATTAATTAATTCATTAAATCAAATAAACTCAATTAAATACATACTTTGAATATAAAAATTCTCCACATTAATTTAACTAATGTAACACATATAATTAAATTACTCTACCATAAATTCATCAATTAATTATTTAACTCAATAATTAAATCATCAAAAAAAATATTTATTTAATTCAATAAATATTCAAATTAAATTACAACATCTCGTTCGTCACATCTTTCCCCCCTTAAAAAGATTATGTCCCCAGAATCACGGTTCAATTAAAAATTCGTCCCGTTACATTCTCTCCCCTTACAAAGATTCTGTCCCCAGAATCGCATATACAAAAATTAAGTAAATAAATCTGGGTAATTCTTCATCATATGCTCTTCGAGTTCCCACGTAGCTTCTTCAGCATTGTGGTTCCTCCAAATTACCTTAACAGAAGGTATAACTTTGTTTCTGAGGACTTGTTCTTTCCTATCAACAATCTGAACAGGAATTTCTTCATAGGATAAGTCTTTTTCAAAATTTAGGGGTTCATATTCAATCACATGTTTGTAATCGGGTTTGTAGGGGCATAAAACTGAAACATGAAAGACGTTGTGGACATTCTCAAGCGCGGGAGGTAAGGCTACCTCATACGCAACTTCCCCAATCCTTCGCAGTACTTCAAAGGGTCCAATGAACCTTGGACTCAATTTTTTCTTCTTACCGAATCTGATCTTTTCCTTCCAGGAAGAGACTTTCAAAAATACAAAGCTACCCAATTCAAACTCAACATTCTTACGGTGTGGATCGGCGTACTTCTTCTGCCTATCCTGAGCTGCTACCAGTCTTGTTCTGATCACTTTGACTATCTCTGCTGTCTGCTGTACCAGTTCTGGACCTAATAATTGTCTCTCGCCAACTTCATCCCAGTATAGCGGGGTTCTGCATTTTCTTCCGTACAACGCTTCGTAAGGCGGCATGCCAATACTAGCGTGGTAACTGTTATTGTAACCGAATTCCACAAGCGGTAGGTGATCATCCCAATTTCCTTTAAAATCCATGATGCATGCTCTCAACATATCTTCCAATGTCTGGATCGTTCTTTCACTCTGCCCGTCTGTCTGAGGGTGATAAGCCGTACTCATTCTCAACTATGTCCCCATGCATTCTTGTAGTCGCTTCCAGAAGTTCGATGTGAAGCGCGGATCTCTGTCGAAAACAATTGACACCGGAACTCCGTGCCTCGAAACAATCTCTTTCACATATAACCTTGCCAACTGATCTAAGTTGAATCTGATTTTGATCGGAAGGAAGTGTGCTGATTTCGTCAGTCGGTCAACGATAACCCATACTACGTCGTAGCCTTTCTGAGTCGTCGAAAGGACGACCACAAAATCCATCGTAATGTGTTCCCATTTCCATTCTGGGATTTCCAGGGGTTGTAGCAAACCACTCGACCTCTGATGTTCTGCTTTTACTTTCTGACAGGTCAGACACTTTGCAACACACTCAGCAACATCTCGTTTCAAATTCGGCCACCAGAAGTGCTGTCGAAGATCCTGGTACATCTTGGTACTACCGGGGTGAATCGAGTACCGTGAGCTATGAGCCGCGCTCAAAATGTCCTCCTTAATCTCTGGCACTGACGGTACCCACACTCTGTTCTCAAATCTCAGTAGTCCCTCATTGTCTATCTTGAATCTCAGTTCGGTTCCTTCAGATATCTTTTTCTTAACCTTCTCACATTCTTCGTCCTGAAGTTGAGCTTCCTTAACTTTATCCAATAGGATTGTACCAGCTTGCATCTGAAATAACTTCTCGTCAATCTCCATCGGATACTTCACTTCCAATTCCAGTTTTTCCATTGCTGAAATTAGCTCCTCTTGAGTAGTCAACATCATCAATTTCTCCTGACCCTTTCTGTTTAAGGTGTCGGCAACCACATTAGCCTTACCCGGATGGTATAAGATTTTATAGTCATAGTCCTTAATTAACTTCAGCCACCTTCTCTGGCGCATTTTCAAGTCTTTCTGTGTAAAAATATATTTCAGACTCTTGTGGTCTGTATATATTTCACACTTCTCCCCATAGAGATAGTGTCTCCAAATTTTCAAAGCAAATACCACTGCAACTAACTCCAAGTCATGGGTCGGATACCCTTTCTCATAGTCTTTCAATTGTCGTGGCGCATACGCAATGACCCTGCCATTTTGCATAAGCACACAACCAAGTCCTTTATGCGACGCATCACTATAAACCACAAAATTTCCTGTGTCATCCGGAAGGGATAACACAGGTGTTGAACTCAACCTCCTCTTAAGCTCTTGGAAACTTTCTTCACACTTCTCTGTCCAAACGAATTCACCGATTTTCTAGTCAAATTCGTCAGCGGAGTTGCGATCTTGGAAAAGTCCTGAATGAATCTTCTATAATAACCCGCCAATCCAAGAAAACTCCTCGCTTCCGACGGTGTTTTCGGCTGATCCCAGTTCATCACAACTTTGACTTTAGAGGGATCTACCGAAATTCCGTCCTTGTCGATCACATGTCCAAGAAATTGCACTCTTTCAATCCAGAATTCACATTTCAAAAATTTAGCGTACAACTTCTCTCTTCTCAACGCTTCTAATGTTAACTTCAGATGTTCTACATGTTCTTCTTTGGTCTTCGAGTATACCAAAATGTCGTCGATAAAGACCACCACAAATTTTTCTAAAAACTGCTTGAACACTCTATTCATTAAGCCTATGAATGCTGCAGGAGCATTCGTTAGACCAAATGACATCACCAGAAATTCGTAGTGACCATATCGAGTCCTAAATGCTGTCTTTGGAACATCCTCTGGCCTCACCTTCAGCTGATGATAGCCACTCCTCAAGTCTATCTTTGAAAAGTACCTTGCACCCTTCAATTGGTCAAACAGATCGTCGATCCTCGGTAAAGGATATCTATTCTTAATTGTGACCTTATTCAGTTCTCTGTAGTCGATGTAAAGCCGCATCGTCCCGTCCTTCTTCTTTACAAACAACACCGGCGCTCCCCACGGCGAGACGCTTGGTTGGATGTACTTCTTGTCCAGTAACTCTTGAAGTTGTACCATCAACTCTTTCATCTCTACCGGAGCCATCCGGTACGGTGCCTTCGATATTGGGGTCGTCCCTGGCTCCAAATCGATCACAAACTCAACCTCTCTGTCTGGCGGAAGTCCTGGCAGATCATCCAAAAATACGTCTATGAAGTCCCTCACGACTGGTATATCTTCCACTTTCGGGTTTTCTTTACGACTATCGACTATGTAGGCTAAATATCCTATACAGCCTTGTCTTAACAACTTCCTGGCCTGCATCATCGTCAGACAACTCGCTTGTCTAGGTAATTTGCTGCCATAAAACACAACCTTTGACGGGGTCATAAGGTTGATACACTTCCTCTGGCAATCAATTACAGCCCCATAATTGACTAGCCAATCCATTCCCAGAATAACATCGAATTCCCCAAGTCTAATCGGGATAAGATCTACGTTCATAATGTTACCCTTAATATCTACTCTACAGTTCTTGTGTACATACCTAACAGGGGTCACTTCTCTATTCGCAATCTCTATGTTCATGGGGTATTCTAACTTGTCCATAGGAAGTTCTAAGTTCTTAGCAAAGTCATCGAATATAAATGAACAAGTAGCACCCGAATCAAATAGTACATAAGCATTAACTTTATTGATCAGAATGATACCTGACACCACATCGCTAGACTGTACAGCATCCTGCACGGTCATGTTGAAGGTCCTGGAGGTTGGTCGGTTGGTTGCGGTTGGTCCCGTGATAGTTAGAGCACTTCCACCGCTGTTTCCCCTGTTCCCTCCTGATCCTGCCCCTCCAGATCCCTTCTTGGGACAATCCCTTGCCAGATGGTCCTTTGAGCCGCAAGTGAAGCAAGCGCCCTTCTTTGGGTTTGGACAGTTAGGTGCTATGTGGCCTTCCTGACCACAATTATAGCATACTCGTTTTCCCTTCATACAGACCCCCAGGTGAGCTTTTTCACAGGTCGAACAAGCTTCGATCCTCTTCTTTTGACCTCCTTACAGATTCCTAGTTGATGAGTTATCATTCCATCTCCTCTTCTGATTGTTACTTCCCCCCGTGTTGCTACCACTAGCCTTGTTAACTCCTTCACCTTCACTCTTCTTCTTTTTTTGATCTTGGTTATACTTTGTAACAGCGTCACTCCCGCCCTCAGCGAGAATGGCATTCTCCAACACTCCAGCAAAAGTGTTCAATTGGAACATTGACACTTTGCTATACAACCAGGGCTTCAGGCCCTGCTCAAACCTCCTCTTCAGCTGCCTCAGCCTGAACTTCAATCTCCTCAGGGTCTTACTCAGAGTCCTCCTCTGAATCAGACACCGGCACATACTCCTGACCAATGACTGTGATCAAAGGTGATGGTTCTCGTCGGACTAACTGCTCCCAGACTACGTGGATATCTCGGGGCTCCTCCTCTCTAGCCTCTAGGGGTATAAGGTCCCTGGACTGACTAGGTTCTCCAGCATCTGTCATCCTGACAAATAAAATTTTAAGTTTTAGTAATTACGTGATGCTAATCGATACTCGAATATATAAGTATAAGCACATAGCACATAAGGTAAGTTATTATCTTTCTTAGAACTCGATAAGAGTTATCATTACTATGTTCTCGATCTCTGAAAGGCTACTATCCTAAGGTTTTTTCCCACCTAAGGTTCATAACCTACGGCTTTGAAACTAACCTGTGACACCCCCAAATTTGGGTACTTTAATTCCACGGGACTTGGTGTTCACTGTACGAATATCATCTATCTATCTACCCATAGTAAATGCAAACCGTGCAATAAATAGAATTAAATCCTCCCCTTATGGGGTTACAACATCTGAGTAATAAATAAAATAAATCCCAGGTCATACTAACCTTAAACATCTGTGCGGAACATAATAAATAAATAGTCTTACACAACTAATATAAAGCTGAAACATAAACATATAAATAAACAACAAGTCTTCATCACTTGTTGACCTTGCCCTTGCCTTTGCTAGTAGAACGCTCTTCGGACCTTTCGTTCTTAACTGCAATGTTATTATTACGCAAGAGTGAGCACGATTGCCCACAAGTATAATAATATGACAACAATATAATAACATGCGAGTGAATCAAAGACATCTGAATAAAGAAACTCAACTTTTAACTCGAGGATAAATAACAGGAATCAAAATAACATCTGAGGGTCATAAGACCTTGAACTATGTCCTAGGTTGTAAAGTGTTTAAACTTTAAACCTTTAACAGTCATAAAACTATGGACTTTACTTCTCGTACTTAGGGGGATCAGCCCTTAGTACCATACTGTGCACAATATCTCAACGCTAAAGCGTAAATAATCCCCTTTACAGGGTTGTTCATCTCAGTTTTGACATCAGAGTCCGCACCAAAGGAAGTTTAGTTTGGATAAGCTCAATAAGTATTTTGGAATTTAGAACGTTCATCAACTATGGACTAGTCGAATCAATAAGGGTTCACTAGTCCTATAAGGTTCAACAATAACATCAATATTCAACTTGAATAATAAATCTCAAGAGTATACAATCTAATAAGTATTGTATAACTGAATTATGCTTTTAAAAGAGTTACAATATATAATATGAATTTCGAACTGGAACAATTAAGAACACGAGCTTACTCGATATAGAAACACAAGTCTAAGACTTAATAAATGAATAAATTAGAATTTAGGGAACTTGCTAAATCAATAAGTTAGGGATAGGATACTTTCCTCTTGCACAAGCTACAAATATAATTACAATTCACTTCCTCAACGTCCTACACATTACATTATGTATATACGACATCGATTAGTTTTCATAACTACCATGTTTAACTGTTGAACTATTCACTTAATTTCGACTTACAACTTGGTTTATAATATTACTCAATGGATAACCACATAACATAAATATAAACTCACAACATGCATATCACACATGTATAGCCCTTTAAACAATCATAATCAAGTTTTACAATTACGATATTCAAGTTCGCACTTAGTTTGTTAACTTGAACGTTCACATTATCTTATACATGTCAATAACTTAATTTATTAATCATGAACTTCAAATCATATAATATTCATGTATGTAACTTAAAACAACATCTTTTATTATCGAGAACTACACTTGTGTGCGTGCACGTCCGAAGCCCTCCGATTACCTCCGAATACGCATCAGTCACAAAGATGGCTATTTTTTCCCATTTTAACGATTTCAAATTGAAAAACTTAAAGAATGAAAGTTGTAGGTCTACTCGTTATCTTTCTGAATCATCTTGAATCGCCTTAATCGGAGTTCGTATGAAAGAGTTATGCTTATTTTACTACAGGAGGTCAAAACAGTCTCGGAAACCAAAAAAAGGCTCCCGTACAGCCCTTATACCCGCTGGGGCGGGTCTTAATGCCCATGAACACCCGCTGAGGCGGGTCCCCCTACTGGTGCACTCCCTGGTTCGCGATGAACACCCAGAGCAATCCAAATAAATTCAAATTAAACTAACGTAATAAATTTTAAGGCTACTCATAATGTAAAAACTTCACAGAAACGCTATACAACATTTCTAGCATGATCTTGGCAATTAAAATCATGTAATCACACAATCCAAGGCGTCTAATTTCACTGTTTTCATACTTTATCATATTTTGAAGGAAAATCAAGAAATTCAACGTTACGGATTCGTTATAACACCGAATCCGTTCGTTTAACTTCTATTTTGTTCGTATAAACGTGTACAATCATATGCAAATGTTAATTCAAAGTTAAACCATCGATTCATGGTATAAAATTTGTACGTAAGGGCCGTAAGGGCCGTATGGCCATATATACGACTCTATAATTTTTGAAAACCCAATTTAAATAAAATTCGATCACTGCAAGTTATGCATATATGGCATATAATATGTTATAAACACATATGAATACACATATAGCCATATAATGAACAAATATCAATTTTTTCATTCACAGAGAATTTTTAAAGCACGTAAATGGAAAAACTTTGTAAAATTTTGAAAACCCAATTAAGGCCTAATTACATGAATTCGATTATTTTAATTCATTCATACCAAATACAAAACAAGTTATAATGATATAATAACACACATATAAGCATATAATCAAAAATTACTATTTTTTTTCCATACACAGAGAACTCATAATATATGTTCATGAAGGAAACATAGTACGTGAAATAAAATTGGGACAAAGGAATTACCCCTTGCAAGCTCTGTGAAGATGATATAGACTCTTTTTTTTTTATTCTTCAAATTCTTTCAACTCTCTCTCAATTCTCTTTTCTCTAAGTTTTCTCAGAGTATGTATATGATATATAGTAGTTCTGATATATGTTATAAGATATAAGTCTGATATGAATAATATACATATACGTATAATTAGTCGTGGGGTCGTCAGTTAATCCCATAATAGGTTAACTGGCCTCAACCTTCACCAAGGCCTTGTTTGCTTGTCCCTTATTCCCCCTTTTCTATATAATTTAATTAACTTACTATTATATAGTTAATTAAATGTCACACCCAATTAATCAAATAATCCTATTTAAATCAATTAAATAAAATTGCATAATTCCACAATAATTCACATAGTCACATAATTAAAATTCTTATTTATTAATTATATCAAATCATTAAATCTCTAATTAATTATTAAATTAATTAGAATAACATTATGCTTATTAATTAATTCATTAAATCAAATAAACTCAATTAAATACATACTTTGAATATAAAAATTCTCCACATTAAATTAACTAATGTAACACATATAATTAAATTACTCTACCACAAATTCATCAATTAATTATTTAACTCAATAATTAAATCATCAAAAAAAATATTTATTTAATTCAATAAATATTCAAATTAAATTACAAAATCTCGTTCGTCACAAGAAGTCTTCCACAAGCAAATCCTAAGAAGACTTAAGATATAGTGACTGGCTAAAGAAAGTCAACAAGTGCAGTAGCAACAAAAGTCAATGATCTAGGGATTAACCAGGATCGTAGTGTTTGCCAAACGAGCATGAACTGATGCAGTTTACACAGAGATACTAACTAGCTTATGAAGAACAAGACAGAAGTGATTAAGCATGGGTCAGACCATTATTGATAGGTGAACGGGAGATCAATAGGAGAAAGAGAGCTGGGTATGCCACAAATCTGATGTGTCTTACTATTCAGAAGAAGGCCAGAACGACAAGTCAAGCTATCAGTTCCTGAGATCAGTCAAGGCAAGCAGAAGTGTTGAAGCACTGCACAAGAGAAGGAAGAGGTGTTCTACATTGCATATCTAAAGAACACTCTTCAGAATCGTAGTATTGTCTTAACCAGTCAAAGTGCAACATTTAACAAGACACACTACGATCAAGGTCCAAGAACATCTGCATCAGAATCGTAGAGTTCGGTCATTTAAAGATTGAAGCATTGGCAACGGTTTAATATGAAGACTGATATTCGAACGTTGTTGATTGAGAGCATCGATGCAGAAGGACAATTTCTGATGTTCTGATCAAGAAGTCAGAAAGAAAAAATAAAGGTGACTACCAGCCTGACACGGAATAGTGACATCTCTAAGGCGGTAGGTGAAGTAGCAGACTGCTGTGTCAGTAAAGTTAAAAAAAAGTTGTCACGTCACATCAGCAGTCTGCACCAAATAACTCGCGATCTGCGAAGTAATTCAAATAGCTTCTAACCGCTATATTCCAACGGAAAGATCCTGGAAGGGTATTTAACAGCTGAAGCTTCAAAGATGAAAGTGTTGCTGAGTTGAAGAATCGTTGACTTGTTGGAATGCTACATTGTTGACTCTACGAGTTCCACCAGAGATGAACAGAACAAGTCTCAGTGGCAGTGAGACTACGAAGGTGGAAGTGAAGCAGATTTGAAGAAGGACTTGAACAAACTAAAGTTTCACTCAACAAGGATGAGAATGTCATTAAAGATGGCAGCTAAGCTGAGAGCCGAGAAGGCCAAGAAGATAACATTTAGGAAAGTAGCTGATCATAAAGAAGATCAGAAGAGCCACTCTACAGATCACCATGAAGAACCAGAAGTTGAACAAGTACATATGCAGAACCATGTCTGTATATTAATCAAGAAGGGTTCAAAGGCTGCTAAGGATCAGAAGAAGGTGACTCACAATGAAAAGCCTTAGCAGACCTATATGGTGATGGTGCACAGCTGACATCAGAAGAAGATGAGCTGAACAGAATAAAGATCAGCTGCACCTGAGAAGAAGTGGTCCAGACTCTACGCAGAATGCAAAGAGGGCCACGCCAAGCTGCTAAGTACAAAGATGATCAAGCTTCAAGACATCTTAGCAGCAAGGCACTAACAACAACAACAACTACAACAACGAGTAGCCAGGGCCTGAGGGGTCCTTGTCCGGAGGGACTAAATAAAGTTCCAAGCTTGCTGGGCTTGAAGAGTTCGTAGAGAACTGGAGTTCCAAGGCTGTTGGCCTTGAAGAGTTCTTAGTGAACTAAAGGAGTTCCAGAACTGAAGTTCTAAGGCTGCTGGCCTTGAAGGAATCTTAGTGATTCAGGGTGCTGCCCTTCCTTAGTGGATTTTCTGTGAGAGTGCAGAAGAGTGGATTAGGAGCTTGAGTCTCTGAAACACTTAAAACCCCTTGTGTCTTTTACATTCAGTCATTTACTTACTGTCATTTACATTATGTACCTAACTTCTATAACTGCTATGTATGTATTAACTACTTACAACTAAACTAACCCATGAACAATGTATGAATGTTTATGAATATCAATGAAGGGGATCTTTTACTTATTCCGCTGTGCTTGAAAATATTCTTATGTTTGTCATGTGCTAATTCATTAGCAATACAAAATAAACTGGAAAAGTATTTGAAATCAAAAAGGATTTATTCAACCCCCCTTCTAGATCTATTGTGTGCCTACTGGGAACTAACATAGTCCATAGCCTTACCTTTTCCCTTATCCTTCCTTGATGTCCCACACTGTTTTGCCTTAACTTAAAGGTTTAAGGAAAGCAAGAATGAACAACAAATTTGCCCAGCAAGTAATATACAATATGGGTAAACATGCATATAATAAGCTCATAATATCAAGGGTATATTAATAATTGATAGCTCTAGAATTTAAAGAATAATGTTCCAATTCAAGAAAATCTCAATAGTTCCAAATCTGTCATTTGAATTTAATTAACGAGTCGTTATAGACCGAAAGATTTAAAAGAAATCAAAGGTCTCAACATTTCCAAATGGATGATATTCAATACTGAGTAGTCACTATGGGCGAAGAACTCCTGCTTAGAATTAACAGTATTTCACTTGTAATCCAATATAAACAAGTACAATATGTGATCAGCTTAAAGAACCCTACGTTATGCATAACAATTAAAAATGTTGTTCGCTCGCATGCCGGTCTCCCGACAATATATAATTTCCCCTTCTATGAGGGTTGTTCATCTCAGCAGATTATAGGAGTCTGCACCAAGGCAATTGGTTTGGATAGCTTCCTAATTCATAGATATTGGTCTAGCCGAATCAAATGGCTTAGACACCTTTCTCAATACTCTCAGGAATAATTTATAAGTTTAATGATTTCAACATGATTCAAAGAATGTAATTATGATTTAAATCAAGCTTCAGAGTATGATATAATAATTTCAAGAATCATTCTATAGAATAATTTGCTTATACGACCAATAAGTGTACAAGTTCAGATATTCGCTCAATATATATGGTTGATATAACAACAATTAGAAACTTGCACAAAATCCAAGGTTGTGTAAGTTAGGGAACTTGTCTTTCACGTAGATTACCAATTTATAGCCTAATGTCACCTCAATGTCCTATTATTATATTTATGTATATATATACACATTAGTTATACATACTTGATACATACACCAACAATCTTATCATCTATCATACACACTCTTAACCATGTACATCATATACATATATTTTGTTATATATTCGATACACATTCAAAACACTTAGTTGTTTAATCAACCTTGCTTTTGCCTTTGAAAGTTTTATTTAGAAACATTTTAGAAACTTTTGAAGTCTTGATCTTATATAGCCATTATATGTTTGAATAGTTAAAACATCACTTTAATACTATAACATAACTCAAGACATTAATATATACATGATTCAATCTTCAGACCAAAGTTAAAACAGTCAGACAATACTGGCATGTAGCGCGGCCGCGCTACATTTTGATCTAGGAGTGGACCGGTCGCGTTGCTCCCTGATCAGTCTAGAGTTGAGTTTGAGTTTTCTTATTTCCAGCTTAGTTTCTAGCATACATGGATAATGATACCTAGCATATACACATGTTAAGAGGTTTTGGGCTAGGGTTGGTCCCTCCTATGCTCATTTCAAATTTACTTTCAAACTTATGGTTTTTATTTATAAAATTTCTATTCAACAAGGCCAAATGAGTGCATTTCACAAAGGGCTAACTATGATAACCATTAAACCACCTAAAGATGCTAAATAGATCTTTAATACGCATGCTCCAAGTTATTCAACTCATTTGTTCAAAGTTAATATAGTTGTACACTTGAAATTTATTGTAAATCATGCTTGAATAGTTCACCTCATGCCTAACTAGATGGGTGAAAATATCAGTCATATCTAGAGGCATAAAATCTTACTATGCTTGCACATAAGGTCAGAATAGTTCTCAAGAAGTTTATTTTCAAAGCTTCTAAGTTTTCATTGAAAAATTAATACCAAACCATGTGAAGGTAACATATTGCATGCAAGACATCCTAGAGTTACATATTAGAAGTATAAAGAGTCATAGCATGTCATCTCATAAGGTCAGAAATGCAATTAGCACAATGCTCACCAATGTTTGTTTTCAAAACTCCAAGTTTGCTTTAAAAATTATTCTAAACCAAGCTAAGGTAACGTATTATATGCAAAACAACTTTAAACCACATGTCAAACCCATTTGTATACATAACTAAGTTATACACACATGCTCAGAATATCAGAAAGCAATAAAAATCATTTTCAAGCACTGAGGACCAGCGCGACCATGCTGGTTTTGACTAGGGAATTGGAGTAAGTGGAGCGATCACGCCACTTCGGGGCAACTTCAGACTCTGTTTTAGCAGAACTCAGAACACATAACATATAAACCTTCTAATTTGCAACACAGACCACCCACATTGCTCCCAAAACATACTTACAACTCAAATAACATCATGATACCCATTCCCAAGCCAATTATCAAGCAGTTCATGAAATTTCTAAAAATTTACCTATTTTGGAATCAAGAACATGCTTAAGATAATATTACCTCTTGAAGATGTGCTGTTAATCTTGTTTCCAATTTCAGATTGTTCTTTTTCCAATTTAGCAGCACCACCTCTCTATATTGGACTTATCAGAAAATTTTAGCAGCTTGATTAAGTGAATGGGAGCTCCTATATATAGCAAAACTTTTGCCAAAATGTTGGGTTTTGCCCCAAGGATTGAACCAATGGAAGATAGAAGAAGATGATAGTTAAGGAGAGTTTGGTGGAATGTGTAAGACCCCAACTTTTTATGAATAAGATATAATTTTCTCTATATATTATTTTAAATAGTAAGGTGTTGATTTGATAAATGTGATAAGTTATGGGTGATATGTGCAAATTTTGCAAAGTAAATAAGTGGTCATAAAATATTCTTTGTGCCGAAAAATATTCGTTTGGTTGGAAAATATTCATTTTTTCGGAGAATATTCGTACGACGGCGCAATCATTGGTTGACCCATAACGAAATAATTGTCGGATATAGAAAGCGACAGAAGTAACCTTTTATTAAAATAGCGGCAAAACTTTTACTGTTAAACTGTTGAAATACCCAGAGATAAAAGTACAGTAATACATGTTGTTGCACAGTAGCATACGATATTGTACAATACTTCTAATTATTGATTCTTACGTTAGAAGTCACTCATTCAATAATTATTACAGTAATTACTGTTCAATATCTTATATTATTTATTCAATAATTGCTACATTGATAATTTCATAATATTTTATATTATTGATTCAATAATTGTTACATTGATAATTGCATAATATTTTATATTATTGATTCAATAATTGTCACAATAACCTTTGCACAGTATTTCACATTATTAAATTAATAACTAATATTATTTAAATGATATTATTAGATAGCATTATTGACAATGTCTAAAAAGTTCTGTCGAGTAAAGGGGTTAAGTTATATAATTGCGCGCCAATAAGGATAAATCCTTATTGGAAAGCCCCCTCTTTCTTGGGAACGATCTGGTTGTCAATATTGTGATTTTATAATATTAATTGTGAATAATAATTGATGAATAAAATAAAAATTGTTGATAAGTAAATATTTGTTCAATTTTGATGTAAATGGAAGAATTTTTAGCACGAGACATTTGTTGCAAGTTGGTATTTTATCTTCTCCGATAAAATATGCATTCAAATATATTATAATAATATTACATTATAATAGTATAATGTGATAATATAATAGTATAATTTTATAATTTAAGTGGTAACATTATTATAATAAATTCATGGTATAAAAATAAAATGAGGTGGAAGAGAGCAAATTGAATTTGAATTCTTTTTAATAATTATAAATGTTTTTAATAAAATTAAAACCATGTGTTTGGAATGGTACTGGAGGTGGAATGTTAGGTTTGAATTCCTTATTTCAAAAGTGGTGTGCCGCAAACCACTGTAGGTACATTTTGTCAATCATGATGTGATGGTATTTTCTTATAAATAGGTTGCTTAGTTAATAAATGAAAATCACACCAGAATCAGAAAATTCTTTCTCTATAATATTGAGCGTATTTTTTGTGAGTATAAGGATATTTTGAGTGTGGATAACTGTGCAAGATTTTCTCAACATAATCTCCGTTATTCCAGTCAGAACTACTTTTCTATCAAGGTAAATGATATTATTTTTTCGTAAAGGATGCTATTTTCGTTTAATATTCGTAAGGAATATTATTTTCTTTCATACTCTGTAGTATGTAAGTGATAATATTTCATTTCATATTCCTAAATTTAAACTTACTATGGTAAGTATTGCTTCTATAATTTCTAAAATGATTAGAAATTCCTTAAGATTTGCACTTCATCTAATATCATTTCACTGGAATATTGGTCTGAACTTTCTTATGAAATTTTAATCTTTTCATGTCGGGGTACTATTCATACACTACTATTTATATATACGACACTATTCATACATATGGTACTATTCATGAGTAGTATTCACAACGAAATTAAATTTTATTTTCTTTGTCCAAGTTATCTTTTATGGATCTTATTCTTGAAATTGGATCCATGTTTTGATCTTCATTCTTGAACTCTGGATAAATTGAATTATAAATCTCTAATATTTATCCTTGATCTCACTGGATTTATTGTTTATATCATTGTCATAATCCTCAAACTTAAATTGTGGTGAAAGTTATCTTTGGCCCATAGTGCAAAGATGAACTGTTGATTGATGAATATCTTTGGTCCGTAGTGCAAAGATGAGCTGTTAATTTATGAATATCTTTGGCCTGTAGTGCAAAGATAGACATCTGTTTGACATGATCATGACCACTAGTGATACAAATGAATATCTTTGGCCCGTAGTGCAAAGATAAATTATTGATTGGAAATATTTGTTGATTGGTGTTGCAGGGATAAAATATTGATGATGGACTTTTAAATCATAGAAGATAGTAGACATCATTCTCTACTTCATTCTTCTAATGGATTGTTATTTTCACAGCAGTTGTTGATCTAAAACTTGTTGTCCATAATATTTTATCTGATTTATTGAAGGTTAACGATAATTTATTCTTCATTATCTTAGTCATAATATTCTTTACTAGGCTAGTTGAGCTCACTCTTTTCTTTTATTGTTCTCTTCAGGAAATGAGAATATATCTAGGACTAGTCGGGGAATGGAATGATGGTCCGAGATAGTGCTATAGTAGTCCTCACTATTTTGTAAAATAGCGTGATAATAATTATAATGAGGACTTAATTTGAGCGTTTATATTTTCTTCATAATATCTGTATTGACGCTCATAGTTGGTATGGTCGTATTTTGTATGACAGTTTAATAGTTGGAATAGGAATATTTGTATTTGGATTCTGTACCATATATTTTGCGACTCAGAATGGGTTGTGTGGACCTATTTTGGGGGTGTCACAGAAAGTTTTATCTGCTCCATCTTCAGCCATTCCTCCAGCCATCATTCCCAATTTTTGATTTTCAGCAAAATAGGTGTTAGGCCATTGGCTTATATGCGGCAGGAACAAAAGAATGGGACTAAAGTTTTGGGATAAAGTTTAATGTACTACACTAGTAATATATGGAAGCCAACATACTAATGTTGGATCTCTATTGGGCTCACAAAGCCAATTTTAATAACTTAATGTTACCATCTTGGTTTACAATATTGGGCCATTATCATTCTACAATTTGTTGGGCTATGATATAATTTAGTTGAGTATTAACAACCCATTATTTCCCATAAAACTTATTATTCTAATTACACCCAAATATCATAATGATAACTAATATCAAACATTTATTTTCTTAAAATTAATTTTCTTCCATAATTTTAAAATACAAATTTTATCGATTCGCCATGAGTCATTATGTCGCACAAGGCTCATTTCTTCCAAGCTTAGCTAGATTACATAACTCTAGCTTATTTTCACAATATAGTCTTACATAATGATTATTCTCATTTTATAATATTATCCTCAATATCACATTTTCTATTTCATGCATGATGCAATTTTATTGCATTAATTATTTATATGATCACACAACACATATAATTGCACATAACAAATAAATAATTACAATAATAACAATAATTAGTCCATCACATTATTTAATCATCTCCAAATTAATTTAATTAAGCAATTATTTATTCCATCACTATGTCATACTATGCATATCTCATCAGCTTAATTAAGCTCATCATCATTGCTCCACAATTCTCCATTATCACTTACTTAATTCAAATTAAATTGAATTTCCACATTTCATGTCACACAAGAATATACATATGCGTTCAACATAAATATTCAAACATTTTTATTTTCATTATTGATATTATTTATAAAATTCACGGGTATTACAATTACCGTTGGTGAAAGCCTTGCAACAAGCCCATCTATTCAAGTAACAGCAACGACGACAAACACCACCACCACCCCAGAGACTTAAATCACCACAAACACCAGCGTTGCTACCACCGCCATTATCACTGCCCCCAAGCCACACCTTCCTCATCTGCAACGGAAGATACACCATTACCGGCTCGAACTGAAGCCGAAGTCACCAAAATTAAGATGCAAGAGGAATATTCGTTTGAGAAAGCTTATTCCCTATTTTCTAAATGATTCAAAATTTTCGTTAAATCATGTACCAAACCTTTCTCCCATTGGTCAATTCTTTTATTGGTGGGACAAAGATGATTGCTCATTGATTACGCTTTAACAAGGCAAATATGTTCAGCATTTCATTTCATCAGATTCCCTCCCGTAGCAGCAATTGCAGAAAAAGAAAAGAAAGAAAGAAGAAGGAAAGAAAAGAAGAAGAAGAAAAAGAAAATAAGAAAATCCAAGAAGGTAATATATCTAAACCTTGATTAATCCTTTGATTTTCATGATAGAAGTTAAATATTATGAAGTTGATTTGTAGATGACATATTTATGGTTGTATGCGATAGATTAAACTTACCAAAACATGAACCAAACGAAAGAAATTAAAAAAAGAACGAAATCTAAAAATTTCAAAAAAATTAGTTTACTACTAGATTTTGTAAAATTCACAACTTTTTGTGTATAATGAGTTAGGAGATGAGCCTTATATCAAAAGAAAGCCCTAGAAGTAAGCTAAACACAGAAATTACCAAAAATTCCTTATGGATTGTCCGTGGTGACTGTTTGAATGAAACTGGTCCGAAGGACTTATTATCCGCTAGAATCTGAAAAATCAGTTTTCTTAAGCTCTATTGCGTGAATTATAATTCTTAATCCGATCGTTGGATTGTTGTAATTTTTAGATTTTGTTATGTGTATTTCTGGCGTCTCAGAATGGGTTGTGTGGACCTATTTTGGGGGCGTCACATTTGGTATCAGAGCTTAGGGATATGATCTTTAGCGGAGATCTGAGACTAGAACATCAACATATCCCTCCTCAATTATCAGCTCTAGCCGCCACTCACATGGCCCACATCTCTAGAATCTTAATCTCCATTTTTTATTTACTCACTTATCAGTTTAATTATTCGTTTGACCATTTATCAAGTTAACATTTTACAGTTTTAGAATAATAATTATAAATTAAATTAGACTTTTATTTCATAAAAGTCGGGATCTTACAATCACCCCTCTTTATGAAATTTCATCCCCGAAATTTACGTACATACCTGGAATTTCGAAGAAATAGGGATTTTAAATTCTAGCTCCCAGGTCACTTCCTCTGTCTCATGGTTCATCCATTACACATCTATTGGTTTTTAGATGCCCTTCTTAAATACGGCTCAAAACAAAGGTTAATATCATCCAAACCAAATAACAAAAATCAGCTTAGGTAGGACACACATTAGCGAAGGATATTACTCGTATCTCCCCTCCTAGTTCTAGTCTCAGATCTCCGCTAGAGATCATATTCCTAAGCTCTGATACTAAATGTGATGCCCCCAAAATAGGTCCACACAACCCATTCTGAGACGCCAGAAATACACACAACAAAATCTATAAATTAAAACGATATAACGATCGGATGAAGAATTATAATTCACGCAATAGAGCTTAAGAAAATTGATTTTTCAGATTCTAGCAGACTATAAGTCCTTCGGACCAGTTTCATTCAAACAGTCACCACGGACAATCCACAAGGAATTTTTAGGTAATTTCAATTTCTGTGTTTATCTTACTTTCAGGACTTTCTTTTGATATAAGGCTAATCTTCTAACTCATTATACACAAAGAGTTATGAATTTTACAAAATCTAGTAGTAAACTAATTTTTCTGAAGTTTTCAGATTTTGTTCATCTTTTAATTTCTTGATTTCTTTATTTTGATTCATGTTTTTGTAAGTTTAATCTATCGCATACAACCATAAATATGTCATCTACAAATCAATTTCATAAAATTTAACTTCTATCATGAAAATCAAAGGATTAATCAAGGTTTAGATATATTACCTTCTTGGATTTTCTTATTTTCTTCTTCTTATTTTCTTTCCTTCTTCTTTCTTTATTTTCTTTTTCTGCAATTGCTGCTACGGGAGGGAATGCGATGAAATGAAATGCTGAACATATTTGCCTTGTTAAAGCATAATCAATGAGCAATCGTCTTTGTCCCACCAATAAAAGAATTGACCAATGGGAGAAAGGTTTGGTACATGATTTAAGGAAAATTTGGAATCATTTAGAAAATAAAATCAACATATCCCTCCTCATTTATCAGCTCTAGCCGCCACTCACATGGCCCACATATCTAGAATCTTAATCCCCATTTTTTATTTACTCACTTATCAGTTTAATTATTCGTTTGACCATTTATCAATTTAACATTTTTAAAGTTTTAGAATAAAAATCATAAATTAAATTAGACTTTTATTTCATAAAAGTCGGGATCTTACAATCACCTCTCCTTATGAAATTTCGTCTCGAAAATTTACGTACGTACCTGGAATTTCGAAGAAATTAAGGATTTTAAATTCTAGCTCCCATGTCACTTCCTCTGTCTCATGGTTTATCCATTACCCATCTATTGGTTTTTAGATGCCCTTCTTAAATACGGCTCAAAACAAAGGTTAATATCATACAAACCAAATAACAAAAATCAGCTTAGGAAGGACACACACTAGCGAATGATATTAGTCGTCTCTCCCCTCCTAGTTCTAGTCTCAGATCTCCGCTAGAGATCATGCCCCTAAGCTCTGAAACCAAATGTGACGCCCCCAAAATAGGTCCACACAACCCATTCTGAGGCGCAAGAAATACACACAACAAAATCTAAAAATTACAACAATCCAACAATCGGATTAAGAATTATAATTCACGCAATAGAGCTTAAGAAAACTGATTTTTCAGATTCTAGCAAACTATAAATCCTTCGGACCTGTTTCATTCAAACAGTCACCACGGGCAATCCACAAAGAATTTTTGGGTAATTTCAATTTCTGTGTTTAGCTTACTACCATGGCTTTCTTTTGATATAAGGCTCATCTCCTAACTTATTATACACAAAGAGTTATGAATTTTACAAAATCTAGTAGTAAACTAATTTTTCTGAAATTTTCAGATTTTGTTCTTCTTTTAATTTCTTGATTACTTTCGTTTGATTCATGTTTTTGTAAGTTTAATCTATTGCATACAACCATAAATATGTCATCTACAAATCAACTTCATAAAATTTAACTTCTATCATGAAAATCAAAGGATTAATCAAGGTTTAGATATATTACCTTCTTGGATTTTCTTATTTTCTTCTTCTTCTTCTTCTTCTTTTCTTTCATTCTTCTTTCTTTCCTTTCTTTTTCTGCAATTGCTGCTACGGGAGGGAGTGTGATGAAATGAAATGCTGAACATATTTTCCTCGTTAAAGCATAATCAATGAACAATTATCTTTGTCCCACCAATAAAAAAATTTACCAATGGAAGAAGGGTTTGGTACATGATTTAAGGAAAATTTGGAATCGTTTAGAAAATAAAATCAACATATCCCTCCTTATTTATCAGCTCTAGCCGCCACTCACATGGCCCACATCTCTAGAATCTTAATCCCCATTTTTTATTTACTCACTTATCAGTTTAATTATTCGTTTGACCATTTATCAATTTAACATTTTACAGTTTTAGAATAATAATCATAAATTAAATTAGACTTTTATTTCATAAAAGTCGGGATCTTACAATCATCCCTCCTTATGAAATTTCGTCCCCAAAATTTACGTACGTACCTGGAATTTTGAAGAAATAAGGATTTCAAATTCTAGCTCCCAGGTCACTTCATCTGTCTCATGGTTCATCCATTATCCATCTATTGTTTTTTAGATGCCCTTCTTAAATACGGCTCAAAACAAAGGTTAATATCATCCAAACCAAATAACAAAATCAGCTTAGGTAGGACACACACTAGGGAAGGATATTACTCGTCTCTCCCCTCCTAGTTTTAGTCTCAGATCTCCGCTAGAGATCATATTCCGAAGCTCTGATACCAAATGTGAAGCCCCCAAAATAGGTCCACACAACCCATTCTGAGACGCCAGAAATACACACAACAGAATCTATAAATTACAAAGATCCAACGATCATATTAAGAATTATAATTCACGCAATAGAGCTTAAGAAAACTGATTTTTCATATTCTAGCGGACTATAAGTCCTTCAGACCAGTTTCATTCAAACAGTCACCATGGACAATCCACAAGGAAATTTTGGGTAATTTCAATTTCTGTGTTTAGCTTACTTCCAGGGCTTTCTATTGATATAAGGTTCATCTCCTAGCTCATTATACACAAATGGTTATGAATTTTACAAAATCTATTAGTAAACTAATTTTTTTAAATTTTTTAGATTTTGTTCTTCTTTTAATTTCTTGATTTCTTTCGTTTGATTCATATTTTTGTAAGTTTAATCTATCGCATACAACCATAAATATGTCATCTACAAATCAACTTCATAAAATTTAACTTCTATCATGAAAATCAAAGGATTAATCAAAGTTTAGATATATTACCTTCTTGGATTTTTTATTTTCTTCTTCTTTTCTTTCCTTCTTTTTTCTTTCTTTTCTTTTTCTGCAATTGCTGCTACGGGAGGAATGTGATGAAATGAAATGCTGAACATATTTGCCTTGTTAAAGCATAATCAATGAGCAATCATCTTTGTCCCACCAATAAAAGAATTGACCAATGGGAGAAAGGTTTGGTACATGATTTAAGAAAAATTTGTAATCATTTAGAAAATAAAATCAACATATCCCTGCTCATTTATCAACTCTAGCCGCCACTCACATGGCCCACATCTCTAGAATCTTAATCTCCATTTTTTATTTACTCACTTATCAGTTTAATTATTCGTTTGACCATTTATCAATTTAATATTTTATAGTTTTAGAATAATAATCATAAATTAAATTAGATTTTTATTTCATAAAAGTCGGTATCTTTCAGGAACTTCAGAGGATATTAAAACAAATTGGAGAGGCATAGAGAAAGGGACAATTCACAAGGATTGGAAGATCATAAACGGAGATTTTGAAGAACATAGAAAGAGGATCATAAGAATATCAAGTGAAGGAGACGGAGAAGAAACTTCTTTAGAGTTTTTTTTCTCTTCTTTTACTTGTATCTTCAGATGTTTAATTCTTCCATGGCTTCGTTATTCACTTTTGTTATGTGGAACTAAATTTTATTTAAGATTATGATGGATCTTATTGCACAACTTTGACTAATATGTTTCTCTGTTAATTATTGTGATCTATTATTGAGATTGCCTATTGTGATTTGGACTTAATTGATTAATTACCTGGCCAGTAATTACCGTGATAACCTGTATGAACTTGTAAAACGGATTATAGGTTTAAATCTGATCATGATATCATGTGATTGTGTCTTGTGCTTGGAGATGAAATTCATAATTTGTATTTAGGATAGGAATATACCAAGGAACCACATGTAATCTGATAAAGGAACATGTGATGTGAACTCTCTTTAATTTTAATTCACATAGGAATATAGTGAATTAGTTAATTAGGGTGTTCAATTCAATTCTATCAATTGTGGATTTAGATTGATTTGTTTATAATACATCAGGAGGTGGTTATAAATATTGATGAAGGAGGTGGTTATAAATATTGATGAGTTCCTGATTACCAGTCCAGAATAGTAAGAATAATTAACAAGAAGTGAATTGGTCTGAGTGAAGTTGTAATCTTATGACTCCAATATCTGTTTTCAACCTTGTGATAATTAGTTTTAGTTTAGTTAAGTAATAATTGTCAGAAATTCATAATTTTAATCATTGGTTTAATAAAATCGGATTAATACAAAATAAGTAATTTTTAGTATAAATTGTAATCTTTTTCTCTGTGGGAAATATACCCTACTCATCATTATATTACGTGTGGACTGCGTATACATGCATATTTGTTAGTATCAATTTTAGGCAAACAATGCATAAGTTTTGTTCAGTCCTTAACTGAGATATCTGTGTACAATGACTTAGAATAGAATGATCAAACATGTTAGGTTGATCCCTTAAGTTGATTGTATATGTAATAAATATGATTAATTGTAAAGTTACTCTGCATATTAGTAGTGTAAATGTCGTCAGCAGAGTAATCTAGATGTTTGTAGAATAATATGATTAATGTATATTTGTATAAGTATTGTAAAGTCCTTACAAATGATTTTATGCACAAGGACTAAGATTAGAAAGACCAAATAATGTTAGGATGATCTTATTGAAGTTGATCTGATATATAGCTGATAGGATTCCATTGGTTGTAAAGTTAATCTGCCAGTTTCGTAGTGTGAAGATGAATCGTAGAGTTAACTCATGTTCGTAAAACATTAGATGAATAGCAGAGTGCACTCTATCTCATTTGGAAAAGTTCAGTTCATAAAGTGAACAGATGATCACAAAGTTGCAAGGCAATCTTAGAGCTATAGGAGGAATCGCAGAGCTATTACGATTAACGAAAATATCACTTCTCAAATTAATGACCAACTTACAAAGTGATCAGTGAATCGTAAAGTCAAGTAAATTTTGTTTCGTAAAGGTTGAACGTAGAATAATCCAAGCAGACGCTAAATGAAAGTCATATCGTAAGATAACTCCAAGATCGTTTAGTAAAGTCAAAATTGTAAAGTCAAACTCAGAATCTTAAAGCATTATTTGTAAAGTTGATTATTGAACTAAACGTAAAGGCGATCGTAAAGCTCACCTATGAGCCATGGATATAAGTTGAAGGCCTAACAAGAAGAAGCTGATAGCCGGAAGATATACTTTGAGAATATATGAGTATAGTCCTCACTAGAAGAAACCTCCAAAAAGTCTCTATAAAGGTTACATTGCAAAGATACTTTGCCTGGTCATAAAGCTCATAACAGTTTGCAGAGTAATCAGGATTTCGTAGAGAAGCAGTTAATATTGTAAAGCACAAAAAGACAGCTTGTTCAGGAAGATGTTTTCGACTTTGTAGAGCTGTTAAAGTGTTAAGAGAATAAAGATAAGTTTGCACATCAAGCCCAAGAATTATAAAGCAATCAGATAGAAGAACAGAAGTCAAAGTTTTAATCATAGAGCAAATGCAAAGCTTAAGTCTACGATTTCCATCACTCTACTATCAACAGACAGAAGAACAGATAGTTGAGCAGAACGTAGAGCTCAACTCTATGATTCTTAAGACAACAGATCGTAGAGTCGAGTCAGGTCTGACATGAGGACTGACAATGGGACGTTGTAAGTAGAAGATCCCAATGTGTCCAAAAATATATCTTTAGCAGAAATCAAAGGTGTGTCCACTAGCTAGTTTACCGAAAGCGACCTAGGTGTCAAGGAAATATGTAAAGCTGCAACTTGACATGACAAATCCTAAGCCAGAAAGTACGCTAACACAACAGCTCCAGAAAGTCAACATCAAGGATAACAAAGTACCTGTGCATTAAATGTTCCAACAAACACTTTATGACGAAAAAATCCACAGCAGAATATAAAAGAGCACCAAGATTCAAAATAAGGAGTCGATAGTGGGTGGAATGGTGGATGAACATTGAAAACGTAGAGTGTAACATAAAAGGAAGATGTCGAGCTCAATGGAATAGCCTAGCAGCACATCAACTATGATCATGAGTAGCTGCTGACTACAAGAAGAGATCGAGCCTCAATGACAAAGTCCAGTAGTACCAAGAAGATGATCACAACAATGTTGCTAAGTACCAGAAGATGAAGAGCTTGCATGCCATCGTAGCAGCACCTCGAACACACATCAACAAATAGGATTTGGGGTCAGAAGATCCTGATCTTAGTGACCGAATTGAGGTCGTTGGATCCTGGTCTGTGTGACCGAATTAGGGTCAGAGAATCCTGGTCTTAGAGACCGAATTGCCGAGTCTAAGTGACTCGATGCCAAAACTATGTGACTCAAAGGAACCTTTGTGGTTCAGATGTAAAATGGTCTGCTGGGCCTATATCCTTAGTTTGATATATCCTACTCGTGGAGTAGAAGAGTGGACTAGGAGTTGTTAGTCTCCGAACCACTTAAAAACATCTTATATCTTTTACTTTACGTCATTTACATTATGCACATTATAACTGCTATATTTGCTATATGTTTGCGTACCCACAATATTTAATTTAGATCTGTGATTTAATTAATCTTGAAGGGGATTTTATAAAAGAATATTCTGTTACGCTTAATCAATGTGATTAACTGATTACTTGGTAATACATCTTAATTAATCGAAATGTTTTTTGAAGATCTATCCAACCCCTCCCCCCTTTTCTAGATCTCCAATGTGCCTCTAGGAAACAACAACCTATTAATGAAAATTTTAAAATTATGGAACCTCTATAAATATTGTACTCCCCCCATTTCAAATTTTAAGATCATTATTGATTTTTAAAAAGTCAAATTAATATATTTTAAAATTTAAAATTGATATTTTTAAATTTAAAAATCATTCAGTTATTTTATACTTTTTAGTTACCAAACAGTTTTTTAAGTTCAGATGCTATTTCACTCACATGATCTAATTAATTAAGATATAATAATCGCTCAGATTTTAAATACTCAGTTTTATTAAACACCACCTCTGTCGAAAATAGCCTTGTTCCGACGTAATTTTTTGTCGAAAATTCAAAATTATGTTGGTCTGAAATAATTCCGTCAGAATTAACTATTTTCGACATAATTATTTCCAAAGAAAATTCCGTCTAAAATTATCTAAGTTCGACGGAATATTCTGTCGAAATTATGCTGAAACGTGTCAATTTCATATTTAATTGGTGTAGCTTATTCTCAACAGAATATTTCGTTAGAAATACACTATTTTCAACAGAATGTATTGTTGTTGAAATTAAGTTGCCACGTGTCAGTTCATGAATAAATTGGTTCAGCTTAATTATGACGAAATTCCGTCAGAAGTAGCTTATTTCGTCGAAAATAATGCATTTTTTTAAATATTTTTTGTTTTTGCAATTACCAAATTTTTAAAACACAATTTGGACTTGTACATGTTTTCAGCCAATATTTCCCAATAACAACACATTCATATATATCCCAACAATCAACACACATCAAAACGACAACTCCTTCAAATAACACATAAATACATATCTAACAACAACATACACGCCATCCTCAACGATAACAAAAATTATGATAAATAACATTAGTACACATAAGTTAAACAAAAATTTGTAACAAACAATGATTTACAACGTAAATTAAGCTCAACTAAAATGTACAACTACATAAGACTACGATTTACAATATAAACAAAGTAAAACTACAATTATCTACAAACGATAGCTAGAACTACAATAATCATTACTCCCTCCATCTCATTATATCTGACGTTTAAGGATTCTTTGCAACAATTAAGAAATATTAAATATTACTCTTTTGTCCTTAATAAATGAATTAACTAGACAAGAATTAATTACTCCACCACGTTAAAATCTTCATCAGTTCTGTTTTTTTGCCGTAATTGTTGATAGAAACAAGGAAGAAGATGGAACGCCAGTGGCTTGACAAAATTCATTCCCAACCACATGAACTACATAGCAAGGAGGCATTAGGAGACAGTTTGAAAAACAATCAAATTCATCCCCAACCACATGAACTACACAGCAACTAAGAAACTTGTAACCAAATTCCAAACGACAAAGCCATTTTTCTAGCAACCAAATCCTCTCAAATTGAAGGTTGCCATTCTCTCAAATTGAAGGTTGCCATTTTTCTTTCATGTGTTTCTGTAGAAGCCAACAGACAGATTTCTAAACAAAAGGCAGATGGCTAATGGCGAGGAACCGGAGGTTTTTCAACTGAGACAGAGATGACGGCAGAGTACCCATTATCCGGCCAGGAACGACGGAGAACTCGGCGAGAGAGGTAAGCTTTCCAATAGCAGGATCTAACCGGCCGGTGAGACCAGGCGTACCAGCTCGGGGATCACCGAGATTTAAAGAGATCACCTTGTCGCTGTCGCAATAAACGCCGGCGAAGTTACAGGGGTTGGCCGTGAAATCCCATGAGGCAAAATAATTAGAGCGGCCATATCATCCAAAGATTTCCGAATAGTTTGAAGAGAGAGAAAATAATTGGGTCCAACATTGGAAACACTACTACGCTTTGGTGAAGAAAAATTAACAGAGCACATAGAAAAAATCCCATCTTTTTCAGTCCTATTTACAATGGTGAAGCTATATAGAGAGAGGAAAATGGTGAAGCTTTTCCGTGAGGGGGCAATTGGGGGAGGTGGAAAACTGCGAAAGCTTTAATGGAGACCAGAATGCAAGAAAAAAAAAAAGAAGATTCAGAGGAGAGAGAAAGTGAAATCTTGGGGGGAAAGCAATGGCCTCTTGATCTTCTTGATTCTTCTTCTACAATTTTTCTTTCTCAAATGGAAGAAATGGTGTTGAATTTGGCTTATGACAGAAGGATCAATGAGTACAATCTTACTTTCTTCTACTATGCTGTGTTGTTAAGAAGAAATGGTAGTATTGGAATAAAAATGAACAATTTAGTTTTTGACTTGTAAAACGTCTATTATTTTGGAAAAATAAAAACCCTTTAAACGTTAGATATAATGGAATGGAGAGAGTACCTATTTTTATTTTATTAATCGCTCACCAATGTTTTTTATATCCTCAATACTAAAAAAAATTTAACCAACATAATAAGATTAATACCATCATCTTGATTGACCATATATACCATTATATATTCACTAGTTGATAACCCGTGCAATGCACGGGCTACTTCCAAAAACTGGAAAATCTTTTCGTTCTTTAAACAAAAAAATATGTATTATGAGATAGACCATGTGAATTAATGACACAATTTTAAAATTGTTCCCAAAGTAATTTTAATAGCTAATTTTAGCATAGTGTTATGGTCTGATGCAAAGGGAAGAAAGGTTCCAAGTTCTAACCATATATAACAGCTCAGTCATAGAACTTTTGACAACACTATGTATAAGCATTAACACAAAGTCTGTTCAAAACTTGAACATGAAGGATATTGAATAGTAATGCTATTCCACACAACCTGCTAGCCATACATCTAATAAGATCATCAGTGATATATTAAGCAATAAGTAGGCAAAATAGTAAAAGTTTGCATTCACATATTTGCCCATTTGGAGGAAATATGGCGTCAATTCCATCGAGTTTTAAAAGTACGAATGCTTTCATCAATTAAATCTCTAAAGCCTTATATCCGACTCTAAATAAAAATCTGGCTCAAGTTGTGCTTCAGCAAGTTCCTCCTGCCAATTGCACAACAAAGACATGGCAATGATTCTCGAACTATCTTGGCAACAAAATGCACCCCATGGACAATGGCCATCAAATATCCCACAAAATGTCATGTCATCCTGGCATCCAAATTCCTATCACCCAAAAACAAAAAAACAAAGAAACATCTGTCAGCTTAAACTCAAATCAAAATAATTGCAGAGGAAATCATTCTCTTGTTTAGGAGAAGAAACAAACTGTAATAGAGAAAACAATAGTGCTCTTTTTGTTTTTCTCATCAGGATGGACAACTTGCATCAAAATTAAAGTACTAAATCTAGTCTTTTTTTTCCTTGGGTTGTCTATAATTATATATATAGCGTTTTTAGTCTCTTTTCCTTTTTCTCTCTTTTCTTATTTTATTTCCTTCACTTCTTACTCTTATTTTGTGATTCCTCGTTATATTGGGATTCCTGCGAAGGATGTCACTTTTTCCTTTCTTCTTTTCTATCCTCTCAACAAATCAGTGAACCAAAAGGAATGAAAACTTCCTAAGCAAATAGATACAATTTCTACGTGGTAAAATGGAGGTCTATAAGATCATAAAATTGATGTTTTAAATGACTAATGAACATATATACCTCCCAAACAATGCAACGATCTTAGTTTACTCCTTTTGTGCCTCTTTTAGAGTAAACTGCCGCAAAATTGTTTGATCCATCTACATTAACTGTGCCTGAAGACCTCGATAAGAGATCATTTTTCTTTGCTTCCTTTGCCATAGCTTCTGCAGCCTCTCTACCATTATAATTCTCAGAATTTCTCCCTTTCTTAGTTAATAACAACTTTGCCAGTCCATTACACGGACGAAAATTTCAACAAATTAAAGAAAACCCACATGGTAGACACATTTAAAGATCCCACATCAATAGACCATTTATAGACACATTTAAAGCTAAATTTCAACAAATTAAAGCAAACCCAGATGACAAAATAAATTAAATTAGCAACAGTACCTCCCTCTAGATCAACCGACTGATTCATTACTGATCAAGAGACGAAGACTCGTGCCCCAACAGCATATCCTGCATACATTAACCAAAAAAATTTAACCAAATATACCAGCTGCTGATAGACCCACCAAAGACCACAACAGGGGATGCCTCAGAGGAAAGATTTTGTTTCAAACTCCTTATTAGAACAGCAAAATCAGCCAATGCTTGCTGTGAAGTCAAATACCCCAAGGTTTTAGCTGATTTGTAGGAGTTTTTTACCTAATGGCATTGATTTCCCATAAAACCTGTGCTGCAAATTCATATACAAATAGAACCCATATGATTAAATACCGAATTTTTTTATGGGACATACCAAAGTTTGAAGAAGATGAAGGATCTGTGCTGGGGATATGTACAGACTTCAATGAATACTAAAAGCGCTTGAAATTTGGGAGCAATGTCAAGCATGAAGCCAGTATTGTTTGCAAACCATTCAATATTGACTTCATTGCATAAAACAAACAAAAAATTAAAAATAAATTGGTATTTAACATACCAATTTATACCTATCACCACATCAATTCCCAAAAGTATATCCCAAAGACTAATTTTCAAACCATTTCACGATTCTTTTTCACTTTCTACCAGTTTTCCAACCCATCAAAATTAAAAAATAAAATAAAATTTTACAAAATAAATAAACTGATTGTGCATACAATTCACAGAATTAAGTTGAGCAAATGTTATCAGTTCGCAAAATCGAAGAGCTTATCGTTTATCTGTAATGCATTTTTTTTCACACATGAAAAACATAAATAAAAAACATAAAATTTAAATTTTCAGCTCAATTGGGAATGAAATATAATAAAAACCAAAAGTTTATAAAAATCAAAGTAATCGATACACCTTAAAGAGGAGGGCCAATCAAATTCAATAGTTTATACCAGTTGAATCAGGTAAAGCAGAGGAGGGCCAATGAAACCCGGGTTCGAGGGCAGGATCCACAGCGTCAACATCAATTTTTGAACCTTAAGCTCGAACCTCTGCTTGTTATTCACTTCCAACGGAACGTGAAGCTGCCTCCCCCACATGGACACAAGTTTTGATCGGTTCAATCCTTCACCATTCTTGGAGACTGAGGGTTTTCAGAGGTGTGAAAATAGGGTTTTTATAAGAAGAGATGAAGGGAAGACGGAGAATTAGGCACCACTGATTGTGGATTTTGAAGTTTCTTAAACCCTTCGAGGAGTCGATTGAATTTATTAAGCAAGAAGGAAACCGAAGAGGAAGCGACGAAGCCGAGAAGGGTTGAGGGAAAAAGAATCGATCGAGAAGAAGAGAAGGAGTCGGTCGACTGAAGGATGAACTAAACAGTTCGGTCTCGATAGAGAGATTCAAATTCGTTAATAATATGATATAATTTGAGTATTAATTTTAAAAAAATTTGAGTAAGGTTATTCTCGATTTGTTTAAAATTTAAATTATTTAAATTCTCGATTGTAATTCGATACATACTCGATTGATATAGATTCGATTAGATACTCGATACATTATCTTATAATATATATAAAATTAAATCAAATTAGGATAATTAATTATTATTATTTTGTTTTGTTTTTAATTTTAATTTTAATTGTGATTTTATATTTGTAAAGTGTAATAGTAAATATATTTTATAATTTCTAAGTAAAATACAAAATTCAATTCATAATTATATTTATTATAAAGCTAGTTATTATTTGAATACTCAAATTTGAACTTAAATTTGAAGCTCGCGAGTAGTTTGAATATAATTCGATCCAACTCGAGTAATAAATATTCGACTCGAGTCGAATCTGAGTAAAAATTTTCAAATACAATTCGAATTCGAGTATGAATTTAACTTTTCGAGTCGAATTCGAGCAGCTCTCTATTCGCTTCAGTTCGACTCATTTACACCTTTAGTTTTGTTCTTTGATTGAGTTTTAATGGCTCAATCATATTATGTTGCCATTTTTAGTTCAAATTCAACTTGTTCGTCTTCATCCATGGTTTAAATTTATTTTTTCCATCCTTATTACTTAAATAACTTTAATCATCCACGAATGTTATTGGTAAACCAAACCCTAACTGATTTTAACTATAATCAATGTCGCCGATCTATGGTGATAGTCTTGTTTGCTAAAATAAAAATAGGAATGGTTGATGGTACCTTGGCTACTCCTCCTGCTATATATATATATATATATATATATATATATATATATATATATATATATATATATATATATATATATATATATATATCTTTTCATTGGACTAGGTGTAACAACATGGTAATATCTTGGTTACTGAAATCTGTCTCGTCTGAAATTAGGGATAGTATTGTTTACTTACTTATTGCAAAAGATTATTTGGGATGATCTAGTTTTTCGTTACACACAGAGTAATGTTTCTAAATTATTTTTTCTGTGCAAGGATTTGGCTTCATTAACTCAAAATACACTGTCAATTTCAGCCTATTTTACTAAGTTTCATAGTTTGATTGATGAATTGGAATCATACACTAATGTCCCAAAATGCTCGTATTGTGTTTGCACTTGTGGTGCTAATAAGAAACTTGAAGAGTATGACAATACTCTAAAGTTAAGCCAATTTCTGATAGGACTTAATGATCAATACACCATTATAAGAGGTCAGTTGTTAATGATGCATCCATTACCAACCTTGAATCATGCATATTCACTTTTACTTCAGGAAGAAACTCAGAGAGATTGTACTAATCCATCTCTTACAAATTATGAAAGATCTGCTATGATGGTTAAGTAACAGTTTTCTCAATTTGCAAAAGGACCTAAATCTTTTAAGAAAACCTAAAAGACGGGACACAAGAGTGGAGTGTGATTACTGTAACCAATATGGGCATACTAGGGAAAAATGTTTTTTCTAACATTATTATCCACCATGGCATAGGCTATATGGTACTCAACCTAAGCCTCTTGTGAAAGGTGCTTCATCACAAACTAAAATAACTACTTATGTTAGTGTAATTGACTAAGTTTCATCTCAACTTTCCCCTAATGGTTCTACTACTGGTATTACTGGTATTGAAACCTTATCCTTCACACCTGCTTAATGTCAACAATTATTGTAGTTACCTTAGAATAATTTCAAACTGACACTTTAAGTTTCAGCTCGGTCTCAATCTCATCATATTAACTCAGTTACTTCACATCTAGCTGGTAAGTCCATTTCCACTGTTTGTTTCAATCATGTCACTTGTCTTAATAGGTTTACAAACCATTCCCAATGGATCCTTGACTCAGGAGAAACAGATCATATCACTCCATTTGTTCATTTACTAACTTCTGCTAAACCTATTATAAGATCTCAAATACATCTGTCAAATGGTCACACATATTTTATTACACATATATAAACTGTTATACTACATCCAAATATCATTCTTAATAATGTTTTGTTTGTTCCTGAATTTTCCTATAATCTCGTCCATTGGCGAAGTAATACATGATACTCATTGTCATATCTTGTTTTCTTATCATCTAATTAACAAAAACACAACTGATTTTGAATTTCCCGCTCACCCTAATAAACGATCAGAACCGTCCAAAGTTTGGGATAAATCTCACCGTCCATTATATCCTCTTTAATTTCAAAGGAAAAAAATTGCTCTCTCTCTCACTCTCACTCTCAGATCCTCCTCCGTTCTTCCTCCTCCCGAGCTCGCCCTCTACCTCCTCCATTCTCTAGCGTCGGCAATCTCTCCTCTCCCTTCCCCTTCGTATGTAGTGCCGGGGGCCGGGTAGTACGGCTAGTCAATGTATATTATGGGACTTTACTCAAAAGAAGAAGATTGGGATTGGTAGATTGGATGGAGGCCTTTACAAACTTAATACCTTAGATATTGTTTTCTTACCCAAATCTACAACCTCATTTTGTTTACGGTTATCATATCACATGAGGTTATTTTTATAATATCACCAAAATAGTGTTAAGTTTATAAGCAATATATATGTATTCAGCAGATGAATGAAAAAGATTTTTAAAAATAAAAATACAATATGTTTTTTCCTGGGTAGTTCCATCTTCTATCAGCTACCACTGATAATATCTTTAAAATTAGAATTGTTGGACTTAGTAACTTATATACCCCGCCGGAGCGGGGAGATGGAGGGGAAAACACCCGTCGGGGAGAGAGAAGGCTCTGGCCGGACAGAGAAGAGCTCCGCTGGGGCGGGTCAGAAAGAAGGAGGACCCTCGTTAGGGCGGGGGGCGAAAACGAGCGGCAAGTCTTTTGTGGCTTGGACTTAGGCGGTTCTTATTTAGATTGTAAGAGGGTATTATGGGAATTAATTAGGCCATAATATAAATAGAGTTGGAATAGGATTGTTGGGGTATAAATAATACTTATTGTATAACTCTATGTAACGAATTCACTCTGAATAAGAAAAGGAACTCTTCTCCCGTGTATGTACCCAAATTGGGGAACCACGTAAATCTGTTGTGTTGTGTTGTGTTATTTTCTCTATAATCGTGTGCGTGTGTGTGATCCAATAATTCTAACAAATTGGTATCAAAGCTAGGTTAGATCTGTTTGGATTGAACACGAAGAACGATGGCATCAAGTTCGTCCGTTTCAAAGTTCGACGTGATGAAGTTTGATGGAACAGGGAATTGCGGGTTATGGCAACAGAGGGTCAAAGATCTGTTGGTACAGAAGGGATTGGTGAAGCCGTTGAAAAAAAAGCCAGAGGCTATGACAGTGAAAATTGGGAGGAACTCGAAGCGAAGGCGGTGAGTACAATTCGTCTGTGTCTTGCAGACGAGGTTATATATCACGTGATCGGTGATGAATCGCCATCGGGGGTATGGAGTAAACTCAAATTCAGGTATATGTCTAAGTCTCTGACAAACAAGCTATTTCTGAAGCAAAAGTTATTTGGGTTGAAGATGAGTGAAGGTTCAGAACTCATTAAACATATTCATATGTTCAATCAAATTATCAATGATTTAATTAGAATTGAGGTGAAGTTTGAAGAGAAAGACCAAGCGTTGATGTTACTGTGTTCCTTGTCGGGTTCCATGGAGAATCTTGTTACAACTCTGTTATGGGGGAAAGAGACTCTAAAATTGGAGGAAGTCACATCCGCTCTTCTGATGTTTAATCAGCGAAGACTTCAAACCGAGGGTGTTTCGGGTGAAGGGCTAATGGTAAAAGGGGGAGAGCAACGTAGCAGAAAATCGAAAAGGGGAAAATCAGGAACGCATGGGAAATCTAAATCTAGAGGAAAGACTCCTAGGCATAGGGAGTATAGATGCTATAAATGTCGCGAGACAGGTCACTTCAAGAAAGACTGTCCAATGAATAAGGATGATGGAACGAAGACTGGAAAGAAGGCAGAACCGACAAAATCGGCAAACGTTGTGGAAGAGTCATCGAAAGATGGGGATATGTTGTCAGTTTCAACAAACACAAACGTGGCAGATTCTTGGATTCTGAATTCAGCATGTTCGTTTCACATGTCACCTAACAGGGAGTGGTTTGACACATACAAATCTGTGGACTGTGGTACCGTTTTGATGGGTAACGATGCTTCATGCAATATCATTAGAATTGGCACAGTGAAGATCAAGATGTTTGATGGTGTTGTGAGAACTCTGTCTGACGTGAGGCACGTACCAGGATTGAGGAAGAATCTAGTTTCATTGGGAACCCTAGACTCTAATGGATGTAAGTGTAAAACAGGTGGTGGAGCCATGAGAGTGACAAAGGGTGCACTAGTGATCATGAAGGGTTCGAAGGTTAATGGAAATATCTATCGTTTGATAGGGAGCACAGTTGTAGGTGGAGCTGCAGCCACTACTGCCGATGATACTTCGTTATGGCATATGCGGTTGGGGCATATGGGGGAACGTGGGATGCTAGAATTACATAGAAGAAATCTGCTGAAAGGGGTGAAATCGTGCAAGCTTGATTTCTGAAAGTTTTGTGTTCTGGGAAAACAGTGTAAGGTGTCATTTAAGCATGCGGCGAACAAAACTAAAAGAATACTTGATTATGTTCATACTGATGTTTGGGACCAGTGAGGGTAGCTTCAAAAGCAGGATCACTATATTTCTTGACATTTATCGATGATTATTCGAGAAAGGTTTGGGTGTACTTCATGCGACACAAGTCTGAAGTTTTTGAGAAATTAAAGGTGTGGAAAGCTGAAGTGGAAAACCAAACAGGAAAGAAATTAAAGTGTCTCAGATCAGACAATGGAACAGAGTACTAGTATGAGCCGTTTGTGAAGTTTTGTGAAGAGCATGGGATACAGAGGCACTGGACTGTAAGAAAGACACCACAGCAGAATGGGGTGGCAGAAAGGATGAACAGAACTATAGCAGAGAGGGCACGGTGCATCAGGTTGAATGCAGGGCTCTCAAAGGATTTCTGGGCAGAGACAGTGAGTATGGCAGTTTACATTATAAACAGGTCGTCGAGTACTGCTCTGGATAATATGGTAGCACAAGAGGTGTGGACAGACAAAGAGGTAGACTATACTGGTATGAAGATTTTTGATTGTCCAGCCTATGTTCATGTTCCCGATGATGAGAGGTCTAAGCTTGATCCGAAGTCTAAACATTGTATCTTTCTTGGGTATAATAAAGGTGTGAAAGGGTACAAGCTTTGGGATCCAAAAGCAAAGAAGGTGGTGATCAGTATAGACGTTGTTTTTGACGAAGCTTCTATGGTTAAGGCATATCAAGAAGTTCAAAAAAACGCAGTTGGGAAAGACACCAGCAGACAGCAGCAGGACATACAGGTTGAGCTGGAAAGTTTTGACACTAGCAATCCACCGCTAGAAGAACAGGTTGACCAGCAACAGCAGGAGAGCATAGCCGCAAGGAGACCCAGACGCACTATCAGACCACCAAAGAGGTACAGATTTGATGATATGGTTGCATATGCACTTTCTACTACTAGTGGGGATCCGTCTACTTTTCAGGAGGCTATTTCTAGTCCTGCAAGGGACAGATGGATGGAAGCCATGGTGGAAGAGATGGAATCTTTGAATAAGAACAAGACTTGGGAATTGAAATAATTACCTGAGGGGATGAAACTAGTGGGGTGCAAGTGGGTATACAAGAAAAAGGAAGCTGTATCAGAAAAGGAAAAGGAAAGGTTCAAGGCTCGATTAGTAGCAAAGGGGTACTCACAGAGGAAGGGGATTGACTACGATGAAATATTTTCTCCGGTAGTGAGGCATACTTCAATCAGGATTATATTGGCATTGGTGGCTAGCTATGAGCTGGAGTTAGAGAAGCTCGATGTGAAGACAACTTTTCTCCATGGTGATTTGGAGGAAGTTATATACATGGAGCAGCCTGAGAGGTTCAAGCAGCCGAAGACTGAGCACATGTTTTGCAGGTTGAAAAAGTCATTATATGGGCTGAAACAGTCTCCAAGACAATGGTATAAGAAATTTGATTCTTTTATGATCCGGATTGGGTTCACAAGATGTGAGTATGATTGCTGCGTTTATGTTAAGAATCTTGAGGATGATTCCTATATTTTTCTGTTACTATATGTGGATGACATGCTAATTGCTGCGAAAAATATGGGTGAAGTCAACAGGTTGAAGGCCTTGTTGGGTAAAGAGTTTGACATGAAGGATTTGGGTGCTGCGAAGAAAATACTTGGAATGGAGATTCACAGGGATAGGTCATCGGGGAAACTGTGGTTGTCCCAAAAGACTTATGTGAGGAAAGTGTTGGAGAGGTTTAGTATGGCTAATGCTAAATAGGTCAGCACTTCATTGGCGAGTCACTTCAGGTTGTCTACAGCACCGTGTCCAAAAAAGTCTAAAGAGATTCAGGATATGTCAAAGGTGCCTTATGCGAGTGCAGTTGGTTGTTTGATGCATGCGATGGTATGTACAAGACCGGATTTGGCACATGCAGTCAGCACAGTGAGTAAGTGGGAAATCCAGGAAGAGAACACTGGAAAGCGGTAAAGTGGATATTCAGATATCTGAAGGGTACTGCGGATCATGGAATTAGGTTTTCAAGGCAAGATCAGATATCAGTGGTGGGGAATGTAGATACGGATTACGCTGGAAGGTTGGATGACTTGAGGTCTACAACAGGGTATATGTTCACTTTAGCAGGTGGACCGATTTGTTGGAGATCCATGGTACAATCTCTAGTAGCTCTATCGACTACTGAATCTGAGTATATGGCTTTGGCTAAGGCTGGGAAAGAAGCGTTGTGGCTAAAGGATTTTGTGACAGAGCTGGACATAGATCAAGGTGGAGTACAGTTGTATTGTGATAGTCAGAGCGTCATTTACTTGGCAAAGAATCAGGTATATCACGCGAGGACCAAGCATATTAATGTAAGGTATCACAAGGTGAGAGAATTAATTATTATGGGTGATGTGATATTGGAAAAGGTGCACACTTCTAAAAATACAGCTGATATGTTGACAAAGACTGTGACCGCGGACAAGTTTAAGCATTGCTTGGATTTGGTTAATTTCTCCGAATGTTAGTAGGAGGAAACACCGCCCCGAATTTGAGTGGAACAAGTGGTTAAACTTCTGAATGGGCGAGGTTATTCGTCAAGGTGGAGTTTGTTGGACTTAGTGACTTATATACCCCGTCGGGGCGGGGAGATGGAGGGGGAAACACCCGCCGGGGTGAGAGAAGGCTCTGGCTGGACAGAGAAGAGCCCCGCTGGGGCGGGTCAGAAAGAAGGAGGACCCCCGCTGGGGCGGGGGGGCGGAAACGAGCGGCAAGTCTTTTGCGGCTTGGACTTAGGCGGTTCTTGTTTAGATTGTAAGAGGGTATTATGGGAATTAATTAGGCCATAATATGAATAGAGTTGGAATAAGATTGTTGGGGTATAAATAATACCTATTGTATAACTCTATGTAATGAATTCACTCTGACTAAGAAAAAAAACGCTTCTCCCGTGGACGTAACCAAATTGAGGAACCACGTAAATCTGTTGTGTTATGTTATTTTCTCTATAATCGTGTGCGTGTGTTTGATCCAATAATTCTAACAACAATTTTGTTCAGTTTCCTCCCCATCTCATTAATTCTATAAACAAATTTCTGCGACTGCAACTACGATTACTATATTACAATAGTCTAATAGTAAACATTACACGATTATTGAAGTACAATAATAATTTTAATTAATATAAATATAACAAAATTGTTGCCTTTAGATGAAAAAGTATTAGCATCAGGGGCGGATCCATTTAGGGAGCATAGCCAGCTGTCCCTGCTGATTTTTTTTTATTATAGGTATAGGGGTAGGAGCAAATATGTAAATGAATAAATTTAAGTAGAAAGATTAATGGAAGAGTTAAACTTCGAGGTGGCAAAAAAAATTCATTCACATTTTAAATACCAGTACATACAAACATAGATTCATTCTACTTCTATCTTCTAAATTGTATCTAAATATTTTTTATTTAAAATTTATTTTTTATTTTAGCTTATGAATATTTATTGTAATTTGTAAACATTATTATGATAGTTAATATTATAATTAGCTCAAGTTTTCTTTATTTAACAAAAAAAAATTAGTTAAAATCCGTCCCTGCTGGAAAACATTTCTGAATCCGCCCTTGATTAGCATATTCAACATGAAGAATACATAAAATTTCTTAAATCATATAAAAAAAGTTATTTAAACTCTAGCTAATATCATGGAAATTTACATTAAACATGTATTTGTAGTCAAACATGAATTTGAAATGATACAGTTCTAGGATGTCAAGAAGAATGAAAAATTTTAAACTAAGTTTAACTGAAGAATTAATTTGTCAATAACTTTTATTTCATTCTTATATTTAGATAGTATGTTTAAATTAAACATAAAATAAAATCTTCAAAAAATAAATTTAAAGATTATTTAATATCAGGATTAAAAAGTGCATGACGTATTTTTTAAGTACTGAAGCATGGTGTCTTTAATAATTTTATCGTGCCACTTTAATCAAGCTGTAAAATAACAAGCTAGAGTTTTTTTATTCCCAATGTATAATAGAAAATTTTAATTTGTAATTTTATTTCTCAAAAAGATTCTCTTTTTTATATTATAAAATGATATACTATCCTCAATTTTGTTATCATAATTTTAATATATATGTATATGTAACAATTTACTATATTTAGTGATAAATATGAAATAAAAACATATCATTACTATTTGAATTATGAATGGGACTATATTTATGTAAGACAGAAAGTAATTTTATTATTTTATGAATTATAAGGGTGTCTCCCTAATTAAAAAATTGTTGCATTTGCATGCACTCCGACCACCCTCACCTATTTGCATCCCTAATAGCTAATGAATGATACTACCAATGATATCTTTAAAACGAAAATCTCTATTTAGTTTCCTCCCACATCTCATTAATTTTATAACAAATTTTCGTGTGCAATAATTTTAATTATGAGATATACGTAATTATTGGAGAACAACAATTTTAATATAAATACAATCAAATTCTTGTAGTTGTAGTCTTATAGAGATGTGAAAAAAGCATTAATATGCTCAACATGAACTATTCATGAAATTATAACTTTAATCATATAAAACGTATCGAACCTCTATTCACGTGAATGTAATTACTAAATTATTATATCATATTCATTTACTTTTTCAGGTTTCTATAACCATTACATTCTTATATTTTCATAATATTATTTATTACAGAAATAATATTACACTATTACGGGATAATCTATTTATTCAGCTTAGCCTTCCCTTTATCTTTTTCGGATCCTTCAAGTTGTTCGGCCTTAGCTGAAATTATATAATTCAAGCAAAGAATGAGTATCAAATTGTCCGGCAAGTCTAACAATTTCAATAACAACAAAATCAAGAATCATATGATTAATCTTCAATAACTGAACAAATAGTAATTATGAAGTACTTTGAATAACAAAATAATACTTTTCTTTTCTTGAAAACATTTCGAGATGACATAAAAGTCATTTATTCTAAATTGGTCAAAGGACCAAGAACTTTCTTTTCTTTATTTGAAAAGGATAACCCGAAACTAAGATCGTAAGTCCGATATTCCTTACGAGCACGTCTAGGTGATCAGCCTATAGTACTCTATGTTGTACAATAATCATCCAATTAAACGTATTTACGTTTAAGTTTTGACACCTTGCGTGTCAGTCGAAAATTTGACTAAAAACATTCATTTATTCTTTCTCAGACTAACCTTTGAATCCATGCCAAAGCTAAGGGTGTAAACGAGTCGAATCGAAGCGAACAGAGAGCTGCTCGAATTCGACTCGAAATGATAAATTCGTACTCGAATTGGACTCGAATTCGAATTTTATTTGAAAAATTCTACTCAGATTCGACTCGACTCGAATATTTACTACTCGAATTCGATCCGACTCGGCTCGAATTATAGTCAAACTACTCACGAGCTTCAAATTCAAGCTCGAATTCGAGTTTACTTAACTAGTTTTATAATAAATATAATTATAAATTGAATTTGTTATTTTACTTAGAAATGAGAAAATATATTTACTATTACACTTTACAAATATAAAATCACAATTAAAATTAAAAACAAAATAAAATAATAATAATTAATTGTTCTAATTTGATTTAAATTTGTATATATTATAAGAGAATGTATCGAGCATCTAATCGAATCTGTATCAATCGAGTATGTATCGAATCACAATCAAGAATTCGAGTAGTTTGAATCATAAACGAGTCGAGTATAACCTTGCTCAAATTATACTCATATTTTTATTAGAACTATTTTTAATGCTCAGATTTGGATCATATTATTAACGAATCCGTGTCTCGCTCGTATTTTTTCGAGTCGAGCCCGAATCGAGCTCGAACTGTTTGGCTCGTTTACAGCCTTAACTAAAGCAATTGATTTTGGATAGCATCAATAATATTTTGAAAGACTTATAAATAAATTAACAAAATATTTTAGCATTCTTCTAGCCGAAACAAATAGCATCGACACTTTCTTAAACAGTTCATGTTATAGCATGTCTTGAACACTTGTACAAATACTAAAAAATTTGTATAAGTCTAGAATATACATATTCATGCAAGAATAGTGTATACTTAACCTTAACACATCATGAAACTTCATATGAACATAATCAAATGAAGTAAACAACTTGCCTAACATAGAATATAGACAAGAGTTAGAAAACTTGTCTTATGCGTCTTCCAATCCTTATTTTAATTTGGTCTTTATATGTTGATAAGTACATAAAACTTATTGAATTTGATTCCTTTACGTTTAGTTTATTGCATGATTTGTTGTGTACATATGCTTAATAAAGTGTTTATTGATTTTAGGTTGAAATGGAGCTTAAGTAATGAAACGAGACGAATTGGAGCTGATTGGATGGAAAAGGAAAAGATTTCAGAAAAGCATGAATGCGCCCCGGCGGATCCAAATGATCTGCAGGAAGCTACCCCGATGAATACCTCTCTATTTCTCAAGAAAAAGGCTACTCGCCCCGACGAATTCAGGTAGTAAAATGAATCCGCCCCAGCGGATTCATCGGGAAATCTGGGCAATCCTGAATTTTTAGAATTTTCTAAGGCAGATTTTGGTAAACTTCTACATGGAATGGGATTGATAATTCTACTACACTTAGAATTTCTTTATATTGAGATTTGCTTTCCAAATTGGATTCTATTTTTTTATGGAAACTAGGAATGATTTGTGATTTCTTTTAGGATTTGGATTTCTAGTTCTCATAGGATTTAGGGCATTGTTTAGCACTATAAATAGAAGTAATAGTCAGAGTTTTATTCATTCATTCTATCATCTCTCATCTACATCATTGGAGTGCAGACTTGGAAGCATGTCAGGCTAGTTTTCTTTATTCAATCCTAATGGATGTTGAATCTTATTTATAATTAATGGTTAATTGAGTATTCATTATTTATTCCTTCTCATATGAAATTCATTCTTGATAATCTGATTTAATTTTTGAATGTTATTTGGCTTAACTGATTTGATTTCTGCAAGATTGAATTGGTTAACGAATATCATATACTAGATTAAGGAATAGTATTACGTGTAATTGATATTATTTCTAATCACAAGTAGTAATTAGTAATACCTGATTGTGGACAAGCTTTTGAGTATTGCTATGATTAACAGAAGACAAGTTAAACAATCCAAGTTTATGTGTTTACTACTTGAAATAGTCTAATTCCCTAGTTCTTAATGCTGTTATTATATTAAATCTAGAGAGTTTGTTCTAGGTTGTATAATGGTTAGAATCTTGTGAATAGCTTGTTTCATTGAGTGATAATCTAAGGGGAGTTTCGGGTAGCAGAGCTTGTTGTTACCTAGGGCTATTAATTTCATTGAAGGGTAAATAATGTTACACTTGATTAATCCATTGTTGTAAAAAGGTGATACTAAACTGAAGAACTAAAACTTTTTCTTATTAGTTTATTCTTTTTGATTTAGTTTAATCAATTCAAAAACCCCTTTTTCATGAAAACAAGTGGATAAATACAAAACAAATCACTCTCTGTGCGATCGATCCTTGCAAACTATTGTGCTAATTGTTTGAATTTGTAAAGTAAAAGTGAGGTTAATTTATGAGTATAAACGATAGCGCCCATATGTTCTACATGATATAATCATAATAGCACACCAATTACTTACAAAACAATCTTCAAATATTGTTTTACACTAACTTCTCCTTCTATCATACTTTATCCTAATCATTAAACTTAATATGTTCGTTAAGTTTATTACCGTTCGTTACGACTTTCTGACGTTTATACGTCATTCTCTAATATCATCTCATTAACGTCTAAGTCATACACTAATATGTATGCTAAGAATGTCCATCCGACTCGCATACTAAACATTTACATTATTTAAGTATTTTACGTTTACAATAAGTCATCCTTTTAATTACCATTCAACCACTTACTAAGGTTTTAATCACTCATTAAAGTGTTACATTAAATGAACATTTATGATTATAATTATTCCATAACTCTTCCCAAGCTTTGAGTTCATAAGAACTCTTCGATGGATTTTGCCCTGACCCGGCGCTACAGCGCCCACTTCAGTGCAAATACAGGCACTGCGGCACCTGGGAGCAGGAACTTAGCTACCGAAGCGGCGTTGCGGCGCCAGCATCAAAGCCTTCAATGGTGCTGCGGCGCCATGCCTTACACTTTGAATTTTTTTTCTATTTTTCAAATGTTGACTTTATCAATCCGTAACTTCATCATCTAACTCAGAATGAATCCGTTCTTGAGCCTATTTGTTGCTCTTACTACATACTACAATTTTCTCCGGACAGAATAATTTTCTGAATCCGTTAACAAGCTTTTCAATTGGCTCAAAATTCATTCGTTACTCAGTTTTACGTTCTTAATTCTTATAGTTCGTTTATTCGTAACTTACTCATTCGACACTCGAATGAGTTCATTCTCAAGCCTACGACTCATATTTTCTACGTTCTCTAACATTCTTATGAAACCCTAATTACCCAGGATCATTAACTAACATTATAAATTCGTCCAAAAATCATAATGAAGTATGATTTCAATGGTTAATGCCTTTTACAAAAAAATCGTCATAATTTCGTTATAGCATATTTTTACTCCGTTCCAATTAGAACATTTCCACAACTTATACATGTCTAATATCTTCTATTCAAATATTACAACTTACTTACAAGTGATGGTTTTAAACTTGTCCATCAACAACAAGCTTTACGCTTTTCATACGTTCTTCATTTAGTTCGTTTATTGCGATTACGATTTCACTTAATTAGCATGCAATTATTAGTGTTTAAGTCCACTAATTCTTCCTTATTTCTCCATAACATCACATGATTCCAACAAATCATTCAACAACCACCAACAAGGCTCTTCTTTATCAATCTACAAAGCATGAAAAAAAGATAAATTACACCCCCAAATCAACATGGTTAGTTGATGATCTTGATGAATAAACTAGCACTTCTGTGACACCCCCAAATCCGGGTACTTCGTTTTTACATGATTTGGTGTTCACTTTCTAACTATAACAAACATCTATCCAATATATCTCAAAATAAATTACAATCTCTATATAAATTCTCCTTTGAAACAAGGGTTACAACCTTAAAAAAACAATTCCAGGGTTACTCTAACCTTAACATAAACAATAAAGTGCAGAATAAAAACATGACATAAAAGTCTTATTACAATCATTTCAAAATAATTAAACAAGTCTTCACTTGTTCATCTTTTCCTTGCCTTTACTCGTAGACGGGGCATCAACGTTATCAACCTTAACTACAATTGTTATTTAATGCAAGAGTGAGCAAACAACAGCTCACTGGAGTTTAACAATAATAAATACATGAAAGGATATCTTTAAAAAGATCTGAATAACTTAGCTTACTTCAACAATAAAGAATTGAATAGTAATTCTCTATCAACATTAAAATTCGAATATAGAATTTATCTGAGGGTCATAAGACCTTTGAACTCTTGTCCTAGGTTATAAATATTTCTATTTAAACCTTTAACAGTCAATAAGACTATGGACCTTAACTCGTACTTAGGGGGATCAGCCCTTTGTACCATGTATTGTGCACAAACATCTTAATGCTATGCGTAGTAACCTCCCCTAATAAAAGGGTTATTCAACTCAGTAATTTGAATTCAAGTCTGCACCAAAGAAAGTTTGGTTTGGATAAGCTTACAAGGGTAATTTAGAATTCACGTTCATCAACTAAGGATTAGTTGAATCGACTTTTAATAATTTATAAATAAAAGAATTATGAATCAACGTATGCTTTAGAAGTAAACTTAAAGCATTTAAAATAATAAACTGGATCTTACTTGAACAATAAGTCAAGATCTCTTCGATTAAGTAAATAATTGTCTAGTATAGAAATGAAAAGGACATTCTCAACAATGAATATATGAACTCAAAGAAACTTGCGTAGAAATAGCGAGTTTAGGGTTTAGAAGACTTGCCTTAAGCGCAAGCTACTTAACTCAATCACGTTCTTAACACTTTCTACACATATATATTTAATCACAATAACCTAAATTAGTTAACACATAACTAACTCACATAATTGGTCAACCCTCATGGTTAACTCATTCTAATTAAATAACAATTAAACATCACATATGCATGCTCACATAACTAAATCAATTATGTGTTTAACTAAATTATAATTAAACAATTATAATTTAAACACTTAATCTAATTATAATTACTTAAATTATAATTATCTCTTAAATTATAAACAATTATAATTTATAATCAATTAAACTATATCATGCATTATAATTACACAAATTATAGTTAATCATGAAATCACCCAATTATAATCTATAATTAAACATGCATTTATTAAATTATAATTACATAAATTATAATTTAAATTATATTCAATTGATTAAAATAAATCAACTACTATTCATTATAATTTAACAAAATTATACTTTAAATTAAATATTTACTTTTAATTATAATTATTCAAATTATAATCACATATCACATTTAAATAATAATTCAAATCATACTTTAAGGTTTTTCAAACCTCTTTTCTTTCCTAAATATAAATTTGTCAAATTTATGTTAATAACATATTGTAGAAATTAGATACATGTTCACTATCATAGACTAATGAAACCAAGCTTGAACTATACATTGCACAACTAGCTAACCTTCACTGCATCTGATCAGGCAACGGCGCAGCTGCGCAGCCGTAGGCCTTGGCACCGGCGCAGCTGCGCAGATGACCATCCTGAGAAAATCCAGTGGCGCAGCTGTGCTGCTTCTGGCTGTGCTACCGGCGCAGCTGAGCTGGTACGCAGACAGAAGCAGGCAGTGCAGCCTCCCTGTTTCACCGATTAAACCCAACATGCCATCAAATAGCAATAACAAGCTACTAGAACAATGTATAGCACATACTTGATACAATCCACTCATATAACATACCTCCAAACACAAAAATCATTTAAACAACAATAATCAAAAGTTTTAGAAATCAAATTTGATATTTTCATAAAACTTATATATTTTATAAAATCATTCACTGTAAATCACTTTCTCAAGCAATTCAACTCTATATACATGCATTATATACGTAATTGAAGATAGCATCAAACAAATTTCTAATAAACATATTAACACATACTAATTTCATCAAATTTTTATTCTACAATCACCCAAAACATGAAACTCCATATGAACTCATATTCTTCATTTAAAACTTATTTTTACAGTACTTTGATTTTTGAAAATCCTCTTATGTCATACAATTACTACAATCAACACATGGATACAATACATATATTAAATTCATGATTTTACAATCTCATGAAATTCACAGAAAACTAAAATTTACAGAAACTCAAAACAAGGAAGAACAACTAATTACAATTCTTTAAAACTATAAGATAATAATTACCTTTTTGATGATTGGAGAAGAATACAAAGATTAACTCTAGCCTTCACAAGTTTCTTCTTCCTTCTCTTCTTTAACTTCTCTGCTCTTCTTTTCTCTCTTTGTTCTTAGCTTTACAGACTAACTTCTAATCTAACGTAGTATAGGAACAATATATAACTGATATATAACTAATACGTATAATTATTTATAATAACTAACAATTAATGTATATCAGTTACAAAAATCAAAAGCCACAAGGCTTTGTTTGGCAAAACAAGGTTATTTTCAAAAATAGATTATTAATGCTAAGGTATTGTTTGGTAAACAGTTTTTTGATAGTTAGGGCCTTGTTTGGTAGAAATAGGTTTAAAATAATTACAAGGGTCTTGTTTGGTTAAAATCATTTAAAAAAAATTTCTTTTATTTTAACAAATCATTTAACACATATTTTAATGTCATCTTCTAATTAATTAAATAATAATCCTCTAATTTAATCAATTAAAATCTAACATCAATTAACCACATAAAAATTTGTCACATAATTATAATTACTCGCTAATTATAATTCATGTAACACTTCATCACATAATTCATCTAATTCAATTATCTCAATTAAATTAGAACTATAATATAGAATTAATATACACATTCATTTAATTAATATATAACACTTAATTAAATCACTTCATAAATCACATAATTTATTTATTTAACTCAATAAATAATTCACATAAAATATTTATTTAACTCAATAAATATTAAAAATTATTATATAAAATCTCAATCGTTACAATCTTTCCTCTTTAAAAGGATTCTGTCCCCAGAATCACTCATAAAAAAAAAATTCTCGTCTATTACAACTTCCTTCTTGCTTAATCCAATTTGCTCTCACTTCTCTCTTAATTTATACAAGCATTTGCTCCTCTGTGTTGGATGAAATGGTGAAGGAAAAAGGAAGACAAAGGAGCTTGTATATATAGAATATGCAAGACTTAGGGCCTTTTGGTCATTTGAGCAACTTTGCTCGTGCTTACTAATTAGTCACTTAACTTAGGGTCTTGTATGGTCAACACTCTCAAGTTTACTTATCTTACTAACCATCCCCTCATTAACCATCTCCAATTAACCATGATTTGATGATCAACCAAGACTTTTGGGCCATTTTTCCATTAAATGCAAGCTTCCACTTGTAAGATCTTTTGCCCAAAGCTCCTTGGGAAGCTTCGGCCGGCTATCACCTCCTCTTGGGGCCCCATATGGGTTGCCCCAATTCATTTCAACCCACCCAATGACCCATGGTTGACCCATCTTGTTGGACCTTGGTTTGGGCTTACTAGAAATTTAGTTTGAATCATTCTTTGGGCTTGAATTAACTTCCATTTGGGCCTTGAATTAAATCATACTTGGGCCTCATAATAATTTCACTTGGGCTTCTCAAAGTCAAAACCCAATGACTTAATAGTAAACCTTGATTTTTGTTGACTTTGACATCTCGTCTTCTTACCATATAATTTTCGTATTATACTTCTTTAATATTCCGAAATTAATTATACAGTCGAAAAAATGCATTTTTTGTTTTCAAATTTTATTTGACATTCCGTCTTACCTCGTCATATTAACGTGAGCGCATTCTTCGCAAAATCAAAAAAACGCAAAAGCGTTTTCGGGTGAATAGTATTTTTATGTCTTTTTTTTTGAAAAAAAATTATTTTCTCCTACGATCTCAGATTCGTAAACCCTAACATTCAAACACATTCTAGGTCATAGAATCGACCTTTAAACACTTAACATAGAATAATATTCATATAATCTCATTTTATTCAATAAAATCAAATAAAACTTATTTACATTCTAAGTACGATTTCTCTATCGTTACATCTATTATAAGGGAAATTTATTTAAAACATATATTTTGCAGTCAATCATTAATTTGAAATGATACATTTGGTTTGTTTTTTTTTTTAAATTGAGAGTTTATTGAAAGAAAATAAAGGTATAAGATTTGGGGGCATACCTCGCGAAACCACTATAGCAGAAACATCAGAGACATGCCAAACCCTAAGAAAATGAAGTTTTTCTACAATTTACTAATTTTTTTAACAGGGAATAATTTATATTTGATAATGTTAATACAATCTTGAGCAGTAGTAGAGACAGTAGAGGGTCTCCATGGGATCTGCGATTTCGCTTGTTTCATATCTTGTAGACCATAGTAGTCAAGCAAAGTTTTATGATGCGTAAAGTTACGAGTGAATTGAACATGATGTATAAGTTGATCTTAGCTAAAAAGTATCCCAAACCAACCATGGTTAGCAAAACCAGCTCTCAATATATGCTTAAAAAACTCACATTCAAAAAAGAGGTGATCGAATGATTCATTGGCTTGATTGCATAGGCAGCAAATATCAAGAGGCCATATGACAAGTCTGTTATGGAAAGGCAACCAAATGATTCATCTGGTTTTAGACTTGCAAGAAAATTGAAAAACTTAAAATAAGTTTAATTGAAGGATTAATTTGCCAATAACTTTTAGTACTCCATCCGTTTCCAAAAAATAAGCAAAGTACATTTTATACATAAATTAAGAAAAATAAAAATAGAGAAAAAAGATTAAAAAGATTAAAAAAATTCTAAATTTATTTTAATGACTCTACAAAATTACATAAAGTAATGAGCCTTTTTATTTATTTTTTGTATACTCCGTTAGTATGAGCTCATTCTTTTGTGGAAAAAAAATTTATACTTTCAGTAATCTTTTCGAGGACAATGGAGAGAATATCATTCTTGTTGCATATGTTTAATTTTATTTATTTAAAAAAAACTTTTAAAACTAAATTCAAAAATCATTTAACATCAGGATTAAAAATCACATGGAAGTACTTCAAATGAAACATGTGTCTTTAATAATTTATGGTGCCACTTTAATCAAGTTGCAAAATAAAAAGCATCTTATCAAATTAAATTTGCAAATAGTAGAACAATTCTTACAAAAAAAAATTCATTTTTCATATTCTCATTTTTTTTTATATAAAAAAAGGTTTTCCTAATTAATTAGAATGGCAAATATCTCGTGGGCCCCAGTTTGAACCACATATAATACTTCTACACCTTTAATTAGGTGGATCAACCTTGCCTATAATCCATAAATAGCAAGCTTCTGAAGGATCTTACAGAAGAGGCTCACAACAAAGCGAAAACATAATTTTATGCTTAAAAAAACTCAAATATCAAGGAATCAATTCTGAGAAATCCTGCCTATTTCTCTAATTAGATTGCAAAAAATACCACATTTAAAAAAAAAATCTTAACGATCACAAGAACATTTAGAAATATAATTTGGTTCCGTACCGGGGTTTCGATCCGTAACTGCAAGTCCACAATGGATCTCCAATCTATGGACCCTAGTCCACCAAATTCTATTGACCTTTATTGTCTCAAATATATGCACCATAATTTTAATCCAGCCACTTTTGTGATTCACTGATCACACAACTCTGATACGATCAAAGCTGTAAACGAATTAAACAGTTCGGGCTCGATTCGAAAAAATATGAACGAGATTCGAATTCGTTAATAATATGATCTAAATCTGAATATACAAAATAATTCGAATAAAAATAGGAAATTGATATTTCCACACGTGAGTCTTATTTTTAACTAAATCAACCCTTTGTGCAGTAAATTAACTAAAGAATTTAGTTTTTATGTGCAAATTACCCTCACTTGATAAATAACTAAACATCTAGTTGCTTAATTTTATTTGATTATTAGCGTTACTCAATTGAAGACAACTTTTATTTATTTAATTATTATGATAATAATAATATTAATAATAATAATTAGAAAATAGTTAGGAAATAAGTGAGAAAAAATATTTACACATAAAAATTAGGATCTAAGGCTTTCTTCTCCCACCAGAAGAAAAAAATTATTTTTAGAATTTCTATTATCATATCATATTACTAAATTAAGATTTTTATAAAACAAATTATACTTAAAATGTGTATACTTTATATATAAGACTGTGTAAACTTTATCATATCATATTACTAAATGTGTAAATTATTTTCAGAATTTATATTATCATATCATATTATTATATTAAGATTTGTTTACACATTATACTTAAAGAATAATGTGTAAACAAATTATACTTAAATTAAGATTTTTATGAAACAAATTATACTTCAGATTTTTATAATTGTGTAAACTTTAAATATAAGTCTTTTTTCATATATATAAAATGTATATTAGGCTGCCCGATGGATCATAAGATGATAAAAATTTTCATGTCTTGTGGTTCGAAGACTCCGAACAAATAAACAATTTGAAACTTCTATTTTATCTTATTAAATAAATTTTTATTAGATTAATTCAGATGAACAGTTCCAATGTCAAACTTAAATTAATTTTTACAGTCTTATAAGATTAATTTTTATACAGTCTTATATATAAAGTTTATACATTTTAAGTATAATTTGTTTCATAAAAATTTTAATTTAGTAATATGATATGATGATAGAAATTCTGAATATAATTTTTTTTTTCTGATAGGAGAAGAAAGCCTTAGATCCTAAGTTTTATGTGTAAATAAATTTTCACACTTATTTCCTAACTATTTTCTAATTGTTATTAATATTATTACTATCATAATAATTAAATAAATAAAAGTTGTCTTCAATTGAGTAACCCTACTAATCAAATAAAGTTAAGCAACTAGATGTTTAGTTATTTATCAAGTGGGGGTAATTTGTACATAAGAACTAAATCCTATAATTAGTTTACTGCACAAATGGTTGGTTTAGTGAAAAGTGGGACCCACTTGTGAAAATATCAAATTAGCTTGTGAAAATATCAATTCCCATGAGTAGAATCTGAATAAGGTTATACTGGACTCGTTTAAGATTCAAACTACTCAAGATTGTGATTCGATACATACTCGATTGATACAAATTCGATTAGATACTCGATACATTCTCTTATAATATATATAAAATTAAATCAAATTAGAATAATTAATTATTATTATTATTTTATTTTGTTTTTAATTTTAATTTTAATTTTAATTGTTATTTTATATTTATAAAGTGTAATAGCAAATATAATTTATCATTTCTACGTAAAATAACAAATTCAATTTATAATTATATTTATTATAAAGATAGTTATTACGTGAAGACTCGAATTCGAACTTGAATTTGGAGCTCGCGATTAGTTTGAATATAATTCGATACGAGCCGGATCGAATTCGAGTAGTAAATATTCGAGTAGAGTCGAATCTGAATAAAAAAATTTAAATACAATTCAAGTATGAATTTAACGTTTCGAATTGAAATCAAACAGCTTTCTATTCGCTTCGGTTCGACTCATTTGATACCATTGTTATAATCCATGGAGAGCCCATCACAAAAGCTTCATTGTTATAATCCATGGAGAGCCCATCACAAAAGCTTCGTGTGTAGAAGGTGATTTACGAGAATTAGAATATCTCACCTACCTCCCATCTTTTAGGCAAAAAAAGAAGAAGAGGGAGAACTCAAGCCGATGCGAGACTAACTCATACAAGGGAAGGGAGTAGAGAATCATAACATAGAGCATGAAGTTAAGCAGAAATATTTATTTAGCATATAGCCACCAACATCATATCAAATTATCACATAATAATCATATGATATAGAGTAAGCTTTTAAGCTCAACATTCTACTACATTGGAGTCTTACAAAGTACCTTCTATAGAGAAAAACATTCTTCCACCAAAAAAACACAAGCACAGCCAACTAATCTGACCGAAACACCACCAGAGAAGAAAAGTATCTACAGCTTCCGTTGGACCTGAACTCCAATCCAGATCCTGACACGAGAAACCTAAAATGAACTCGGATTCAGATTAAATGTTGCATTAGCTTTTTGTGATACTATGTTGAGAATTGGTAGGATGCAGTAGCTTAAATACCTCCCATGTTGCGTTTAGAGCTGAACTTCTTTGCCGAAAATCCAGCTGAAAGGAGCAGTACCCTTCTGCTTTGCCCGCCCTACTGCTCTCTCCTCCAACCTTCTGATCCTTGGAGCTAGTCCACATACGTAATCTTGTGCTTTATTCCCCTCACTGGAAAGGCCTGTCAACTTCTCTATATTCCATCGCCCCACCAAAAATTCCAAAATGTCGGCATAGTCCTTGGCAGTGTACACCCCAAGACGTTGAGCAACGGAGGAGAAGTTTTCAAAAAGATTATCATCCAGCCCATCATACATCAGATGAGCTGGCATCGAGATTTTCTTCCTCATCATGTCAGCAAGAGCCAGAACAGTGTCATTAGGATCGATCTCCAAGAGTTTCTCCACAATCTTGGTGTAGGCAGTTTCATGGCGCTTCTCATCTGCTGCAATGATACCGCATACCTGTGCCAGTTTTAGATCTCCGTATTCCTTGGCATGCCTAGCAGTGTTGCCATGAGAAATGAAGGTTGCCCTCTCTTGAAATGAGGTGTAGATGAAACCAAGGTAGGGGTTGTTTTCTGTTCGAGGATCCTAAATAATGCATATTGACAGAAGAAAAAACAAAGTTAAAACAAGTTCATAAAGTGAGAGAAACTAATCATAAATAGGCAACTTCGACGAATCATTTAAGAGGATCAGTTGATCATACATATGCTAAAGAGATAAATGTATATTAGTAAGACTGGTAACTTTGTGTTTCGTTATAAAACAGTTTTACGTCCTGCTCTCCTCTACAAGCACCACATACAGGCTATAAAACTGACAAAAACTAAGACATGAAACAAGAGTAATAAAGTGCCATCATGGTGCATCAGAACCCCATCACGGAGCACCATCTTTAGCCTCGTTTACCTTAAAACAAGAACTACTTGATGGCATTGAAGTTTGAACCCAGACTAACTAGAAAGAGTACTTGAAAATTTTGTACAGAAGGTTGGAAGAATATAAAACCAATAACGAGCAACATAGAAATCAAGCATGACTTCATGTTTAATCTTCACTTCTTTTAGAACTGAAGACATCTGTGTAGAAGTTGTTAGTTTGTTCAAAGAAAGTAATGAAGTCGCCAGAAAGTCCCATATTCCTGAAAGCATGATGCAGGAATCTCACAAAAGAATGAGTCACGGAAATATTACATTGCTGATTCTATTATCAAAACTTCTAATCAACAGATTCATTTGTAGATTGTTTGCAGGAAGAGTTATCAAGTTGTGAAAATGCAAAAGGATCAGGGGGAAAAGGTAGAAATCTAGGTACCTGCATCAATTAAGTAAACTAGTTTTTTGGATTTTATACTAACCAAAAATTGGGAAAAATTATGGCAAACTGTGATTAGACCAGGTGAGTAAAACTGAGTAGCAAATTCTTTGAAAGATTTCCATTCAAACCAAACCATATTCAAAATATATAGATGATACTAACAATAAATGAATGAAATTTAAAATCTCACCATTCCCGAACCAATCAAATACTGAATTGTCTTCTCAATTTGCTTCATGTCAACCCGTCCTGAAAGGTAAAGATACTTGTTGAGAAGGTCCCCATGCCTATTCTCTTCAGCAGTCCATGCCCTTGTCCATACAGCCCAAGGACTGAGGCTTGCACCTGTCTCATCTCGAACTCCATCAAGTGTGTTAAGCATGGTCTGGTAAGTCGGAAGGGCTTCTTCTGTAATCATATCTCCTACCAATACAACATAATATTCATCAGGAATTTCCTTTGATCTTTCCCTCAGCTCCTTGATTTGATCCATGAATCCTTCTGAGGCAGGATCTGGCAGAAAATCATTGGGCTGCCAACATTTCTCGACGGGTTTTAGGTGCAACAAGAGGTCCTGCTCTGCCCAATTATGTAAGGATTTGAAGATCTCAATCTTTTCTGGTGGCATGGAGTGCGTCACCTGGACATGTACCTCTCGTGGCGGACTGAAAGGCTTCTTTATATTCGCAACCTCCCTATATGTCAGAAAATAGACTTAAGAAGAAAGCACTTCATATATATGAAATTACAAGATATAAAAAATGAGCAATAGACCCAAAATTTCATAGTTTTGCACCACCTTGACTGCCATCCTCCTGAAGGAAAATTTCAAAATCCTCTATTTTTTTTTTATTTCAACATTTTTTCAGTGACTTAATAGCTCATCCCTTAACATTTGCTCAGTGACTTAATAGCCCATTTGCAATTATTAGTAAGAATGGTGTATTAACTCAAGAAGGCCATTCTTCCTGAATACAGTTTCAGGTATATGCTCTAAGTAATCTGGTTAGATGAGCATTAACCCCTGGCTTCAAATGGCTTGACAGTGTTATCACATCATGCCAGCCAAATACACCAGAACATAAAAATTCAAAAACCACCTGAACTAATTATGTATCTGAGATTATGGAGCGAGTTTCAATAGAAATTCAGTACTTGATTTTATACACATAATTGAAATCGTGGGGAAGATAAACACACAAGCACAACAAGAAACTTGTAGTAAAAGAGAGATGGAAAGGGAAAACATGTATATGGTCCTGTTATTTATTTCCTCTAAAGTCTAATGATCAAGTGATATGACTGTAGTTTTATGGAAAAAGTCAAAGCTCACATATACTTTTATATACTATATAATAAAATTTCCATTAATAGTGTATATGTTAAGGAAGAAGAGATAGTCCGACAATAACCTTATACACAGGCCAAAAGTGTCCAAGACTTTAATATCAATTTTAACGCATCAAGTCTAATAAAGCGAAAAAAAATCAATCCAAATGACTAATTGCCTAAGCTTTTACTACTGGATTCCTGAAATAATAACAATAAATTGAAAGGCTTTTACTATTGTCTATTGATTACTGAAATAATAAGAATAAAATGGAAACTGGAAAGGGTAAAACAAATTAAAGTTTCAGTATTATGACTAATCATCATTCTACTCAAAGGTTCATACTTCAAATTTTTTGAACTTGAGGAAGCCAAAACAAAGAAAAAAAAGGACATACACTAATTAAAGAAATGAAGATTTGCACTATAAATGTAGTATAATAAAATCAAGGGAACCGATATTTCCACATGTATTTTTGATATTTCCACATTATCCTCTCTCACATGAACATACAGTGGGTCTCCTCTTCATGTGAGAAGGAACCATATGAAAATATCAAAAACACACGTGAAAATAGTGCTCCCCTAAAATCAATGGAGGAGAACACAAGAAAATTGTTAAACCGAAAAGTTAGCATATATTACAAAATCAAACCTACTTTCAACTAATAAAACAAATCATTAAATAATTATTCCACTTGTACTACTAACATATTAAGACCTGATAAAAACCATCTTCTTCACAATTAAACAGGACAGATACAACAAACACCTAATAAAATCAAAGAGTAAAAACAGAACAGAAAATCAAAACTAAAAAGTTAACCACAAAAATATATATTTAGTACTAATTTGCAATCAAACATTCTGCTGAAAATTCATTCATGCATCAATTCAAATTCACATCAAACATTTAGCGCTAGCAAAATGCAGAATCAAAAAAACCACATAACTTCAAGATAAAAACTAAGAATGATTATTAAGAAGTAAAACCCAATTAGAAAAATCATAGATCCAAATCAAAACCAGCTCTTAGAAAGATAAAAAATCACTGTTCAACATCTAAAAACACCAACAACCCAGATCAATTAAACAAGTAAAACCCCAAATTCGATCATACCCATGAGCAGAAAATGCTTAGAAAGATAGAATCATTGTAAAATCCCAATGCAATTAGTTAACAACGCAGATCAATTACACAGCTAAAACCCCAAATTCGACCATACCCACAAGCTAAAAAAGCAAAATGAAACGAAATAACAAAAGGGAACTCACGAAGGAGGAGCGCGAAGAGTAGAAGCCATGAAAACTCTGTGAGATCTGAGATGGGCCATTTGGGGGAGACCAAAAGATGAAACTTTGTGAGATTGGAAGGCCGCCGGATTCAGTTTCAGAGACATGGTGTTGGATTCTGAGCAGATTTTGATGTTATTGTAAATTGATTCGGTTCAAGCTTTTTGAATAGGAAGGAATGAAGCCTAAAATGGAGAGAGAAAGACAAAAGGGTAGATAGAGAGGATCCTAATTCGAGTGAGAAAGAGGAGGAGAGAAATGGTGGACGCAAATACCAAATAGTTAGTCACGGAACGCCAACTTAGAAAAAACCGCCTAATGTTTACTATATATAAATATATGTATATATATATACATACTATATATATCACTGAATTAATAGTAGTGAAGTAGAAGTATTTTAATTCTATATAAACGCACACCTGGTACGACTGTGCGTGCGGATTTTGGAGTGTTAAAAGATGATAAGATACTCAACTATGTCTCTGTGCAATGTGTGCAACACTCTTAAATATTACAACATCTATTTTTTCAGAAATTCTAAGAAAATTTAAAATGATTACCATGAATATTAATATATGAAATTAAATAAAATTTTAAATTTAATTTATTATATTACATATCAAATTAAAATAGTTATGTTATCCACGTAATAACAAACAAAAAATTGATATATAAAATTGTAATATATATTATTTTTTTTATAACTAAAATGAGTAGTTGAGAATGTTTCACGAATATAAATAACATAAAATTTAATCAACGGAGTGACCCTCAATATTTTCAAAAGATAAAAGTGACGTGATTATAAGTGAATTAGTCGTCTTCTCTTATTTTTGACATAAGAAAAAAAATTAGTCAATTAACTTTACAAAAGTTATTCAAAAAATAAGTGGTGCAATTATTATAACGCTTTGTAAAAAAATGTGCTGCAATTATATGAAAATACAAAAAAATTTATATAGTTTAGTATTGCAGATGATGTAAAATAAGTATATTTTTTAGGATTCAGATTTCATGATTTTTTATTATTGTAAAATTGTTGACACATTCCACTTGCAATTTTTGTAGGGCTTCCTAAAAAGAAATGTGTTGCAATTATATGCAACTAAATAGATTTTTATATAATTTAGGATTGCAAAGGACCATTATTATAATGATGAAAAATAATTATATCTTTTCAGATTTAGATTTGATGATTTTTTATTATTAAAAAATTGTTGATAAGTACCACTAAATTATATAATTATATATATATAGGATCCCCATCCGTGAACACTATTCTAGCAACAATAATGATGTTCTAATTTAGAATCGGAGGGAGTACTTAATATTGGCCCTTTAGGATGCTTTTATGCCTTCTAGTTTATGCAAATTAATGTTTATATAACTACAAAATTAATTAATATGTTGCTCCAGCTGGTCATATTAACCCATTTACAAAATGAACAAAAAGACATTGGAAGTTGGTGCTGAGAGAAACAAACCAAATAACACTAATAGCACAGCAGAATAATATAATTCTTCCCTCTTGTGTAAACCCAATAAGAAAAATAATCCAAACAGTTAATAATTGAGAACAAGCACACAAGAACACGATCAAATTTTTACGTGGAAAACCCCATCGATGTGAGGAGTAAAAATCACGGGACCGTAGTCCACCAAATCTTCCACTATCAATAATAACGGGCAATACAATGTTCTCTCTAGCAACAACTAGAGGCATAAACCAGAAACAACCATCAAGAATACATATTCTTGGAATACATCTTCAACAAGAAGAATAACAAAAGGAAACTTAAAAAACTCCAACTCTAGCTAAAAATGTGCCAACAACGTACAGAAAAACCTGATACTAGGAGACTCCGATGCTCAATCCCACCGTTCAGATTGAAAACCAACAAGTTACTGCGTCAGCCACAAAAAATCAGCCCAATCGGACCACGAATGACCTTCCAATCGTTGAGTTGAAAAATATTGCATTATTTCCTGCGAAAATCAGTTTTTCTTTTTTCTCTCTTCTGTTTTGTTTCTCGTTACTTCTGTTTTTCCTGAAACCTATGTTATACCATCCATATGGGCCAATAGACCATATGAGCTACTAATTGGGCCTACCCACATAGGAGGGAATAACCCAACAAATCTCCCCCTCACGACTATGTGGAGGGGTTCGCCATCCCGGCGCTCAATCTGCAATACTCAAGTTTTCCCCTTGGCAATATCTTTGTCATCATATCGAAACCATTATCGTCTGTATGAATCTTTTGAAGTTCTAGCAACTTTGCGTCAAGAACATCTCTAATCCAATGATATCTCACATCAATATGTTTTGATTTGGAATGAAATGACGAATTCTTACCAAGGTGAATAGCACTATGATTATCACAAAACAATACATACCTCTCCTGTTTGAATCCCAACTCGTTCAAAAATTTCTTCAACCATAGCAAATCCTTACTCGCTTCAGTTGCTACAATAAACTCTGCCTCTATTGTAGAAAGTGCAACACACTTTTGCAGTTTAGATTTCCATGACACAGCCCCACCAGCAAAAGAAATCATATAACCTGAAGTAGATTTTTGGGTATTGAGATCTCCAGCCATATCTGCATCTGTGTAGCCAACTAACTTTATTCTTCCATTTCCGAAACAAAGTCTCAAATCGGAAGTGCCCCGAAGATACCGCAAAATCCACTTAACTGCATTCCAATGTTCTTTTCCCGGATTTGACAAATAATGATTGACAACACCAACTGCAAACGCCAAGTTTGGCCGTGTACACACCATGGTATACATTAAACTTCGTACGGCTAAGGCATATGGAACTCTATCCATATCTTTCTTCTCTTCATCAGTTGAAGGACATTGTTTTGTGCTCAACTTAAAATGGGAAGCAAGAGGAGTGCTAACCACTTTAGCCTTATCCATGTGAAATTTTGAAGTACCTTCTCGATGTACTTCTCTTGTGTAAAAAATAATTGCTTAGCATTCCTATCCCGTGTGATTCTTATGCCAAGTATCTGCTTTGCTGGACCCAAGTCTTTCATCGCAAAAGACTTGTTCAACTATTTTTTCAACAACTCAATCCGTGAAGAATTTCTACCAACAATCAACATGTCATCAACATAAAGCAGTAGGATAATAAAAGCATCATTAGAATTTTTTTGCATAAATACACAATTATCCGAAGAAGTTTTCTTGTAGCCATGCTCCCCCATAACTGACATAAACTTCTTGTACCACTGCCTCGGTGCTTGCTTTAAGTCATAAAGACTTTTCTTCAATCTACACACATAATCTTGTTTTCCTTTTACTTCGAAGCCCTCCGACTGTTCCATATAAATCTCTTCCTCTAAATTACCGTGTAGGAAGGTGGTCTTCACATCCATCTGCTCAACCTCTAAATCAAGTGTAGCGGCTAAGCCAATTAAGTATCACTCGAAAGGATGTCATTTTCACAACTGGAGCAAAAATCTCATCGAAGTCAACACCCTTTTTCTGTGTAAATCCCTTCACAACCAATCTAGCCTTGTACCGTGGACATGCGGTGTGTTCTTCTTGCTTTACCCTATAAACCCATCGATTCTTCAAGGCCCTTTTACCCTTAGGCAGTTTCACCAACTCAAATGTATGATTCTCATGCAATGAATGCATCTCATCTTGCATGGTATCGACCCACTCCTCTTTATGGTCGTCTTCCATAGCTTCCTCATAACTGTCTGGTTCTCCTGTATCTGTCAACAATACATAATCATTAGAAGAATAGTGTGTAGAAACTTTTCGGTCTCGATTAGACCTCCAAACATTAATATGTTGGTTTTCCAATAAGTGTGGCGACTGAGGAGCATTATCATGTATATCTTCTTGTATAGGAACATCTGCCTCATTTAAATCCACGTTATCATCCCAAATTTCTTCCACAGACTCAGAAAATTCGGATGTCAAAAGAACTGGATCTAAGTCAACGAGATCATCAAGGTTGCTCTGTGCCATCTTCTCGGACATGTCAATATCTTCTATAGTCTGGTTTTCAATGAAAATAGCATCTCGACTTCGAACTATTTTCTTCTGAACTGTGTCATACAGTTTAACCAAATTCGTCTTAACCATACCCAATAAATACACACTGTCGAGTCTTCGTATCAACCTTTGATCTCTCATCTTTAGGAATATGTACAAATGCCTTACATCCAAACACACGCAAAGAATTATAAGAAACAACTTTACCTGTCCAAACTTTGTTCGGTACATCAAACTCCAACGATACACATGGTGTCAAATTTAATAAGTACGCAGCTGTACTTAATGCTTCACCCCAAAAAGAACTCGGCAATTTTGCTTGTGAAAACAAACTTTTAACTGTTTCAGCTAAGGTCCTGTTCATTCTCTCTGCCAAACTGTTCAACTGAGGAGTCTTAGGAGGTGTCTTTTGATGCCGGATACCTTGCTTTCTGCAATACTCATCAAAGGGGCCTATGTACTCACCTCCATTATCTGTTCGGATACATTTCAGCTTTTTACCCGTTTGTCTCTCAACTGATGCTTGAAATTGCTTAAATACATCAAGTACTTGATTTTTGGTCTTCAAAATGTATACCCATATCTTCCTCGAATGATCATCAATAAATGTCACAAAGTAAAGGGAACCACCAAGTGTTTTTACCTTTATACCACATACATCGAAGTGTACTAAATCAAGTACATCTTACTTTCGTGATGAAGAACTCGTGAATGAAAATCTATTCTGCTTTCCAGCCAAGCAATCACTGCATTTTCCAACTGTGTTTGTTTCAACCTAGATAGACTGTTATTCTTGGCCAATAGCTTCAATCCATTTTCACTTATGTGACCAAGTCTCTTATGCCACAACTCTACTTGACTATCATTCTCCACTGCATTAACAATGTCTTTAGAGAGCTTTGCCTGCAACGTATTCAATGTTGAATATTTCTGACCTTTAGCCACAACCATATAACCTTTAGTAAGTTTCCACTGTCCATTACCAAAGACGACGTTGCAAAAACCATCATCATCAAGTTTACTAGCAAAAATCAGATTCAACCGAATATCAGGAACATGCTTAACATTTTTGAGAACTAACCTTGTACCGTTATTAGTCTCCAAACACTCATCTCCAATGCCCACAAATTTTGACACTCCATCATTACCCATCTTTACAACCCCATAATCACCAGTTGCATAGGATGTAAAGAAGTCCTTTCGCGATGTAGCATGAACTGATGCACCACTATCAATGACCCAACTCATCTCATGAGTAGCAAAATTAAGAACATCCTCATCATACATAATGAGAAAATCATTAGAAACAGTAGCAACTCGATTATCATCCTTATTATCACCATTCTTTTTTTTCTTTACCATTTCCCATATTATTTTCTCTCTTGAACTGGCGGCAAAATTTTTTGATATGCCCCTTCTCATGACAATGAAAACATTCTACATTTGCAAATTTGTTGGACTTATTTTTGCTCTTACCTCTATTCATCGGATTCCTGCTTTTGCTCCTCCCCTTTCTCTCGGTAACTAGCACATTTGATTGTGAAGAGATACCTTGTGACTTTCTTCGAGTCTCTTCATTCAGAACACTGTTTTTAGCCAAATCTATAGTAATTTTACCATCTAGAGCGGAGTTAGACAACGACGTTCGAAACGACTCCCACGAATCCGACAATGTACCAAGCAGCCATAATCCCTGTATCTCATCATCAAACTTGATACCCATTGCAGCTAACTGATTAATAATTCCCTAAAAGGAATTTAAATGATCAGACAAAGGTTTTCATCATGATACCTCAATGCCATCATCTGCTTAATAAGAAATAATTTATTATTCCCAGTCTTCCGTGCATATAACTGTTCGAGCTTACTCCACAAACTGCGTACATGAGTCTCTCCACTAATATGATTCAAAACATTATCATCAACCCATTGCCTAATGTAACCACACACTTGACGATGCAAAATTTTCCACTCGTCATCGGTCTTTTTCTCAAGCTTCACATTGGAAAACACAGGCAAATAATAATCCTTCACATAAAGGAGGTCCTCCATTTTCCCTTTTCAAATATGATAGTTTGAACCATTCAAAGTCACCATCCTACTCGTATTAGTTTCCATCGTTTAACACAAGGCAAACAATTCAATAACAACCACAACTTTAATACCACTTTTGAGAGAAAAACAAACCAAATAACACTAATAGCACAACGGAACAATATAATTCTCCCCTCTTGTGTAAACCCAATAAGAAAAATAATCCAAGCAGTTAATAATTGAGAACAAACACACACAAGAACACAATCAAATTTTTACGTGGAAAACCCCATCGATGTGAGGAGTAAAAACCACGAGACCGTAGTCCACCAAATCTTCCACTATCAATAATAACGGGCAATACAACGTTCTCTCTAGCAACAACTAGATGCATAAACCAGAAACAACCATCAAGAATACATATTCTTGACATACATCTTCAATAAAAACAATAACAAGAGAAAACTTAAAAAACTTCAACTCTCGCTAAAAATGTACCAACAACGTACAGAAAAACCTGATACTAGGAGACTCTGATGCTCAATCCCACCGTTCATATTGAAGACCAACAAGTTACGGCCAGGGCCGGGCCAAGCTTTTTAGGGGCCTCAAGTTAAATCTTAAATTGAGGCCTTTTTTTTTGTATGATTGTACTTGTAGCTACTGATTTGTTTGGAAAAAAAATTAAGTTTTTTTAATGGGCTCTAACATATATGAATTATTAAAATTTGGGAGTCTTCTCAATTTTGGGGCCTCAAGTCATTGCTTAAATGGCTTAACTATTGGATCGGCCCTAGTTACGGCGTCACCCACAAAAAATCAGTCCAATCGGACCACGAATGACCTTCCGATCCCTGAGTTGAAAAATACTACACTATTTCCTGCGAAAATCAGTTTTTCCTTTTTCTCTCTTCCGTTTTGTTTCTCGTTACTTCTGTTTTTCCTGAAACCTATGTTATATCATCTATATGGGCCAATAGACCATATGAGCTACTAATTGGGTCTACCCACATAGGAGGGAATAACCCAACAGTTGACACATGAGCGGCACCTTCAAAAAATACATGCCACTGCCGCAAAAGCTTGTAGTGGCAGACAGTGACATGAGGGTATTTTGATATTTAATCTTGTCGTTAAAAGAAATATTACTGCCGCTACAAGGTGTAGCGGCAGGGAGAGAAATGCAATCAATATGGGCTATTCAATATTCAAATCAAGGGTTAGGATTATGCTTGTTGGAATAGTGTCCGTGATAATCGATTGTCACGGATGGGGACCCATATATATATATATATATATATATATATATATATATTCTTCACATTAATACAATTAGATTATTCAATCAAAATAAAAATAAAATTCACTTCTTATGATTTACAGTATGTGATATAAATCATATATGCCTCAACGGTAGCGGAAGGCTTAAAAATTGTAAAAAGGGTGATCAACCACAATTTGTTACCGTTTAATTTTATATGTCAAATTTTCAGTTGTGAGTTACATAAATAATTATAGTTCGTCATATTTTAACGATATATTTAATATAGTGGATATACGAATATACGATTTATATTAAATTACAATTGTGAAGAATACGAATATACGAGATATGAGATTAGATAAGATTATAAAGGGTTCCACTTATTATACATCTCTCCAACATATTTGTCGTTAAAACCTATTTTGAGAATTGAACAACATAAAATTCGACCTAAATATTTGCAGTACATACAGAATCTTGTTAAAGGGTATCCCTACATTCAGATTCTACTACTCTGCTAGAAAAGGCAACTCATGTGTCCACAATAAAACTTGAGCAATGCACATGCAACTTGATCATAAATCATAAAATCATAATCAAACTCAAATTAGTTTGTTGGCTAAAATTAGGCTCTATTTATTTTAACTCAAGACGTAATTTTTTAGTTAGGTAAGGAAATTGTTTTTTTTTTCACAAGTAAAAATTGATATCTCTAGCTATTAACGTGTACCATTTTCATCTAAGAGTTTTCATACGTTTTAGCTTGGATCACGTATTTTTCACCAAGGAAGAACAAAAAAAGGGTGGAATATTGCTTTTTCTTATATTTTCTTCATTCGCTTCTTCTTCTTTTTTTTTTTTTTGTTGTTGAGAGTTCAAAGGAAAATGGAGCAAAGTTAACATAATTGTCCCGTGTATTGCAACAAATTTGTGTTAACTTATAATTGCAGAATATATCAATACATGAGATTGAATATAATTATAAAACTTATTATACATCTCTCGAAAAAAGTTGTCACCAATACTTATTCACGTATCTGATAATTGAAAAATCGACATAAATATTAGTAATATATTATTTTTATAAAACTAAATAGTGGTTTGTTGACAAAAAATGAAAACAAAAAGTGAGATATAAAATCGTGTGGTTGATAGTGGTTTGTTAAAGCAATTGCCAATTATAATTTTTTTTAAAAATCGACATAGATATTGGTAATATCTATCATTTTTTAAAAACTAAATAGTGTTTTGTTGACCAAAAATGAGATATAAAATGATTTGTTTGGTTGTGATTTCTTATAACAATTGAACCACCCATTTGTAATGAAATATCAAATAATTAAAGTTTGTTTTTTATTCTTGTTTTGTCACTATAGATTTAATTGCATGCACGTGTATGATCCATTTACAAGATTTTTAATACTTTACCTAGCATATTATATTCTTTTTTCTTTTGGTAAAGAAGATTTGATAATTTGATCTTAAGTTTTGTTCAAAATATAAAATTCATGATTTGATTAAAATATGTATTATCCGTTAACAAAGTTTAAATTAAAATTTGAATGCGTAGTTGGTTTTTTTTTTAAACTAGTTGATAACCTGTACAATGCACTTGTTTGTATAAATAATGAATTGACATATAAAATTAATCGAAACCAACTGAACCATTACTATATATGTGAAATATTTCAGTAACATAGATAATATGTAGTACCCAATAGAGAATGATATCCTATTTCAAATTTTCATTAGTTGCACAACTGTTTGTAATAAACATGTAAACAAATACACATCACCCTAGCCGACGATCAAACATTTTATCAAACGTGTCCAAGGGTGTTCAAGTAGTGTTGGTATCCGACGCATACAAAACACTCCTTAAAGCAGTTGTACTTTGAATTTAGGAGCTCAAAAGTTAGAAACTGAGATTCCATATAATGCTAATGACTAACAGAGAAAAGAATGAAGGTTTAGATAGAGACATATCAATTGTAAGTACGATGATTTGAAACATTAATGCTACATAAAACACATATTTTGACCATCCTTGGTTTGATAGTCATATTCTACTGAAGGTCCTTACTGTTCTATAGTGGCTACAGACTTTTTGGGTTTTCTGCATTGAACTGAGCCTTGAAGCTAGAAAATGCTTGAATTCAGATGCATATCCTTGTTATTATTGGTTTCAGATGCAATGTGCTAGTTTATGATGTATTGACATGAATTCTATAACCTGTGATTTTCTGAAGGAGTTTACCATCACTGGCCATAAGTAAATCCAAAGCAAAATATCCAAACAAAAATTGTGTATTATGTTTCATGGTCTGCCCCTGTAATGTGTGCAACAAAGCATGCCCAGTTCGATCAGTTCGATCAGCAGCACATGCACAACGATATGCTTGTCCACCTAGAGAGACAACATGTAGGAAGTTAAAGTCAGATAACTCGCCTCATTCAGCTAAACAACATCACTTCGTACCTTTTCCGAAGTCTAAACTTTGACCAACAAATGCACGTTGATATATGTTAGAATAAGATCACACACGACAATAAGAAATTAACACAGAGATTTATGTAGTTTTCTCAATATGGGTACGTCCACGGGAGGCGTTCCATTTCTTATTATGAATGATTGAGTTACATAAGGCTTTACAATAGATAGTATTTATACATACTAATCCTATTCCAACCCTAATACACATTATAGCCTTAATATCCCATAATGTCCTTTTCTAATCATAACAGAAACTGTTGTTCGCCGTTCGGCGTGCCTCGCGCCACTTACAGGCTGCCACTGGCGCGCCCCGTGCTACCTCTACAGAATTTGCATCGAGCCTGGCGCGCCCCGCGCTGGTGATGCAGAAACTCCGTATTGTACCGCGGGGGACTCCGCTCCCCGCACCCCCCAACCTTTGGTTCAACCCTGATGGACTAGTGCGTCGCTTCGCTCCGCACTAAACTTTTCAGTGGTCTCTAATTTATGAGTCACAAGTACTAACAATATATTTTTCCATCTTCATTCCGAGAAAATGGTAACCATAGTTCTCAAGCTCTATAACAACTTTTGGAGGTTCCCTGCTCATATATTGAATAACATTCTGGTCACCTGTAGAAACGCAATGGCAAGACATCACAACACATTTAATTAAATAGCTTCTAGAGATGTTAAGTCTCCTTGAACACGGGGGACCAGAGGGGAGGGGGACTATTGTGACCTTGATAACAGATCTTACATAAGATAGAAACATTGTTTATGTGCAAATTATTAGGATTTGAGGAGTGTCCATTCAAACAATCATCGTACCTAACCAATCACTTCCCTTGACTGTGTCATACATGTGCCACCTTCAATCATCCTAGGTCATATTCCCTAATGCAGAATTTATACCACCCTGCATAGTAATTTCACTATACAATGTAGCTCCATGTTTGATTCATGCTCAGGGAAACTTGAAGCATTAAAAAACAGCCCCAAGATGCAAAATACATGTCAAAAGCAAGAACAAAAAGCTGATGTGAGCAATTTAATGAAGGTGAAAGTATTATGACGCTTATTCTCCAGAGTTTTTAGTAGTTACCATTTTCAGTAATTAAGACTGGAGGGTTCCCATATCTTGTCTTGACATAATTCATTACACTTCTGATCCCATGACGTACAACCATATGGAATTCGCATGCAGTTCAAGTTATAAACCACATAAACATGCATGATAGCTTTAAAATTAGCATATATAAGCATAAACTATCCTGTAGTTGTGATATTAATTATGGTAGATTACATATACCTGATCACCTATAGGCTTTCCATCTTTAAATGCTGAAAACAAACATAACATTAGTAGTTAAATTATAGCTACTAAAATCTGATAAGGTAATGAATTCTATATAAGATAATAATTAAGCTATGATAAGAAGTATGTGTTTGAGATTCATTTGTATAAGGTACATAATCTGAAAGAAGAATATGTAGAGGTAATGGTATGTTTAATAAAGGAATGTTAAAGACAAACGAAGGGTAAGGGCACCATTTGTCTGCTAGAAAGTCATTTAGCAGAGCACAAATTGAATCGTTCTTGGCATACTAAGTTGTGTAGTGATTTATTCCTACAAAATCCAGGGCACCCTTGAGAAGAGTGGACTCAGCTTTGGAAAATTTTGGTAATCGGCTTCCTACTCTTGTTCTGATTATGCTTGGATAATCTCCAGACATCAAAGGGTCAACATACCTGCATTTGTGTAAAAGTTTCACCATGGGCATCATTTGTTATCATTGAACGTGTTCAATGATGCCAAATGCATCTTTCACTATTTCTAACAAAAAGAGGTATATAGCATAATTTAATGCCACAGACAAACCAAAATAATAAAAAGAATTCATTTCAAGTATATTGGTAGAATAGCAAATGCCTATTGTGAAATCAATAAAGATTTTTTCAAACTAAAATGCCTTACTCAAACCATATCTAATTGGAATATTATAGGATTGAATTCATTGCAAGTATATTGGTAGAATAACAAATTTTCACATGCTTACGGGATTGTAAAAAAATAAGGCATGACATTTGGCCCGAATATTTGAGGTCCAAGACCCGGATTGGGCTTGGCCTCGGTTGGGCCGTGTTGGGTCCGGTTGGGCCATGATGGGAGGAATTCTTAATTATATGGAGATTCAATTTATGGGAAGAGGAATTAGTTATCAATTGGACTTCCTATATCTTAGGAGATTTGGTGTAATCCTATTATGAAAAGGATACACGAGGGAACTCTAACCCAATATGAAGATGGATTCTAGTAGGAATGAGAGAATACTATAAATACATGGATTGACTATTCATAAGGTACACACACAATATTATTATTTTCCAGCAATAGAGTATTTTACCTCCATTATTAACCATGTCAGCCTGTACTTACTCTCACACTGGAGCTATTCCCAGGCGGCCCAAGCCGTCAAGCTTTTGGTGTTTACCCGTTTTGTGCAGGATTGGACACGCTTTAGTGATTGAAGCGCGTGGACGGGTCTTGGCATTAACATTGGCGCTAGAAGGAGGGCTTTTCAATCACAACCAGCAGATCACCACGTTGAAAAACATGGTGAATAGAAAGACAGTATCTGGCATGGGACAGCAGACGGCAGCAGGATCAGTCCAGTAGAAAGGAGCAGTGAAGGATCGGTTGGGGCCATCCATGAGCATCCATTCACGACTAGGCCCCAAGACCCACTTGGAAGATTCCCAAGTAGGGAATCGGGACGGCGCACGACGGAAGTTGTTCACCACGGCCAGGAAGGATGGGAAAGATCGGAGAAGGGTAGGAGGCACACCGCCTCGAACCCAACTCCGAGAGGATCAGAAGGCTGCTTTGGCCCAAAAAATAAGAGAGATAGAGGAGACAGAGCAGGCACTGAAGGTCCTTCTGATGCAGAAGGAAGAACTCGCCAAGTAAGTGGTGCACGTGGCCGAGCAAGAGGACGAGGCCTCTAGCCACCCTCACCACAAAAGACAGGGGAGGTCTCCACACAGGGAATCCAGAGATCGACATGCTAAAAACACGAGGAGAACCGAGAACAGGCTTCGGAACCACTCTCGTGACAGGAGCAGATCGAGAGGTCGTCAGACCGAAGGACGTTCGGGAGCACACCGCTCTAACAGTCCTCGATGCGACGAAAGGAGGCACAAGAGCCGTTCACGGGAAGATGGTTCGAAAGCCAATGGTCGCAGGGATCAGAATCATCGAAAGGTAGAGCCATCAGAACAAAATTCGAAGGGCAATCGTCAGGATAGCCCTCGGTAGAATAGAGATAGAGATCACAGAAGCCCTCCTCGGGCTGGCAGCATAGATCGAAGAAATCGAAGGGAGAGAGTCTCTCCGAGGAAAAATTATGACTCGGCCCTGGCAAGAATTGAGATGCTGACTAAAAGGATAGAGGATATGCAGAAGTAGCTGATAGAGGCCCAGTAGGTGAAAGTCAGTTCGGGAAAAAAGGCCTCGCCATTCTCCGCAGAGATCTTCCGTGAAAAGGCAGACCTCACCAAAAAGCTGCCATATATGGAGAGTTATGATGGGTCGGGTGACCCGTATGAGCATAACCAAATGTACGACAGGCTGATGGACTACTACTACTATTCTGATGTGGCAAAATGCAACACCTTCATCACCACCCTGAGGAAGGACGCCAGATAATGGATGATGGCCCTGGCCCCGAACACAGTCTCGTCTTGGGAAGAGTTATGCGACAGATTCCATGCTCAGTTATAGAGCAATAGGAGAATAGGGAGGCCGACCGGGTCTTTGTCCCAGGTCAGACAATACTCCAATGAGACGCTGGGACAGTACGTGAAGAGATTCATAGAGGCAGTAGGTCAGGTGACAGACCTCAATGATCTACAAGCGGTAGGACTCTTCCAGAACGGGCTGGATTTGGCAAAGTCAAAAAAACTGGTGAAAAAGTTGATGTTAAACCATCCGAGAAGCCTGACCGAAGCATTCAAGAAAGCAGAAAGCTTCATAGTGATGGAAGAGGCCATGGAAAGTCTGAAGCGAGGATCTTCAGAGAAGCCCAAAGATAAAGAAAAGGAGAAGGGTAAGTTCGATGACAATTCAAAGAGGAATAGGCATGATAGATCGGACAACTACCAGAAGCGATATAACGACAACAACAGAAATTTGGGGGGAGGCCACTCAGCTCCAAAGGAAAGGGTGAACAGAGTCTACACCCAGCTCAACGCCAACCGGTCCACCGTTCTGTAACACATGAAGAAATAGTCTGGCTACCAGATGCCTCCGGACGGCATCAGACCCAGCTCAGGATATTCCAACCGATTTTGTGACTACCATGAAGCGGCGGTACATTATACTGAGGACTGTTGGGGCCTAAGGGAACTGATCGAGAGGAACGTGCAACACGGTGATTTGGTCCAATTTGTGTCAGGGCGGGAGGCCCCGAATGTGACGCCCCCAAAATAGGTTCAATACCAACCCATTCTGAGTCACCAAATACATGGTACATAATTCCAAATACAAATCTTTTATAACAAAAGTTCGTGAGAAATACGACCATTCAACTATGATTTTCAATGCAAATCGTATATAATACGAAATATAAACATTCAAATTCATTCCTTATTCATTACAATTATTATCCAACTATTTTATAGAATAGTGAGGACTTCTACAAATCTAACTCTGATCATCACACTGTTCCCCGACTAGTCCCCGCAACATTCTCATTCCCTGAAGAGGACCATAGATGAAAAGGGTGAGCTCAACTAGCCTAGTAAGAATATTAGGACTAAGATAATGGAAAATAAATTATCGTTGGTATTCAACAATTCATATAAAATATAATGGACAACAAGTTTTAGATCAATATTCGCAGCGAAAATAACAATTCATTAGAAAAGTTAAGTAGAGAATGAAGTCTATTATCTTCTATGATTTAAAAGTCCATCATTAATATTTTATCACTGTAACATCAATCAATATACATCTCGAACCAAATATTCATCTTTGCACTACGGGCCAAAGATATTCATTTGTATCACCAGTTGGTCATGTTCATCTCAATACCTGTCCATCTTTGCACTACGAGCCAAAGATATTCATCAGGTATTCATCTTTGCACTACAGGCCAAAAATATTCAACAAGTAATCATTCATCTTTGCACAACAGGCCAAAGATATTTAGTTATATCACCATTTATGACCAAGGATGATGAAAAACAATACGAATAACTAATTTAGTGAGATAAAGGACAAATATTAGGGATTTATAATTTAGTTTATCCAAGTTCAATAATACTCCGTAATAATCAATTGTGGAGCAAAATTCAAGAATGAAGATCAAAACTTGGATCCAATCAAAGATTAATTTTTTTTACTGTGAATAGTAACTCATAAATAGTAACTCGACATGAAAAGATAAAAATTTCACCAGAAAGTTCAGAAAATTATTCCGGTGAAATGATACTAGATGAAGCGCAAAACTCAAGAGATTTCTAATCATTTCAAGAATTATAGAAGCAATACCTACCGTGGTAAGTTCAGATTTAGGAATATGAAATAAAATATTATTACTTTCATAATATGAAATATGAAAGAAAATAATATTCTTTATGAATATTGAAAGATAATAACATCATTTACTCGAAAAATAATATCCCTTACCTTAGTAGAATACTAAATCTGACTGAAATATTGGATATATTACTGATAAAAACTTGCACTGTTCTCAGCACTCAAGATATCTAAATACTCACAAGAAATACGCTCGATATTATAGAGAAAAAATTTTCTGATTCTGGTGTGATTTTCATTTCTAACTAAGCACCCTATTTATAAGAAATGCTTAGCCACCAGGATTGACAAAATATTACGCAGGTGCACATTTTGATTTGAAAACATTGGAGGCTGCTGGCTGCTACACACATAATTGGACTCAAAAATCAGCATTTTTTCTACACAAGACAAAAGTGAGGCCCACCCATGTTTTTAATAAAAATATTTATTTCCAAAACTTCAATAATTCATAATAAATAGCCATTTTATCATAAAAATACAATTTCTTTGCCTTTTTTATAGGAAATTTAATTCTCTACAACTTTATAGAAGGAAGTTTTTTCAAATTCCCAACGAAAAATGGCCGAAATCCACAAACGGATGATTTTTCACACCAAAATATTGATAAAAACACCTCAGCACTAATTTGTTCTTTTATATCCACAAAAATAAATATTTTCTTATCATATAAATCAACAATTAATTATTCACAAATAATATTACAGAACTACAATATTGACAACCAGGTCGTTCCTAGGAAAGAGGGGGCCTTCCGATAAAGATTTCTCCTTATTGGCGCACAATTAATCAACCCCTTTCCTAGACAGAACTTCCTTAGACATTGCCAATAATGCTATCTAATAATATTATTCAAATAATATGAATTATTAATTTGATAATTTGAAATACTATGCAATGACAATTATTGAATCACTAATATAAAATAGCAAAGTAGCACTTATTGATATAAAATATCAACGTAGCAAATATTGAACCAATAAAATATTATGCAATTATTGAATCAATAATATAAAATATTGAACAGTAATTACTGTAATAATAATTGAGTAAGTGCCTTCCTACGTAAGAATCAATAATTCAAAATACTGTGCAATACCGTGTGCTACTGTGCAACACCGCGTATTACTGTATTTTAACCACCGGGTATTTGAACAGTACTAACGGTAACAATTATGCCGTTATTTTATAAAAAGGTTATTTCTGTCACTTTCTATATCCGACAGTTATTCCGTTGTGGGGCCCACAAATGACTGCGCCGTCGTACGAATATTCCCCGACAACAAGAATATTTTATTACCACTTGCAAACTTTAAAAATTTTGCACATATCTCCCATAACTTACCACATTTATCAAGACAATACCTTACTATTTAAAACAATATATAAAAAAAATTTAAATCTTTATTCATAAAATTTGGAGTCTTACACCGAAGGCACAACAAACGCATAACACCCCGAACCAGACAGACCAACAACCACAACAGAATCAGACTCAGGGGACTCGCCATGTGGTGGACGTTATTACTGGCGGTATAATGGGAAAGGTCTCCGATAAAAAATGTCGTGGCTACCTGGATTCGGTGATGTCAGTGGCTGACCAACCCGTGAAACGAGAGATACCCTACCCGGGTTCGGTCATATCATTCACGGACGAAGACTTTCCCACAGAGCCGATCGAGCCACACGAAGGAGCGTTGGTGATCACAGAACAGGTGGGGTCGGTCGATATGAAAAGAATAATGATAGATAACGGGTCTTCGGTGGATATCTTGTACGCTCATGCCTATCAGAGAATGAGTTTGGATGGGAGAAAGATGGAGATCAGACAGGAATCTCCATTATACGACTTCAGCAACGAACCTGTCAAAGTTGCAAGAACCATTGAGCTGCCCGTGATCTTTGGGACAGCTCCACAGCAGGTGGAGATCATGTGTCAATTCTACGTGGTGCATGTGGATTCGGCATACAACGCAATCCTAGGGAGGCCTACTCTGACGGCCCTCCAAGTAGTAACCTCCATACCCCACTTCAAAATCAAATTTCTTACTCAACATGGGGTCGGAGAAGTAGCAGGGGACCTCGATCTGGCAAAGAGGTGTTACCGCAACTCGCTGATCACCTCAGGGGTAGGGGTCAGCAAGCAGAAGCAGACAATGGCGATAGAGATCGAGCCCTTCACAGAGAGTAGCCAGGAGCCGTTGGTCATACCGGAAGGGGAGACAAAAGAGATAGAGCTGGTACTAGGGAAGCCGAATAAAACATTGAAGATCGGGACAGGGTTGCCAGAACCCTTTCGGACCCACCTGGTGGAGCTGCTACAGAGCTATACAGACGTCTTCGCATGGGTCCCTAGTGACATGCCAGGGGTAGATCTGAAGGTTGTCGAGCACAGCCTGCACGTGGATCCAGCAAAGAAATTGGTTCGGCAAAAAAGGAGGATCTTCGCCTCAGAGAGGCAAAGAATAATTGATGAGGAGATAGCAAAGCTGCTGGCAGCAGATTTTATTTTCAAGATAGACTATCCGGAGTGGATGGCCAATGTGGTTTTGGTGCAAAAGAAGAATGGCAAGTGGGGGGTCTGCATTGACTACACCGATCTGAACAAGGCATGCCCGAAGGACTTCTACCCTCTGCCACACATCGACCAGCTCATCGATGCGACTTCGGGGTATGCCCTGCTCAGCTTCATGGACTCATTCTTGGGATATCATCAAATCTTGATGAGCAAAGAGGACATACTGAAGACGGCGTTTATTTTGCATCGGTCGATATATGACTACAAAAAAATGACCTTTGAATTACTGAACGCGGGAGCCACCTATCAGAGGATGATGAACTACGTCTTTAGAAACCAGTTAGGGAGGAGCATGGAAGTTTATGTGGACGGCATGATTGTCAAAAGTATGTCAGTCCAAGGCTATTTGGATGAGCTAGAGAACTGCTGTCAGACAGTTCGGAACTACAACTTGAGGCTGAACCCTATAAAATGCACCTTCGAACTGGGAGCAGGGAAGTTTCTAGGGTACATGATCAGCCAGAGAGGGATAGAAGTAAACCCTAAAAAGATCAAGGTCGTCCTTGATATGAAGTATCCACAATCGTACAAAGACGTCCAACGCCTGACGGGTAGGATAGCAGCTATGAGAAGGTTCATGTCTAAATCGGCACAACGATGTCTGCCGTTCTTTGATACTTTGAAAAGGCTGAAGAATGAGAAGAGCTTTCAGTGGACATCGGAGTGTGAAGATGTCTTTCAAGGGATAAAAAGGTATCTGTCTTCGGCGCCTTTGCTGGTGAAACCCGTTCCTACAAAGCCGTTGTACTTGTACTTGGTGGCAAGTTCGTTGGCAGTAGGAGCTATTTTGGTGCGGGAGATTGGGTGTAAGCAGCACCCAGTTTATTACATAAACCATTCCCTAAGGGATGTAGAGACAATGTATCCGAACCTGGAAAAATTTGCCTATGCTTTGGTGATATCCAGCAGGAAGCTTCGGCAATATTTCCAGGGTCGGTTGATAGTGGTATATACGGATCAGCCGTTGAAGAAAGTTCTGGGCCGGCCAGAGGTCTCGGGAAGGCTTGCAACATGGACCATGGAGTTATCCCAATTTATACTGGAGTATCACCCTTGGACAACCATTAAAGGGCAGGCATTAGCAGACTTTGTGGTGGAGTGCTCATTCTCCGAAGTGGATGACAGCATGGAACAGGCCGAAGGGACCAAGCGGACAGTGGCGGTTGTCCATCCAGGGCAGAACTCGTGGATATTGTACATGGATGGTTTGACTACTTCAGATGTTAGTGGGGCTGGCGTTTGTCCAGCCGAGTATGAAGCCGAGTACGAAGCAGTTCTGGCAGGGCTTCGGCTAGCGAAGAGTCTTGAGGTGCAGAGGCTGGTTATCTTCAGTGACTCACAGCTGGTCGTCAAGCAGATATTAAGGGACTATGAAGCTCGAGGGACCAGGATGATGAAATACTTGGCAGAGACAAAGGATCGGCTGCAGATGTTCGAGTCTTTTGAATTCCAAGGGGTGGACTGGTCGAACAACACGATAGTCGACGCACTGGCAAGGTTGGCCACGACCGAGGCAAGTACATTTAGTGGATCGATCTACTTAGAGGTTTTGAATCTGCCAAGCGTTCAGCATACTGAGGTGATGTGCCTAGAACGGTTAACAAGCTGGATGGCTCCATATCTGGATTATCTAGCTGATGGTATATTACCTTCGGATCAGCTGCTAGCAAGGAAGATAAAGCACAGAAGTTCAAACTTTGTGTTGATAGATGGCGATCTTTATCGAAGGGCGTACTCGTCTCCATTGCTAAAGTGTTTGATTTTGTTCGAAGCTGAGTACGCACTTCGGGAAGTCCATGAGGGAATGTGCAGTAATCACATGGAGGCAAAGTCTCTGGCATACAAAGTACTTCGGCAGGGTTACTACTGGCCTACAATGTTTAAAGAAGCGACTGAGTACGTAAAAAAGTGTTCGAAGTGCCAGCTAAACAGTCCGATCACTCATCAGCCACCTGAGGAGTTATACTCAGTATTTTCGCCTATTTTTTTTGTTGTATGGGGGGTCGATATACTGGGTCCATTACCAAAGGCTAAGGGGCAAGTTAGCTTCGTCATCGTGGCTATAGATTATATGACCAAATGGGTGGAGGCCAAACCCCTCAAGCTGATTACTGAGCAAGAGTGTCTGAAGTTCTGGAAGGAGTGCGTGGTGTTCCAGTTCGATATACCTATGGCGGTGGTTTCGAATAATGGTCGACAGTTCGTGGGGGCCAAGTTCGAAGCATTTTTGGCTGAACTGGGCATACAGCATATGAAGACTTCATTGGCGCACTCTCAGTCGAATGGACAAATTGAGGTTACAAACAAAACTCTGCTAAACGGGATCAAGAAGAGGCTTGATGAGGTAAAAGGAAGGTGTCCTGAAGAACTGCTCAGTGTCTTATGGGCCTATCGAACTACACCACGATCTACAATCGAGGATTCTCCATTCAGATTGGCTTACGGAATGAATGCTCTGGTACCGGTGGAAATCGGATCCATGTCTCTTCAGGTCAGTCAATATAAGGAGGTGTTCAATGAAGATGGACTTCGGGCCAACCTGGACTTACTAGAAGAGGTCAGAGAAGCTGCCTTGGTGAAGCTTACTGCATATCAGCGAAAGTTGGCTAAGTATTACAACAAAGGTGTAAAACTCAGAAGGTTCGAGGTAGGGGATTTTGTCCTTCGGGAGGTGGAAGCTTCTATGCCTCAGAATCAAGGGAAGCTAATGCCGAACTGGGAAGGCCCATATGAGATCAAAGAGGTACCGAAGCCTGGCATCTATCGGCTTTGAGCAATGGATGGGTCAGACATCAAGAATACTTGGCATACAAGCATGATCAGGAAATACTTTCAGTAGGAAAGGAAACATCTTTAATAAGGCAGGATTTTCAGTAGGGCAGAAGTCAGAGTCAAGGGTCTGTAATAGCGTCAGGAATTATCAATAAAATAAGCATTTTTCTCCAACAGTGTTGTTCAATATGATTGTTTTATATCCGTTCGACCTGCGTACCAGATTTTTAGAAAATCTGTCCGACCCACGAACTAGAGTTTTGGAATATCTGTCTGACCCGCAGACTAGATTTTTGGAATATCTGTCCGACCCGCGGATCAGATTTGCAGTATAAAGTTGGATTCCTTCGTCTCTGCGTAGTGAAATGAATATTCTTGGTTGAACCTACCCGGCTCTCAGAGCGAACGAAGGTCGCCAATTATAAGATGGGGTTCCTTCGCCTCTTCGGAGCGACACGAACATTCTTGGTCGAGCCTATTCGGCTCTCGGAGCAATGAAGGTCACCAGTGGAATAAGGTTGGATTCCTTCGTCTTTGCGTAGCGAAGTGAATATTTTTGGTTGAACCTATTCGGCTCTCGGAGCGAACGAAGGTCGCCGGTTATAAGGTTGGGTTCCTTCGCCTCTTCGAAGCGACGCGAACATTCTTAGTTGAACCTGTTCGGCTCACGGAGAGAACAAGTTTGTCGGTTATAAGGTTGGATTTATTTAGCCCTGGGGGGTATAGAGTATTTTTATACTTTAATTGCTTATAATTTATTCTTGGATTAAGTGTTATATATGCTTGACATAAATGCAGTTCGGGAAGTGATATGAAAATATAGATATTTTTTCATTAATGAACTAATATTTACAGGAAAATCAAATTTTTTCAAAGGAATTCCTAATCTGAGGAAGGATTATCATTGTTATCCTCTTTGGAATCCGAAGTGTCAAGTAGACCCAGGTTGATGCAGCGTTCGTTCATTTTGGCTTTGCCTTTGCTTTGGCAAGCTTCGTAGCCTTCGGTGTACATGGTGGCTATCTCTGCGTTCAGCTCATCGGATTGACGGTATTCTTGGATAATTTGAAGCCTGAGGTCAGCGATAAGAGTTGGCCCCGATGCTTTGTACTCAGAGAGTTATTTCTCCAGAGCAGTGCACACCTGGCGGGTGTCTTCTTCCTGTCTCTTCAAGTCAGAGTTCTGCTACTGAAGAGCAAGGTTGCTCTGCTTCAGGTGGTGGATCTCTGCTTGGTCAGCTTTAGACTTCTTTAAAAGGATTTGGCATTTGGTATCGGTCTATTCGGCATATTCCTTCAGACATGTGTTCTCGGTCTGAAGGGTGGATAGTTCCTTTTGCAGATAGCTGTTGGTTCGGTCAGTTATGGCACGGGCAGCCTGTTCTTGTAAGAGAACAGCACGAAGAGTCTCCATTTCTTATTTTGATCATTTTTCTTCTACATCACGCTTTTTCTGTTGTCGGATGACCCGACCCCATATAGCGTCGGCCTGAAAAACAAGTGCATAAGGGAGAAAGAAGAGATGAAGAATAAAACAACGAAGAATCGACGGATGAGAGTTAAAAAGGATTACCCTACCTTGTTGCATGATGCTGAAAAGCACAAGGTCATTGTAGGGGATGTCTTTAAATTTATTATCGTCACCCAAAAAAACGAAGCTGTCAAAGGCTTCGAGCGAATATTTATGAGGATCACGGGTGTAGAAGGTGGTTTGGGGGGAGTCCTCTTCGGTTGGTGGGGGAGAGGGTGGCCTCGGCGAAGAATGTGGTTCGGTATGTGGAATTTTAGGGGGGGTTCGGTTGTAAGGTTTTCATTGGTTTTCTATTTTTTGGTGGAAAGGTTGACTTCGATTGGAGGTATGGGGGATGCGGACTCAGATCTTTGGCTGTGAGAGGGGTGATTATGGTGCGTTTCTTTTTAAGGCGTATAGCTCGGGCTCGATCGGCCACGGGTAGGTCAAGAAGGCTTTGTTTGGTGAGATGGGGGTCGGATGGTTGGGTTGGGGTAGAACCTTTGTTGGCTCTCCTTTTCTTTCAGGTAGTTACTAGGGGTTCAGAAGTTCGGGCTTTGGTAGGTAGGGTTGGCTTGGGGGGTTGGTGTATCAAAGGTGGAGACTTCGGTAGGAGTGGCTTCGGTAGTTGGAGCTTCGGGAGATTCATCGGGAGTTTCGGCTGTAAGAAAGTCCTCAAGATCTCGGCAATCAATGGTTGTGGGTTTGATAAGGGATACTGCAGGGTTCAAACATCAGAAAAAATGTAATGAAAATAGTAAATGATAAAAGTGTTCGGGTTCAAAGACTTACATTTGTGGTTGTATAGCCATGCTTGCTTGGTTAAGAGAATGTGGCTCCACTCTTTCGGATGTATCCTCATGATCACCTTGGCCATCTCTAGTACTAGTTCGGGAGCAATGTCGCCAATGGAGACGTTTGGTCGTCTGAGAGAGGTCTAGTTCAGTAGTTCTTGAGTTTTTGGTCCTCGGATGTAGAACCAGTCTTGGTGACATCCTTTGTTGCTAGAAGGGGTTGACATCAGGGAGCGCCTTTCTATTTTGGCGTTAGGTTTGTTGGGAACTTTGTTGAACTGTCTGAAGCATGGTTCCCGAGAGGCGTGCATTGAGAATAAGGCAAAGAATGGGTCAATGGATGGAGAGACATCGACTTCATGGCAGAACACAATGAAGGCGATGATGTTGATGTATGAGTTCGGCACCAATTGGCTGAAGCCGATACCGATGAACCCGAGGAGGGTCAGGATGAAGGCATGGAGGGGGAATCGGACTCCTTTCTCGAGTAGGGTCAGTGGTATGGCGGTCCAACCGTTGGATTGGTGGTACATCCGATCGGTGGCGGTAGGAGATCGGAGTGAGTGGGTGTCAGGGATCTGGTATTGCACACGGATAACGGCCAGATCCTTCTTGGTGAGTCGTGATGGGGTGTTGGCATGGAGGAATTTGGTTTCGTCAGAATACTCGAGTTGAGCTTTTTGGGGATCACTTTCTGGTGGGCTGATGGTTGTCGTGGCGGTGGAATCTGTGGTGATTGCGTTAAGGGGAGCAGTGAGAGAAGGAGATGGGGTGTTCATTGGAGTGGTAGTTAGGGCTGGTATGGTGGAAATGGGTATGGCATTGATGGGTGCAGAGGTGATGGGTACGGTGGTGGTAGGAAAAGAGTCACTGGAGTTGGGGGGGGAGTTGCCATTATCGGGAACTGGAAGGAAGGAAGTTGCAGTTAGAGAGGTTTTTGCAAAATGGGTTCTTTGAGAGAGATATAATTCTTTGAAATCGATGGCAAACTGATTGAAAGAGGGGGGTTTTGTTGCTTGTCTTTTCGAGTCTGCACGATAGTCTAAGAACGGCTCATTAATGGGGGAAATGATAGGGTACGTGAGGATGTGAAGGGTTTTGGTATAGGGGGGATGTTTGGGTTGTTCCGGTTTCCTGGATATGGGATGTTTGAAGCAGGTTGTTGGGCCATTGTGAGTTGGGCCGATGCCAGATAGGTTGTTCCTTGGGCTCTGTCAGAGAGCTCCCTTTCTTGTTCCGGTTGGGTTATTAGCAAGTGGGCTGGACAGATTTGTATGGGGGGCTATAATTTTATACTCTTCCATCAAATGTTCCATTTAATGGAAGACTGGGGGGCAATGTTGGGGCCCAAATATTTGAGGTCCAAGACCCGGATTGGGCTTGGCCTCGGTTGGGCCGTGTTGGGTCCGGTTGGGCATGATGGGAGGAAATTCCTAATTATATGGAGTTTCAATTTATGGGAAGAGGAATTAGTTATCAATTGGACTTCCTATATCTTAGGAGATTTGGTGTAATCCTATTATGAAAAGAATACACGGGGGAACCCCAACCCAATATAAAGGTGGATTCTAGCAGGAATAAGAGAATACTATAAATACATGGCTTGACTATTCATAAGGTACACACACAATATTACTATTTTTCAGCAATAGAGTATTTTACATCCATTGTTAACCTTGTCAGCTTGTACTTACTCTCACACCGGAGCTATCCCCCGGCGACCCAAGTCGTCAAATTTTTGGTGTTTACTCATTTTGTGCAGGATTGGACGCACTTTGGTGATTGGAGCGTGTGGACGGATCTTAGCGTTAACAACATTATAATAAGTTCACCTTAAATTACTCTCTGATATTCGATGAGAAATTTCATCAAACAGTTGATATTCATGAGAATCAATCTCTAATAGTGCTTAACCTTAGTGACGTATAAGTATATATCAAACTCCGAAGATCTTTAATTTCACAAATAAAGAAATTAAAATTAAAATGAAATTTGCAAAATGAAATACAATTTTATTGGGAATTGCAAGCCAGTAAAATGAAACCAAAGCTTAAAAATATCCTAATTTATCCTTGTTTGTGTGACAAAGAAGGAAAATTACAATTTCTTAGTGTAGGTGTGTTGTGAGAGAATCCCAGATGGGTCTCTTGCTGCCCATATTGTTGTTTTTCTCTCTGCTTCCAAGATACCCATTTTCTTCAGAGACAAAAAGATGAGAGAGAAATAGCTCACACAAAAAAAACACAGTAATGCGTGAGTCACCAAATACATGGTACATAATTCAAATACAAACTTTTATATCACACGATCGTGCAAAATACGACCACACAACTGTGAGTGTCAATACAAATCGTATATAATACGAAATATTAACATTCAGATTCATTCTTTATTTATTACAATTATTATCCCACTATTTTACAAAAAATAGCGAGGACTACTACTACTCTAACTCGGACCATTACTCTGTTCCCCGACTAGTTCCCGCAACGTTCTCATTTCCTAAAGAGGACAATAGATGAAAAGGGTGAGCTCAACTAGCCCAGTAAAGAATATAATGACTAAGATAATGGAAAATAAATTATCGTTAGCCTTCAATAAATCAAATAAAACATAATAGACAACCAATTTTAGATCAATATTTGCAGCGGAAATAACAATTCATTAGAAGAGTTAAGTAGAGAATGAAGTCTACTATCTTCTATAATTTAAAAGTCCATCATCAATATTTTATGCCTGTAACATCAATCAATATACATCTCGAATCAATATTCATCTTTGCACTACAGGCCAAAGATATTCATTTGTATTACCAGTGGTCATGTTCATCTCAATACCTGTCATCTTTGCACAACGGCCAAAGATATTCATCAGGTAATCATTCATCTTTGCTCTACAGGCCAAAGATATTCAGTTATATCACCTTTTAGGACTGAGGATGATGAAAAACTATATAAATAACGAATCCAGTGAAATAAAAGATAAAATTAAGGATTCGTATTTTAATTTATTCAAGTTCAAGAATATTCCATAATAATACTTTGTGGAGCAAAATTCAAGAATGAAGCTCAAAACTTAGATCCAATCAAAGATAGTAACCATAACAGACAATTTGGAAAAATAGAAGAAAATTTAATTTTTTCGTGAATAGTGCCGTATACGTGAATAGTGTCGTATACGTGAATAGTAACTCCGACGGAAAAAGTAAGAATTTCATAATAAAATTTATGCCAATATTTTGGTATAATGATATTGAAAAGAATAACATCATTTACGAAAGAAAATAGCATCCCTTACCTCAAAAGAATAGTACTTCTGACTGGAATATCGGATATAAGGCTGAAAAAAACTTGCACTGAATAGTAACACTCAAAGTATCTAAATACTCACAAAGTTACGCTCGATATTATAGAGAGAGAAAACTTCTGATTCTGGTGTGATTTTTAATTATAACCTAAGCACCCTATTTATAGAAAAAGCTTAGGATGCCAAAGTAGACTAAATTAATAAAATAATATTTTTAAAAAAAAAATTTCCGCCGCCGGCTGCTTTCAAACAAATCAGAATTTTTTCAACAAAACAACAAAAGTGGGGCCCACCCATTAAAAAAATATTTATTTTTCGAAACTTCAATAATTCATAATAAATAGCCCTTTTGTCAGAAAAATACAAATTCTATATCCTTTTCATAGAAAATTTAATTCTCTACAACTTTGTAGAAGGAAGTTTTTCCAAATTCCAAACATAAATATCCGAAATTCATAAACGGATGATTTTCCACACCAAAATACTGATAAAAACACATCAGTGCTAATTCCTTCTTTTATATCCACAAAATAAATATTTTCTTATCATATAAATTAATAATTAATTATTCACAAATAATATTACAGAACTACAATATTGACAACCAGGTCGTTCCTAGGAAAGAGAGGGCCTTCCGATAAGGACTTCTCCTTACTGGCGCGCAATTAAATAACCCCTCATAGACAGAACTTTCTTAGACATTGTCAATAATGCTATCTAATAATATTATTCAAATAATATGAATTATTGAGTTGATAATGTGAAATACTGTGCAGTGACAATTATTGAATCAATAATACAAAATATCAACTGTAACCATTATTGAATCAATCATATAAAATAGCAACGTAGTAATTATTGAGTCAATAAAATATCAATGTAATAATTATTGAGTCAATAATATAAAATATCAACGTAGCAATTATTGAGTCAATAATATAAAATATTGAACAGTAATTACTGTAACAATAATTGAGTAAGTGCCTTCTCACGTAAGAACCAATAATTCAAAATACTGTGCAATACCGTGTGCTACTGTGCAACACCGCGTATTACTGTATTTTAACCACCAGGTATTTCAACAGTACTAACGGTAATAACTACGCCGTTATTTTATAAAAAGATTATTTCTGTCTCTTTCTATATCCGACAGTTATTCCGTTGTGGGGCCCACAAATAGTTGCGCCGTCGTACGAATATTCCCCGACAACAAGAATATTCCACGACCAAACAAATATTCCCCGACAACAAGAATATTTTATAACCACTTGTTCATTTTAAAATATTTGCACATTCACCCATAACTTTCACATTTATCAAATCAACACCTTACTATTTCAAAATAATATATAAAGAAAATTAAATCTGTATTCATAAAAGTTGGGGTCTTACATATATATATATATATATATATATATATATATATATATATATAATTGTACAAAAACTGAAGAAATCGACGGTTTTGTCGATTGAAGGATGGAGTCTCCAAACTCGCGTGAGTTTTTCAATTTACGGAGTTAACTCTTAAGAGTTGACTCATTGAGTTTTTTAATTTAAAGAATCGCTTTTACTGCTTTTATATATTAGTATTAAATAATGCTACTATCACATAAAAAAGGGTTACATAATGCTCACATACACACATGCATATTTATAGATCTCACATGTCAGACAGGACTTACAGTATGCATGTGTGTGTATGTGAGTATTATGTGTCACTTTTTTATGTGATAGTAACATTGTTGATTAGTATTGATAAGTTTCTCTTAGCAGCACAGCATTTGTATTGCTTTCTTTTCTTCTCTTCTTATTACTAAGATATTTCAGTTGTCTATTGCTTGCTTACCCATAAATTTAACACCAATTTAAAATGTGTCTGCTTAAAAAAAACTTTAGATTTGTGTTTATTTCATTTTCAATTCCTCATAGCATTTCAGATATGCATTATTTGTAAAAGAGAGTTGATATTTTCACAAGTAAGAGCGTTAGTTCTACAAGATATTCTCTTACACAACTATTTATCTAAGGAGAAGCTTGTAAAACTATCAAATTTACTTGTAAAAACATTAATTCCCTTTATAAAATTCTCCTATGTATATGATTCATCTCTTAATACACTTGAGAGATATCAAAAGTTTTTCCTTTGTTTTCACCTAGTACTTCTTTCCCTCCAGCCAAAAATCTTAACCTTCGTCTTAAATCTGAGAAAGGTTTTCAATTTTTAGAGAGACTCTCCAATATCTCTTTTCTTTTCTTTTTTATTGACTAATAATAATATATTCTCCCCTCTTGTGAAGCTTCTTTTTTTCTCTTGTGAAACTTATTTTCTCTACGAGATTTTGAGACGGTTTCAAAAGATTTTGTTTTCTCCATTTTAGAGATTATATATTTTTTTATTTGTGAGAATTTTTTTCAGTGTGTAAATTAATGAAGATAGTTTATTCTTTCATTGTTCGTGTTGAAAAACTCCTCAGATCTATATATTCCATTATTATTTTTTGGAATATAACTGTTTTCAAAAGTATTTATGGTGTCTAATAGTTGTTGCTATGATTAACACTTTTACTAATTATTTCTTATTTTATTTGAAAAGACTGCAATATTTTTTTTATTACAATCTTTGTAATATATTTTTATTTTTCATATATATTTCAATTTTGGAGTTCTACTCATCTTAATATTTAAAGTAATTTCCAAAATGGAGGCTCATGTCAATGTCAAGCGACCTAGTTGTAGCCCCATGTGACCGCCAAGCAATAAATAAAGGTTTGAGCTGAAAAATGATCGATTGAGTCTATAAGACTACAAGAAAATAGACTTAAATTTTGAATAGTACTATTTTTAAATGTATTTTTCATCATATGGTTTCTTCTCATATAAAAATTAAACTCATTGTATGTTCACGTGAAAAAAAATCATATGAAAATATCAAAAATATCTATATATGAAAATATCAATTCTCTTTGAAAAAAAAAAAAATTTCACAAGTAGTCCCGCGCTAGAACACGAAGCTTTTTGCCTACAAAGTACTCCGGAAGAAGAGTCCAATTATAAAGTTTAAGAATGTATTTTGTACCCTTTTTATTCTTAAGTTTATTTCGTGTTTAATTTATTATTGTAAAATTATTGATTCTTTTTTTTCCCTTCATTTTTTATGAAGTAGATTTATTATTATTATTATTATTATTTGTGCATTTTATAATTAAACCATATGATTGGTGATTGCATCGTATGATATTAACATAATAATTATGATAATAATTGTTTAATATTGTGTATGGTAATAATATATAATGATAAGTTTGAGAATATTTATGCTAACAAAATATATGGTACTATTTTATTGAAATAAAAAAAAATTAACAAATGATACTATTTTTGTGGAACAAATAAAATAATAAAGTAATTAACACTTGGGTGGTGTTTGTCTGTGTCTGAATACATCTTAATTCACCTGCCTTTGATCCGGTCAGAGTCAAATCTTGTTTGGTAAAAAAAATTGTATCTTAATCGTTAAAACTACTCAAATCTTAACTATTAAGAGTTGCCACTTAATAGTTTATTTAAAATATATGGACAAAAATAGCCTCAATAAATATTGTACTCCTTCAATTTTAAATTTTAAGATCATTCAAATAAAAAATTTAAATAACTCAGAAGGTTAAAATGGTAAAATAGTGTCATTCAGATTTTTATACTTTTTAGTTATCAAATAATTTTTTAGATTCAGATCTTATTTCATTCAGATGATCTAATTTATTAAGATGTATTAACTATTCAGATCTTAATTACTCAATTTTATCAAACACCACCTAAGATAGCTTATGAGGTCTCAACTTAATATATATATATATATATATATATATATATATATATATATATATATATTAGTATAAAATTAGAATAATATAAATTTTAATTTAAAATATTACACAAATGTAGAATTTAAAAACGTAAATATTAGCTAAAAAATCTATATATCTTAAACTTATACTATTAAGCAGTGGCGAAGTCAAGATGTTAATTCAGTGGGGTCAAATTTTTGTGATGCTATAAATAAATTGGCGGAACAAATTTTTTTAAATAGAAAATTTTTTGGCCAGTTGTATATGTAAAACATGTATTTTGTTACAATATTGTTAATATAACAAATAATAACATTATATATATCCCTTATTGAACCCTAATACGTCTTTCTAATCACAAATTTGTTAATAAATATTTAAATTTCTTATGTTATAAAAATAATATAAATTAGATTATTATTTATTTTAAAAATATTAATTAGAAGAAGATGCATACATCAAATATGAAATTGAGAAAGTTATAAAAAAATACAATTTGACCTCGTATATTAAAAATTTTATAAAATTTCAGTGCGGTCAATTTATTCATTATACTTAAAATTTTCTCTAAATTTATTATATATTATAAAATAATTTTTTTCCCAGTGGAGTCAATTAACCACACACCCTTGACTGTGGCTTTGCCCCTACTATTAAGAACAGTATACTCTTCAGTTCCACAAAAATAGTCTTATTTATAAAATTTGTAAGTATTAAAAGTTTATTTGTATTCTATTCTTACCACTAAAATAATGAGTTTCTTATTTAATAATAATGATATAAGGAGAAATCATAATGATTTAACATATTGTTTAATTTCATAATACAATTACTAAAAAGAAACTCTTTTTATAAAAGAAGAAAAAAATTGGTGAACGTGTAAGAGACGCTTTCTCCTCGATTTGTCCGCTCGGAGCATAATATTCCACTTGCGATTCTTTAGTCATGACTCATGCGTAAGCTTTTTCGTAATGTGTGATGCGTATATATTTAATCATTTGTTCTAAAAGATTGTGTTGGCAATCAATATTTTTTTTTCGATTCTAATGAAAAATTATTTGACATATTTTTCTATCTAAAAGAGTAATGCTAGAGATACAATTTATTCTATGATTATTTTATAATTTGTTAATGTGACATATTTCATCTCAGCATATTGATGAATAAATTGCTTCAATATAGGCCTGTCAACGGACTAGATCTGGACCCGGACCCGATCCGATAAGGACCCGTTTAGTCGGATCTGGAAC